>CM039678.1:499171652-499597942 GCA_022496015.1 Hordeum marinum
AGGAGATGGTGCTGCTGAAGATGTTGATGGAGATTGACCCCCTCTCACTGAAAGGATCGTTGGTGATGATGATAGCTTTGATTTCCCCCTTCGGGAGGGAAGTTTCCCTGGCAGAACGGCTCCCTGTCGGAGTCCTAGATTGCTTCTACCCAGGTTGCGCCTCGAGACGGCGGCGCTTCGCCCCGAAAGCTCTCTCTTGATTTTTCCAGGTCAAAACACATCATATAGCAAAAGATGAAGACCAGTGGCCTGCCAGGTAGCCCACAAGCCACAGGGGCGCGTCTAGGGGGGTAGGGCGTGCCCCCAGGCTTGTGGCTGCCTGGTGGGTCCCCTTTGGTATCTTCTTCACCCAATATTTTCTATATATTCCAAAACAATTCTCCGTAGATTTTCAGGACTTTTGGAATTGTGCAGAATAGGTCTCTCATATTTGCTCCTTTTCCAGCCCAGAATTCCAGCTGCCGGGATTCTCCCCCTTCATGTAAACCTTATAAAATAAGAGAGAAAAGGCATACGTATTGTATCATAATGTGTAATAAGAGCCCATAATGCAATAAATATCAATATTAAAGCATGATGCAAAATGGACGTATCACCTCCTCAAGTCGCTACCTCGACCCAGCCTTCCTTTAGGGCGCTCATCCTCGTCTTCCTGCCTTGGGCCGCCGCCCCTGGTCGTCGTCGTTTGAAGTCGCCGCCCCTGGTCGCCACCGGTTGAAGTCGCCACTGCCCGTCCTCCATTCTCATTTCCTCCGTTCTGCTTCCCCTCCCTCCTCCATGCATGCACTTCCCTCCTCCATTCTGCTCCTTCTTCCCTTTTCCTTCGTTCTTCCACTCCTCCCCCCTTTGTCAAATTTCTTCAGATCTGAACTATTCTTCTACCGTTCTGCTAATTTGTATGTCAGTTCTTCAACTTGGTATAGAGCGGCAGGCTTCTGTACAATCATAGAAAATGTGGATGCTGAGCATTGTGTTCTAATGTCGTAAATCGATATTTTGTTGACATTCAAAGAGTGCAATAGCTGAATATTTTCTTGGCTGAGAATTAAGCGATGCAATCCAACGTTGTGTCTACCAAACACAGTCTTATCTCGACAAGCATCAACGCATACATCCTGCCAAACAAGATGCAGTTGCACGCACTCAGCATGGTTGGATTCAACATGTCTTGGGAGGGAACAACTATGCTGAGGGGAGACTGTTACCAAACACACCCCTAGAGTTTCACAACCGGATTTTTTTTACTCTTTTCTGTTTATTTTCTTTTCTTTTCCTATTATTGTTTCGTATTTTCTTTTTATGTTTTTAAATTTAATTTCAGTTTTACAAGAGTTCATGTTTTGAAAATTGTTTGGAAACTTAAAAAAAATGTTCGTACTTTTAAAAAACGTTCAATATTTCTGAAAATGGTCGTATTTCACAAAGAAAATCATAAATTCAAAAAAATGATTTGCACTTTTAGAAAATTGTTTAGGAATTTCAAAAAGATGTTCATGTTTTCAAAACTTGATCAGAGTGTTTAAAAAAATCAGAATATTCATGTTCAAATTTATCAGAACTTTTCAAATAATGACCGGGATTTCAAAATTTGTTCCTGTTTTCAAAACTTGTTCACAAATTCAAAAGATGTTCTTGTTTTCAATTTTTTTTTCTCTTATTCAGAAATTGTTCGCTTTTCGATTTGTTTGGGATTTTCAGAATTCTTCTCCATTCTGAAATATGTTCTAAAATTCAAAATATGTTCTTTATTTTCAAATTTTGTTCAAAAATTTGAAAAATGTTCATGTTTACTAAAAAATCGAAATAATCCCTTTTAAATTATGTTTTGCAAACAAGAACATGCTTCTGTATTTTATTTTCCTTTTCTTTTTTTTTGTACTCTTGAAGCATATTTTTTTTAAGTTCATGCTTCAAAAATTGTTCAGAAACTTAAAGAATGTTCGTCCTTTCAACAAATGTTAATTTTGTTTTTAAAATATTCGTGTTTTCAAGAAAAATGATAAATGCAAATACTGTTCGCATTTTCTAAAACAAATCCGGGCATTTCAAGAAATATTCTCATTTTTTAAAGTTGTTCGGGATTTCAAAAAAGTCTATGTTTTAAAAAAAATTGTTAACAACTTTCAAAAAAAAATCTTGTTTTCAAATTCTGTTCACGTATTTCGAAAATTGTTAACATGTTTCTGTTTTTTTTAAGCAAGAATGACAGTTTTGCTTCCATCAGAGACACGAAATTGCTTTCGTAAGAGGCACGGTCATGCCTCTTAGAAAAGAAAAAAAATCGCGAGAGGGACGGATTTCCTTTCTAGTTGTCAAGCCAGGCCGTCACTTGGGAGGCACGTGAAAAATCGGCCCGTGAGCCTTTCCTTCTTTCTCTTCATCTTCGTGAGCCTGCCGGCACAGCGCCAAGAGAGAAGAGAAAGGCAGAAAGCTCAACACTTTCCCTTGCCTTTCCTCCCTTCCTCAACTCCACTCCCATCCACCCCACCTCGCGACTGAAATCACCCCATCTACCCCGACCAATCCCTGGCCTGGTATGGTAAATCTCGCAGTCATCCTAGTGCATCGATGCCATGGTTCCTCCGCGGATTATTCCGATGTTCACGCCGTCGGATTTGGTGCAGGGTAGGGGAGGGAATGCCGACCAAGAGGAGCGTGGGCACCCTGGGCGAGAAGGACCTCGGCGGGAAGAAGGTGCTCCTCCGCGCCGACCTGAACGTGCCGCTGGACGACGGCCAGAGGATCGCCGACGACAACCGCATCCGCGCCTCCGTGCCCACCATCAAGTTCCTCATGGGGAAGGGCGCCAAGGTCGTCCTGGCCAGCCATCTGGTGAGCAGAGCAGAGCACACCCTTCTCGAATCTCGATCCGTGCCTCCGGCGTTTCACTGACGAGTTTGTGCCGCCTGAGCTGAGGGTGTCAGATTGGGGGATTCAGTGTCAGTCTTCTGTTCATCCACTAATCTCTTCGAAGTGAAGGAAGAAGAAGAAAATTTCTTTCAGCTAAGAGTTGTATGTGCTTAACAAATTTCTGTTTGCCTCGTCCTTCGGAAAACTAATCATAACAAAAATAGTGAGAATTAGCTTAGAAACATACAGTACAGAGTCCTCTGCTCAGTTCATGTGAATTGCTTTTGTATATGTCGATTAGTCATTTACAGTAATATGTCATACAATTTGTTCAAGTGGCTCCAGTTCTATCCAGGCGGTATATGTTTGTACGAGTGCCAGCTAATTAACTCTTCATAGTGTTAAACCCTGGTTATATACTTACTAATTTTTTTACTCTTAGCGATGATGTTTTGCTTGCTCCTTATTGATGAATGAGACTATGAGATTGCGTGGAGCTGTATAGTCAGAAATGCTCAGAGCCAAACCTCATGCCACTTTACTGGGTTTTTTACATTTTGTGAATTTTAACACTTAAACAAACCCGGAAATGCATCTTTTTTCAGAACAAAATACAGTTAGCAAAAACTAACATTTCTGAGTTCTGACACTGACGCTATTGTCTTTACAGGGCCGTCCAAACGGGGTCACCCCAAAGTACAGCTTGAAGCCTCTTGTCCCACGCCTGTCTGAGCTTCTTGGAGTCGATGTACGTTATAAGAACGTAACTCGTGGTTATATTTTACTTCATCTAAAACCCTGGCTGATCTTATATTTTCTTATTGATTTGTTCATGTGCTTTAAAAGGTTGTGATGGCTAATGACTGCATCGGTGAGGAAGTTGAGAAATTAGCTGCTGCTTTACCAGATGGAGGTGTTCTACTTCTAGAAAACGTGAGATTCTACAAGGAGGAAGAGAAGAATGACCCTGAATTCGCCAAGAAACTGGCATCTGTTGCTGACCTTTATGTAAATGATGCCTTTGGCACTGCACATAGAGCACATGCTTCAACAGAGGGGGTTACCAAGTATTTGAGGCCTGCTGTCGCCGGCTTTCTCATGCAGAAGGTATTGCTGAAGTTGCATTGGTCCATGAACTACTGAAAATGTTCCACTGCTACTATTTACAGTATCAGTGCAACTGATGTCACTCTTGAGCTAAGTGTCCTAGATAATGGTTGCCATCATTGTAGGAACTTGACTATCTTGTAGGAGCTGTTTCCAGCCCCAAAAAGCCATTTGTTGCAATTGTTGGTGGATCGAAAGTGTCGACCAAGATTGGGGTGATCGAGTCTCTTTTGGCAAAGGTTGACATCCTGATCCTCGGTGGCGGTATGATTTACACATTTTACAAGGCCCAGGGGCATGCTGTTGGCAAATCTCTTGTGGAGGAAGATAAGCTTGAACTGGCAAACTCGCTGGTTGAGAAGGCCAAGTCGAAGGGAGTCTCTCTTTTGCTTCCCACTGATATTGTAGTAGCTGATAATTTTGCTGCAGATGCTGAGAGCAAGGTATGATCATTCAATAATAGTGGTTGTGTATTAGATTTTCTATTCATTGCAAGTGATAATATACCGAAGAAGGCTTTTGCCCCGCTTTATATATAAAGCAACAAACCACACAACCTGTGGTACAAGTCAGGTACAAGAAATGAAAGAAAATACTACTGCTGGGGGCACCAGCTGATGCAAGTACTACTTGATCCTAATTCAGTGTCACAAGAACTGACCGTGGAATCTTTACCCAAAAAATTTATGTTGGCACAGATAATTGTAGTTCAGAACTGGCAGAGCAAGACATGCATGGTTCTGTAATTCTGTCATACAGTACATGTCTGGCATTATCTGTATCATGTATGTCATGTTGCATTGTACATGGACACAAACTCAACACATGTTCATGGTTTGGAATGGAGATATTTGCTAGCTATCATGTACTCAACCTGACACCATTTACAGATTGTTCCTGCCTCTGCCATTCCTGATGGTTGGATGGGCCTTGACATTGGCCCGGATTCTATCGAAAAATTCAGAGAAACTTTGGACACTACCAAGACTGTCATCTGGAACGGGCCGATGGGAGTTTTCGAATTTGAGAAGTTTGCTTCTGGCACCGATGTGAGTACCCGTATGCAGCACATGTACTTTCTGCAGTGCGCATATGAGTTTGTGTTCTGCTGCTAAAACATGCATTCTTTCTTCAGGCGATCGCGAGAAAGTTGGCTGATATCACAGCAAAAGGTGTGACAACCATCATCGGAGGTGGCGACTCTGTTGCTGCCGTCGAGAAGGCTGGGTTGGTGAGTAAGATGAGCCACATTTCGACCGGTGGTGGCGCAAGCCTGGAGCTGCTGGAAGGCAAGACTCTCCCAGGCGTCCTTGCTCTCGACGACGCATAGCTAGGCTGGTGGCAAGACGTGGTTACCTAGCTTTATGCCACTCTGTTGTTCAGATCCTTGGTGTACAGCTGCGAGTGTATCCTGAAATAGAAGTAGAGGTTTCTGTGAAGGTTTTGGTCGATGTCACACTGTAAACTGCATGGCTTGAGCTGTGTTGGTTTTGAGTTCTTGTTGTGGCAATAAAGGGACGCGGTTTTTGAGTAGGTCGTTTTGGAGGCCGAGCTCCATGAAGGCAATTTTTTTTTTTGAAAAAATCAAAACTGAACTTTGAGAATGAAGGGTGCAAGACGAAATACCTTAAATTGCGAGCTGCAAAAAAAAAATGAACTTTGAGAATGAAGGGTGCAAGTGCTAAAAAGCCACAGGTTTGTTTTTCTTTGTGTAGCTCTCATTTTAATGTATTTCATCATGAAAATTTACACACATGTACATTATGTCTCTGGATGTACGTTTTTTAATATCTTTTCAAAACCTAAAGTATGAATTTTCAATTTTTCAAATTCCGCCTTCATGGAGCTCGGCCTCCATTCAGCATTTTCGGCGGTTTTTGCCCATTCAGAATCTCTAGTTCTATTTGATCTTCTCGATTCTCCACTATTTGATCTTCGGTCTTTATATGATGGTGTTCGGTCCCAACCAAATAGACCAATTTTCTTTGTACAACTCAAATTCATGTATACTAAGATAGTGATGCGTGCAACGAAATTCAGACAACAACAGATATTTGTAACAGGTGTATGCAACCATAAGTCAGATGTTCAGACAACATGTGTATATCATGTATTCAATGAGAATTGTTTCATAAACATCTGAAGAAGACCGAGGATTGTGCTAATTATAACACAAATAGACAAAGAATTGTACGAATATAGTCTATCTTGGTTATTCGGTCATACCGAGAAGAAGACCCGGATTTTATTTTGGTCTTTATGAATTCGGACTTTGGTCTTTAATTTTTTATGTCGAAGCTTACCCATAAGGCCAACACTAGCCAAGGATAAACTGGCTAATTCTAGTGGTGATATAATTTCTTCCAACAGGGTCTCATGGCTAATGATAACGATGTTGAAAATATACCCTACAGGCACTAATAAATTGGTTATTATCATATTTCCTTGTTCATGATAATTGCTTATTATTCATGCTAGAATTGTATTGATTGAAAACTCAAATACATGTGTGGGTACATAGACAACACTGTGTCCCTAGTCAGTCTCTAATAGACTAGCTCGTTGATTCAAGATGGTCAAGGTTTCCTGGCCATAGACATAAGTTGTCATTTGATAACAAGATCACATCATTAGCAGTATGATGTGACGGACAAGACCCACACTATGAACATAGCATATGATCGTGTGAGTTTATTGCTATTGTTTTTTGCATGTCAAGTATCTGTTCCTATGACCATGAGATCATGCAACTCACTGACACCGAAGGAGTGTCTTGTATGTATCACACGTCACAACGTAACTGGGTGACTATAAAGGTGCTCTACGGGTATCTCCGAGGGTGTCTGTTGGGTTGGCATGGATCGTGGCCGGGATTTGTCTCTCCGTATGACGGAGAGGTATCTCAGGGCCCACTCGGTAATACAACATCATAATGGGCTTGTAAGCAAAGTGACTAAAGAGTTAGCCACGGGATCTTGTATTACGGAATGAGTAAAGAGACTTGTCGGTAACGAGATTGAACTAGGTATGGAGATACCGACGATCGAATCTTGGGCAAGTAACATACCGATGGACAAAGGAAATTGCATATCGGATTGATTGAATCCTTGACATCGTGGTTCGACCGATAAAGATATTCGTAGAATATGTAGGAACCAATATGGGCATCCAGGTCCCGCTATTGGTTATTGACCATAGAGGTGTCTCGGTCATGTCTACCTAGTTCTCGAACCCACAGGGTCTGCACACCTAACGTTTGGTGACGATTTGGTATTGTTGAGTTATGTGTGTTGGTGACCGAAGGTTGTTAGGAGTCCCAGATGAGATCTCGGACGTCACGAGGAGCTCCGGAATAGTCCGAAGGTAAAGATTTATATATGGGAAGTCATATTTTAGCTACCGGAAAAGTTTCAGATTTTTCCGGTATTGTACCAGGAAGCTTCCGGAAGGTTCCAAAGGGTTTCGGAAGAGTCCGGAAGGGTCCCTCCAGCCCCTAGGACGTGCATAGGCTGTAAGGGGGCATCCAGGCCTTGTTGGGCCAACCCCCAAGGTCCCATGTGGCTAGGGGGTAGGAAACCCTAAAGGGGAAGGCACCTAGGAGGTGCCTTGGGGAGGGAGGACTCCTCCCTCCTAGCCGCCGCCCACTTCCTTTGAGGAAGGGCTAGGTCAAAGGATCGATATGGTTGACTAGAGGAGGGTGAACAGGCAACTACCAAATTTTAACTTCTCTTGAACAATTTAAGCTTAGCCACAAATAGGTTGGCTAAATGTGCAAATAGGTGAGCAACCTATATGATGCTAAACACAACAACTAGATAAGCAAGCAAGATAAACAATACGAGTAGCTTGCACAAAGTAAAGGTAAGAAGTAACCACAAGGGGAACCGATGGAAACGAGGATGTGTTACCAAAGTTCCTTCCTGGTAAAGGAAAGTACGTCTTCGTTGGAGTGGTGTGGAGGCACAATGCTCCCCAAGAAGCCACTAGGGCCACCGTATTCTCCTCACGCCCTCAAACAATGCGAGGTGCCATGATTCCACTAGTGGTGCCCTTGAAGGCGGCAACCGGACCTTTACAAACAAGGTTGGGGCAATCTCCACAACTTAATTATAGGCTCCCAACGACACCAGGAAGCTTCACCATGATGGACTATGGCTTCGAAGTGACCTCTTCTGTCTAGGGTGCTCAAACACTCAAGAGTAAAAAGATCCGCAAGGGATTGATGGGGGAATCAAATATCTCTCGATGGAAGTGTAGATAAATGCCCTCTCCTCTAAACCCTAGAGCATCAATAAGATTTGATGGCTAAGGAGGGAGAAGGAGCAAGAATAAGCTTAGGAGAAACGATGGAGCTTTTTGTGGGAAGAGGTGAGTCTCAATGAGGAAGAAGACTCACTTATATAGGTGGGGGGAAAAGTGGTCATTTTTCTTCCAAGACACGAGCATAAGCGGTAGTACCGTCCTAGGGGGCAGTACTTCCACTTATACACGTACTGGAACAACTGAGTGGTAGTACCACTCTGGAGGGAGCGGTACTTCCGCTTAGAGATCCCACAAGTCCGGAAGAAAAAGGATGCAAAAGGGGCTCCAAAGTTCCTCGGGGCGGTAGTACCGCCAGAAACTTCTACTTAACAAAGTTAAGTGGTAGTTCAGGGCGGTAGTCCCGCTCGGAAGTTCCTCTTAAAAATGTTAAGCGGTAGTTCAGGGCGGTAGTACCGCTCGAAACTTCCGCTAAAAAAAGTAAGGGCCGTTCAAGCGAACCTTCAGGGCAGTAGTACCGCCTGAGCGGTACTTCCGCTTAAGAGACACTATGGATCCTTGGGGCGGAGAAAGCTCCATTGTATCGAGAAAAGGACCGGGGGGTGGTGGAAAGTGTACGTGATGATTCCTCCCAACCTTTCTGGGTGCGGATCCCCTCTTAATAGTACGGATTTTCCTACGACTCAGGTCCACCAACCTAACCTCGAAAGGAAAATACTATGTTTTCTTATTTACTACTTGAGGGGAAGATAACCGTCTCGTGCCACCTGATAATCTCTGAAAGCTTAATGCACACGGTTAGTTCGCAAACACACTCTCATCAACCACCAAAACTACTTAGGGAAAATTATGCTCGTACAACTCCCCCTTTTGGTGGGTTGATGACAATGCGGGATTTGCCAATAAGATATACAGTAAGACTATGGCAAACCCAACATCTACAAAATATAGTCAGTCTTCCCTAGATGTGTGCCCTATTTGAATATGCTTTTGGAATGCAAAGAGCACACACTAGGATCAACACTCCCCTTGTATTTTATAGACGAGGCCAAATACTTGCATACAAATCGGAGTGAGTGATAAGCAGGTAAGCAAGTGAAGGAAATATAAACTCACAATAATGTAGACATAACGGATATAAGAGGTAGCAGATGTCTTACACCATACATAGAACTCATGAGTCTGACACCATAAAGAAAAGCAAACAACCAAAGCAAATAAACGAGTTCAGGAGAGAAGAGATGCACAGATAAAAAGAGAAATACTCGTGACTCAGCAAATCCCTAAACACTCTCTCCCCCTTTGGCATTGAGACACCAAAAGGGGCACACAGGACTACAATGAGACCAAGTGATGATAGGCATAGAATAGTCACTCGTCAGGCTCATCATCTTCCTCCTCATTAGTAGTAGCAGGCACATCATCCTCTGACTCAGCAAATGGGAAATGCTTCTTGATCCAGTCCTCCTCATTAGAAATCCTCTCCTCAGACCCATTGTTAGTCGGCAGATCAAGCTTCCTCATGATCGTCTTGTCACAGCTATGAGCCTTCTTGGCCTCCACATGGGCCTTGTACTGTCCCTTGATCTAAAAGTAGAGAAGATTCTTCACCTTGGTTTTGAGCTTGGCATCCCAAGAGGGAACAGTCTCAAAGCGAGGAACATAGGTGTCATCATCATAGTCAGGCTCAAGTTCATCATCAAAGTCGGTGGGAGCAATCTCAGGCACAGAAGGCGCAACTCCCTAGTTCTCCTTCACACGGAGCTTAAGAATAGCATGGTTCACCATGCGATCAGTAACTATAAGCTCACCAGGGAACTACCGAGACCAAGTATCCTCAATGAGCTTAAAGAGATAGGGACCGTAGATAGGCACCTTCCTATCAAGAACAGCTGAGCAAAGCCCCCTCCATATGATGTGGGAAACATCCAAAGTTGAATCTTTGCCTTTCTCCATGATGCACATAATAAGTAGATGCACGAGATAAGAGTGAACCTGATCCAAGTTCCCCACTCGAGGAAACAGAGAGTTGCGAAAGATACGGTGCATAATGTCCAAGAATGGAATGAGTTCAGTGCGGGTACCCTTGGCAGTCTTCACAATCCTCTGGTAGCACATGAGCTTGGACTTGTGAATCGGTTTGGCTTTAGTGTGCGGTCGAAGACCCAATGGCTCATCCTCCCATGAGTCCGCATATCCCAAAGAGTTTATAAAGGTCTTCCAGTTGGAACACATAACTCTGCCACATGTCATCCATGTCAAGATCCTCTCCACATTAGTGTGAAAGTGAACAATGGCATAAAACTAAGCCACAACCTGAGAGTTAAAATCATTGTTGAATGAAATAATGGGAACCAAAACCCATTGCTGGCAAAGAGCACGAGCTTCAGCAAAGTATTCAGAGTGAGTGTTGCTGACCATATGCTCCGTGTCGATGGATTTGACATGAGGCACATACAGGTTCGTCTTGCTCTTCAGGACTCCAACATAAATGAGAGACTGAGCCTTGTTCTAGAAGAGACGACCAGAAAATGCGGGGTCCTGAGGACAGCGGTAAGGATTAAGCTGACGAAACTCATAGAAATCGGTGATAGTCATATCCCGAGGTTCCTTGACAGCTTGCTTCTTGGTGGCAAATTTCTTTGTTGACTGCCGCTAGGGTTCAGCACTTGAGCCTGCCTCGTCAGACGTGCGATATAGCTTGGAACCACAATGGCTCGGATAGTCGTGACGAGCACCATCATCACCTAAACTCACAAACAAGGAATGTCAAGACACACCTGTTGGGGAACGTTGCACGGGAAACAAAAGTTTTCCTACGCGCACGCAAGATCTATCCTTGGTGATGAGCATCTACGAGAGGGAGAGTGGATATACGTACCCTTGTAGATCGCTAAGCGGAAGCGTCAAGAAATGTGGTTTATGTAGTCCAACGTCTTCACGATCCAAATCACCGAGTGTCCCGCGATCCCTTCATGACCCATCTCGCGATCCAATTACGATCCGTCCCGCGATCCCATCACGATCCGTCTCGCGATCCTGATCACGGTCCTTCCGATCTAGCGCCAAATGGACGGAACCTCCGCGTTCAACACACGTGCGAATTGATGACGCCTTCACCTCCTCGATCCAGCGAGCGATGGTGAAGTAGTAGATGAGTTCTGGCAGCACAATGGCATGGTGACGGTGGTGGAGAAGAACAATCTCCGCAGGGCTTCACCAAGCACAATGGAAATTATGACGAAGGATGAGCTAGAGGGACGGGGTTGCCGGCACACGGCTTGGGGAATTCTCAATGTGTTCCAGGTGCTAGCCCCGCCCCTTTATTTACATGCTCAGCCCTGGGGTTGAAACTTGGAGAAAAATCCTCCTCAAGGTCATTTTGCCTGAAAGGCAAGAGTCCTCCTCGGACTCCAAGACCAGATGCCAAGGTCCTTGGCGTCTGCCCCAAACGCCAAGGTCCCTGGCGTCTGGCCCCTGGCCTCCGCAAAACACCTTTTGCACCTTCCTAAAGCCTCATGGTCTTTATCCCTTGGCCCAGATAAAGTGTTCTTGTACCCCGAACATTTCGGGAAACATCCAAAACTATTTCCGGTGAATTCCGGAACCCTTTCGGAGACCAAACACTATAATCCCATATATCAATCTTTACCTCCAGACTATTCGAGATCTCCTCGTCATGTCCGGGATCTCATTCGGGACTCCGAACAACTTTCGATCACCAATATAAAAACTCAACTATACTTATATCATCGCCAAATGTTAAGTGTGTAGACCCTGCGGGTTCGAGAACTATGCAGACATGACCGAGACACCTCTACAATCAATAACCAATAGCGGGACCTCGATGCCCATATTGGTTCCTACATATTCTACGAAGATCTTTATCGATTGAACCTCTATGTCAAGGATTCAGTTAATCTCGTATGTTGTTCCCTTTGTTCTTCGGTATGTTACTTGCCCGAGATTCGATCATCGGTATCTCTATACCTAGTTCAATCTCGTTACCGGCAAGTCTCTTTACTCGTTCCGTAATACAAGATTCCGTGACTAACACTTAGTCACATTGCTTGCGAGGCTTGTTGTGATGTTGTATTACCGAGTGGGCCATGAGATACCTCTCCATCACATTGAGTAACAAATCCCAGCCTTGATCCATTGCAACTCAATAGACACCCTCAGAGATACATGTAGAGCAACTTTATAGTCACCCAATTATGTTGCGACGTTTGATACACACAAGGTACTCCTCCGGTGTCAGTGAGTTGCATGATCTCATGGTCATAGGAATAGATACTTGACATGCAAAAAACTATAGCAATAAACTGACATGATCATATGCTATGTTTATAGTTTGGGTCCAGTCCATCACATCATTCTCCTAATGATGTGATCCCGTTATCAAATGAGATCTCATGTCCATGGCTAGGAAACCTTAACCATGTTTGATCAACGAGCTAGTCTATTAGGGGCATACTAGGGACATGGTGTTGTCTATGTATTCACACATGTATCTGAGTTTCCGATCAATACAATTCTAGCATGGATAATAAACGATTATCATGAACAAGGAAATATGATAACAACTAATTTATTATCGCCTCTAGGGAATATTTCCAACAGTCTCCCACTTGCACTAGAGTCAATAATCTAGCTCACATCGCTACGTGATTTGTTATGAATCTCACACCCAGTGAGTTCTCGGGTTCGATCATGTTTTGCATGTGAAAGAGGTTTTAGTCAACGGGTCTATGACATTCAGATCTGTGTGTACTTTGCAAATCTCTATGTCATACTATCGACATTGCTACCACGCTCCACTTGGAGCTATTCAAAATGGTACTCCACTATACGTATCCGGATTGCTACTAAGAGTCATTCGGATCGGTGTTAAAGCTTGCATCGACGCAACCCTTTACGACGATCTCTTTATCACCTCCATAATCGAGAAATATTTCCTTAGTCCTCTAGTTACTAAGGATAATCTTGACCATTGTCCAGTGATCCACTCCTGGATCACTCTTGTACCCCTTGACAAACTCATGGCAAGGCACACACAGGTGCAGTACACAACATGGCATACTATATAGAGCCTATGGATAAAGCATAGGGGACGACCTTCGTCTTTTCTCTTTCTTCTTTCGTGGTCGAGCTTTGAGTCTCCCTCAACTCCACACCTTACAAAACCAGGCAAGAACTCCTTCTTTGACTGATCCATTTTGAACTCTTTCAAAATCTTGTCTAGGTATGTACTCATTGAAAGTCTTATCAAGTATCTTGATCTATCTCTATAGATCTTGATGCCTAATAACTAGGTAGCTTTATCCAGGTCTTCCTTTGAAAAACTCCTTTCAAACAACCGTTTTTGCTTTCCAGAAATTCTACATCATTTTCGATCAATAATATGTCAACCACATATAATTATCAGAAATTCTATAGTGCTCCCACACACTTTCTTGTAAATACAAGTTTCTCGTAAACTTTGTATAAACCCAAAAACTTTGATCACCTCATCAAAGCATATATTCCAACTCCGAGATGCTTGCTCCATCCCACAGAAGGATTGCTGGAGCTTGCACACCCTTTAGTAGCCTTAGGACTGACAAAACCTTCTGGTTGCATCACATACAACCTTTCCTCAAGTAAACCGTTAAGAAAATGATGTTTTGACATCCATCTGCGAGATCTCATAATTTAAAAATGTAGCAATTGCTAACATAATTCCAACAGACTTTAGCATCACTACGGGTGAGAAAGTCTCATCATAGTCATCTCCTTGAACTTGGCAAAAACTCCTTTGCAACAAGTCGAGCTTTATAAATGGTGACTTTCACCATCAGCGTCTGTCTTCATCTTAAAGGTCCATTTGTACTCAACGACCTGGAGCCCAACGGGCAAGTCTACCAAAGTCTATAGTTGGTTTTCATACATGGATCCTTTCTCGGATTTCATGGCCTCTAGCCATTTGTTAGAATTCGGGCCCATCATCGCTTCTCCATAGCTCGTAGGTTCATCGTTGTCCAACAACATGACCTCTAAGACAAGGTTGTCGTATCACTCAGGAGCAGTACGCATCCTTGTCGACCTACGAGGTTCGATAGTAACTTGATCCAAAGTTTCATGATCATCATCATTAACTTCCTCTTCAACTAACATAGACTCCATAGAAACATCTTTTGGCGTTGCACTACTCTCTTTTTGAAACAAAGGTTCACCAACCTCATCAAGTTCAATCTTCCTCCCACTCAATTTTTTTGAGAGAAACTCTTTCTCGAGAAAGGACCGGTTTTAGCAACAAACACTTGGCACTCGGATCTAAGATAGAAGGTATACCCAAATGTTCTTAGGGTATTCTATGAAAATGCATTTGTCCGCTTTGGGTTCGAGCTCATTAGGTGAGAACCTTTTTCACATAAGCGCCGCAGCCCCAAACATTAAGAAATGACAGCTTAGGTTTCCACCAAACCAAAATTCATACGGTGTCATCTCACCGGACTTAGATGGTGCCCCTTTTAAAGTGAATGTAGTTGTCACTAATTCATAACCCCAAAATGATAGTGGCAAATTGATAAGAGACATCATAGTTCGCACCATATCCAATAGAGCACGACTACGACGTTCAAACACACCATCACATTATGGTGTTCCAGGTGGCGTGAGTTGTGAAACAACTTCCACTTTGTCTTAAGTTGTACACCAAACTCGTAAGTCAGATATTCACCTCCATGATCATATCATAGACATTTTATCTTCTCGTCACGATGATCTCAATCTTCACTCTGATTTTGTTTGAACTTTTCAAACGATTTAGACTTGTGTTCCATTAAGTAAATATACACTATATCTACTCAAATCATCAGTGAAGGCAAGAAAATAACGATATCCACTGCATGCTACAATACTCATTGGACCGCATACATCAACATGTATTATTTCCAAAGTGTTACTAGCCCGCTCCATTATACCGAAAACGGGGTTTTTAGTCATCTTGCCCAAGAGGCATGGTCCATCAACATGGAGTTTCTTCATGCGATTTATACCAATATGACATTTAGCGGCAGCGCCACAAGTATGTGGTACTATCATTATTAACTTTGTATCTTTTGGCATCAATGTTATGAACATGTGTGTTACTACGATCAAGATTCAACAAACCATTCTCATTGGGTGCATGACCATTGAAGGTATTATTCATGTAAACAGAATAACCATTATTCTCTACCTTAAATGAATAACCGTGTTGCAATAAACACGATCTAATCATGTTCATGCTTAACGCAAACACCAAATAACATTTATTTAGGTTTCGTCACTAATCCCGAAGGTAGAGAGAGCATGCGATGTTGATCACATCAACCTTGGAGACATTTGCAACACACATTGTCACCTCACCCTTAGCTAGTCTCCGTTTATTCCGTAGCTTTTATTTCGAGTTACTAACTTTTAGCAACTGAACCGGTATCTAATACCCAAGTGCTACTAGGAGTACTAGTAAGGTACACATCAATAACACGTATATCAAATATACTTATGTTAGCGTTGCCAGCGTTCTTATCTACCAACTATCTAGGGTTGTTCCACTTCAGCAACCGTTCTCCTCATAATAGAAGCACATAGTCTCGGGTTTGGGTTCTACGTTGGGTTTCTTCACTAGAGCAACAACTGACTAGCCATCCATGAAGTTTCCCTCCTTGCCCTTGCCCTTCTCGAAACTTAGTGGTTTTACTAACCATCAACACTTGTTTCTCCTTCTTGATTTCTACCTTCGCGGTGTCATATATCACGAATAGCTCGGGGATCATCATTTCCATCCCTAGCATAATTATAGTTCATCACGAAGTTCTAGTAGCTTAGTGACAGTGACTTGGAGAACTATATCAATCACTATCTTATCTGGAAGATCAACTCCCACTCGATTCAAGCGATTGTAGCACCCAGACAATCTGAGCACATGCTAAACGATTGAGCTATTCTCCCTCATCTTGCAGGAAAATAATCTTGTTGGAGATCTCATATCTCACAACACGGGCATGTGCCCGAGATCCCAATTTCAGCTCTTATAACATCTAATATGTTCCGTGATGTTCAAAACATTTTGGAGCCTCAATTCTAATCCGTAATGCATGACGCACTGAACTATCAAGTAGTCATCGGAACATGCCTGTCAGATGTTCACAACATATACAAACGACGCAAGAGGGGGTGGCGCACCAAGCGGTGCATTAATGACATAAGCCTTCTGTGCAGCAATGAGGACAATCCTCACATCACGGACCAAGTCCGCAATATTGCTACCATCATCTTTCAACTGTATTTCTCTAGGAACATATAAAAAATTCAAGGGAGCTACAGCGTGATCTAGTAATCTACAACATAATTTGCAAAGATACTACTTCCTATGTTCATGATAATTAATGAGTTCAATTAATCATATTACCTAAGAACTCCCACTCAAATTGGCATCCCTCCGGTCATTCAAGTGATACATGATCCAAATTCACCAAGTCAAGTCCGATCATCATGTAAGTTGAGGTGGTTTCAATGGTGAACATCATCATGTTGATCATATCTACTATATGACTCATGTTCGACATTTTGGTCTCTTGTGTTCCGAGGCCATGTTTGTACATGCTAGGCTTGTCAAGTTTAACCGGAGTGTTCTGCACGTGCAACACTAGCTTGCACCCGTTGTATGTGAACGTAAAGTCTATCACACCCGATCATCACGTGGTGTCTCGACACGACGAACTTTCACAACGGTGCACACTCGGGGAGAACACAATTTATCATGAAATTTTAGTTAGGGATCACCTTATAATGCTACCGTCGTCCTAAGAAAAACAAGGTGCATAAAAGGATTAACATCACATGCAAATCATAAGTGACATGATATGGCCATGAACTTGTGCTTTTAATCTCCATCCTTAAAGCACCGGCATGATCTCCATCGTCACCGAAAAGAGACCATGACCTGCATCATCTTGATCTCCATCAACATGTCACCATCGGGGTTGTCGCGCCCACCATGCTTCTACTATTATTGCTACCGCTTAGCGATAAAGTAAAGCATTACATAGCGCTTAATGATTGACATGCAGGTCATAATATAATTAAATACAACTCTATGGCTCCTCCCGGTTGCCGTATTCATCGACATGCAAGTCGTGATATTCTATACAATACATGATCATCTCATACATCACAGATCTCTCATCATGTAATTGGCCATATCACATCACAACATACCCTGCAAAAAGAAGTTAGACGTCCTCTATTTGTTGTTGCAAGTTTTATGTAGTTGCTAAAGGTATCTAGCAAGAACAATTCTCACCTACGAAAAAACCACAACGATGATACAAAAATTGCTATTCAACCTTCTCAAGGACCGCCTTTGTCGAATCCGATCCAACTAAAGTAGGAGAAACAGACACCCGCCAGCCATCTTTATGAAACAAATTTACACGTCAGTCGATGGAACCGGTCTCTCGTAAGGGTACGAGTAAGGTTGGTCCTGGCTGCTTCATCCCAAAATACCGCTGAATCAAGACACGACCAAGGGAGGAGGCAATATAAGCATCAACGCCCACAAACTCCTTTGTGTTCTAGTCGTGATCTCATCTACACATAGACCTAGCTCTGATACCACTGTTGGTGAACGTTGCATGGGAAACCAAAATTTTCCTACTCCCACGCAAGATCTATCCATGGCGATGAGCATCTACGAGAGGGAGAGTGGATCTACGTACCCTTGTAGATCGCTAAGAAGAAACATTAAGAAACGCGGTTGATGTAGTTGAATGTCTTCGCGATCCAAATCGCCGAGCGTCCCGTGATCCCATCATGACCCATCTCGCGATCCAATCACGATCCATCCCGCGATCCCGTCACAATCCGTCTTGCGATCTTGATCATGGTCCTTCCGATGTAGCGCCGAACGGACGACACCTCCGCGTTCAATACACGTGCGGCCTGATGACGCCTTCACCTCCTCGATCCAGCGAGCGATGGTGAAGTAGTAGATGAGTTCCAGCAGCACAACGACATGGTGACGGTGATGGTGAAGAACAATCTCCCCAGGGCTTCGCCAAGAACAAAAGGAACTATGACGGAGGATGAACTATAGGGACGGGGTTGTCGGCACATGGCTTGGGGAATTCTCGATGTGTTCCAGGTGCTAGCCCAGCCCCTTTATTTATATGCTGAGCCCTCGGGTCGAAACATGGAGAAAAATCCTCCTCAAGGTCGGTTTGCCTGAAAGGCAAGAGTCCTCCTCGGACTCCAGGACCAAACGCCAAGGTCCTCGACGTCTGGCCCCAGACGCCAGGGTCCATGGCGTCTGGCCCTTGGCCTCCACAAAACACCTTTCGCACCTTCCTAAAGCCTCATGGTCTGTATCCCTTGGCCCAAATAAAAAGTGTTCTTATACCCCGAACATTTCGGGAAACATCCGAAACTATTTCCGATGAATTTTGGAACCCTTACGGAGACGAAACACTATTATCCCATATATCAATATTTACCTCCGGACTATTCCGGAGCTCCTCGTCATGTCCGGGATCTCATCTGGGACTCCAAACAACTTTCGGTCACCAACAGAATAACTCAACTATACTTATATCGTCACCAAACGTTAAGTGTGTAGACCCTGCGGGTTCGAGAACTATGCAGACATGACCGAGACACCTCTACGATCAATAACCAATAGCGGGACCTGGATGCCCATATTGGTTCCTACATATTCTACGGTGATCTTTATCGGTTGAATCTCTCTGTCAAGGATTCAGTTAATCCCGTATGTTGTTCCCTTTGTTCTTCGGTATGTTACTTGCCCGAGATTCAATCGTCGGTATCTCTATACCTAGTTCAATCATGTTACTGGAAAGTCTCTGTACTCGTTCCGTAATACAAGATCCTGTGACTAACACTTAGTCACATTGCTTGCAAGGCTTGTTGTGATGTTGTATTACTGAGTGGGCCTTGAGATATCTCTCCGTCACACGGAGTAACAAATCCCAGTCTTGATCCATGCTAACTCAGTAGACACCCCTAGAGATACCTACAGAGCACCTTTGTAGTCACCAAGTTACGTTGCGACATTTGATACACACAAGGTACTCCTCCGGTGTCAGTGAGTTGCATGATCTCATGGTCATAGGAATAAATACTTGACATGCAGAAAACTGTAGCAATAAACTGACACGATCATATGCTATGTTTGTAGTTTGGGTCTTGTCCATCACATCATTCTCCTAATGATGTTATCCTGTTATAAAATGACATCTCATGTCCATGGCTAGGAAACCTTAACCATCTTTGATCAATGAGCTAGTCTATTAGAGGCATACTAGGGACATGGTGTTGTCTATGTATCCACACATGTATCTGAGTTTCCGGTCAATACAATTCTAGCATGGATAATAAACGATTATCTTGAACAAGGAAATATGATAATAAATAATTTATTATTGCCTCTAGGGCATATTTCCAACAACACCAAATGTAAATAACCCAGAAAAGCCAAGAAAAAAAGTGTAGAGAGAGTAAAGTACATGGGATGGGGAGATGAAGTGATAAGCGACAGTACCGCTTCGGTAGGAGCGGTACTTCCGATTGAAGTGGTAGTACCGGTCATGCCCGAGCGGTAGTACTACCATAGCAACGAGAAGACCCCGCGGTAGGGGAGTGACCACAAATCCATCACCACCGAGTCCCAAATCATCATATATATCTTTAGGGATTATTCATGTCCTACTCATGCCAAGAAACAACGAGAAAAACATGCGACACCACACGCATTTTCCTAGAAGCAAGATCTGAGAAAACCATAGGTCAAACAAGGAAGGACAAGGGCAATACCGGGGTCCATGGAACGGGGGAGAGGTGGGGATCAATCCCACCAAACGAAAATTTGAAGATCGACACGGAATGGGAGATCCGGAGCTGGCCTGCAAGAGAGCTTCGGTCGCCACGGGCCGAGACGAGATAGTGAATGGGTATGAGGAGTAGTTAGAACTCCCCCTGCCCACTACTTGAATCGCCAGGGAACCCTAGAGCGGTAGTACCACTTGTCATGGGTGGTACTTCCGTTGAATGGTAGCACCACCACCAGAGCGGTAGTACCGCTTATGACCAAAAACCACTCCCAGCGAAAAGAGCAAAAACGACAAATCTGAGGCGATGAAGAGCAGCAAAACCTTCTACTAAGATACATAAAATGAGTTACCTCAAGTCTTTACGAGAAACAAAATACGAAGAGGCAAATACTTGGATCAACACATTCAAACCAATATACTCTAAAAAAGCAAATGCCTCACTAGGAGGAGGGGCGGTGGCCGAAGCCACCTATGTTTGAGTCAATTGGTATGGCACCGCGAAGATTTTAACCCTGGGCCCATGACCAAATATCGTCTTTGAAGCATAGTAACCATCCAAAATGGCGGATGTGAAAGAATTTGATTAGTTTATGCATAATAGGAGGAGGGATAGTTCATTGAGAGAACTAGACTCCCCCTAAGTCCATGCCTACATCTAAACAAGACATAATGATGAGTGTGGTGGGTGTGCACTAAGTCAAACCACGTTGCTCGAATAAATGATATTTAGCTCATGCCTTAACTCGCGAAATCTTGCTTCATCCAATGGTTTCGTGAAAATTTGTACAAGTTGCTCATTAGTGTTGAGATGGATAAGATTGATATCTCCTCGCTTGACGTGATCCCAGAGAAAGTGATGATGAATATCAATGTGCTTCGTCTGGCAATGTTGAACCGGGTTGTTGGAGATCATAATGGCACTTTCATAGTCACAATAAAGAGGCACTTTGTCACAATTGACACCATAATCCTTTAAAGTTTGCCTCATCCAAAGAATCTATGCGTAGCAACTAGCAGCAGCTGCATACTCGGCCTCGATGGACGAGAGAGAAACACAATTTTGTTTATTTGAAGACCAACTTACCAAAGACCGACCAAGAAATTGGCAGCCTCCAGAAGTGGACTTCCTTTCCACACGATATCCCGCCCAATCCGAGTCAATATATCCGATGAGATCAAATGAAGTGCCCTTGGGATACCATAAGCCAAAGTTTTGGGGTATGAGCCAGATATCGAAAGATTCGCTTGACAGCCACATGGTGACTCTCCTTAGGGGCGGATTGAAATCATGCACAAATTCCCACACTCAACATGATATCCGGTATAAATGCACAAAGGTAAAGCAAGGATCCAATCATGGAGCAATATACCTTTTGATCCACAACTTTACCATTGGGATCACTATCAAGTTGGCATTTGAGTGGCATACGAGTGTTGGCCTTGGGAGGATTGAGCTCATCCATCTTGAACCTCTTGATCATGTCTTGAGTGTATTTAGATTGATTGATGAAGGTTCCTTGACTTCGTTCCTTGACTTCGAATCCAAAGAAGAACTTCAACTCTCGCATCATAGACATCTCAAACTTATTTGTCATCAGTGTGGCAAACTCTTCATTGAAAGCTTTGTTAGGAGAACCAAATATAATATCATCAACATATAGTTGGCATATGAATAAGTTCCCATTGACCCTGTTTGTGAAAAGAGTGGGATCGATTTTCCCAATTTCAAGCCCACGGTCTTGCAACATCTCGGTAAGGTGCTCATACAATGCACGTGGGGCTTGTTTAAGGCCATAGAGAGCCTTATCGAGAATGTATACATGATTGGGGAACATGGGATCCTCAAACCCTGGGGGATGCTTAACATATACCAAATCCTTAAGAGGACCATTAAGAAATGCACTTTTAACATCCATTTGATATAATTTAAAGTTATGATGAGAAGCATATGCAAGCAACATGCGGGTAGATTCAAGGCGAGCAACAGTAGCAAAGGTTTGACCGTAGTCGATACCCTTGACTTGGGAGTAGACTTCTGCCACCAATCTTGCCTTGTTGCAAATGATGACACCGTTTGCAGCTTGCTTGTTTTTGAAGATCCATTTAGTTCCAATGACATTGGGGTTCTCCGTTGGTCTTGGCACCAGTCGCCACACTTGGTTGCGCTCGAAGTTGTCTAGTTCATCGTGCATGGCTTCAACCCACTCCATGTCTTCGAGCGCGTCTTGTACCTTGAGGGGCTCAATGCAAGAAACAAATGCGTGATGTTCACAAAAGTTTATAAATTGTCTATGAGTGGTTACCCCTCTATTTAAGCTGCCATAGACGTTCTCCAACAAATTTTGTTGTTTCTCAATCTTGGCAGCATTCTTGGCAACTCGTCTCTCTAAGGTCTCCTCCCTACACTACTGGAAACAACATCTTTGCCGTCAGCCAGTTCTTTGCCGTCAGCTGGCGGACGCCAAAGAAGCTCTTTGCCATCCGTTTCTAGAAAATGGACGGCAAACAACTAGATGACAGCAAAGATGCTCTTTGCCATGAGCCACTTCTTTGCCGTTAGCTAGCGGACGGCAAAGGAGGTTTGCCGTCAGCTAGCGGACAGGAAAGAGGGAGGGGGCCCCACTGACGAGCTGCTTACAACTTAACCTAACGGCCCCCTCTTTGCCGTCTGCTAGCGGATGCCAAACCTCCTTTGTCGTCCGCTAGCGAACGTCAAAGAGTGGACTTAACTAACGGCAGCGCCCCACCCCGGCCCGCCTCTCTCTCTCTATTTCTCTCCCTCTCCTCCCCGCTGCCCACCGCACGCGCGCCGCTGCCCCGTTGCCCCACCAGCCCACCGCCCCACCAGCCCACCGCGCCATCGGCCCACTGCCCCCGGCGCCACCGCCGCCGCGTCGTCCCCACCGTCGTGACCGGTCCCCCCTGTGCCTCACCGCACGGAACCCTGTGGCCCCGTCGCCACCGCCGCCCATCGCCCGCCAGGGCTGCCTACCGCCTGCGTCCGCCGCCCCACCGACCCAGCCGGTGCCCTGCGGCCCCCTGCGCCCCCTTCGGCCCTGCCACCCGCCACTCCCAGGCGCCCGAGGGCCCCTGTCCCTGCCGCACGGCCGTCATCGCCGCCCCAGCGCTCCCCGGCCCTCCTTGGTGCTCCCGGCGCTCCCCGCCCCTCCCCGGCGCTCCCCCAACCCTCCCCGACGCCCCTGCCCCGCCCCCCTTTGGTAAGCTCTTACCCTCCTCTTTTTTCTATTTTTTATTTTAGTTTAGGATTAGATTAAAAGGTTAGTGTTAATTAGGTTAGTGTTAGTTTAGGTTAGTGTTAGTTTAGGTTTATTAGGTTAGTGTTAATTAGGTTAGTGTTTGTTTAGGTTTATTAGGTTAGTGCAAAACGAAGAAGAAGAAGAAGAAGAAGAAGAAGAAGAAGAAGAAGAAGAAGAAGATGAGGAGAAGACGGGAAGAAGAAGAAGACGGAGAGGAAGAAGAAGAAGAAGAAGAGCCCCCGATCCTCGATGCCACTAACCCCCAACCTCCGACGCCATCGACCCCCGAAGCCACCAACCCCCGACGCCCCGGACCCCTGACCACCGACACCACCGACCCCCGACCACCGACACCATCGACCCCCGACCACCAACGCCACCAGCCCCCGACACCACCGACACCCCGACACCCCGACACGGCACCCGAGACCCCGACACAACACCCCTACCCCGACACGACACCCCGACCCCGACATGACACCCCCGACACACTGATCCCGAAAAAGGTGCTCTTCAGCCTTCTAGAGGCCGACGGGTCATATATTTGTGAATTATGAGTGAGGTCATATATTTTTCGATTTTGTTATACACAACATCGTATTTATGTTGATCAGGTGGATTTAAATGTGTAGTTGTTTCGTTGCTGCGAGGGTCTGGTGTTCGATGACCTCCCCGTGTGTTCGACGAGCTCCGCCCCTGCGTTCATGGGTGAGCACAAATGACATCTCCTCCCCCCTTCATTTCCTCTGTTTCGGTCTTCGTGTCGATGAAACTTGCTAGCTATAGGTGTCTTCAATCATCAGTATGCGTGACCACTATGCGTCTCCCGTTCGAAAGGGTTACATCTATAAATATGCATTCATTAGCATATTTATAACCATGATTCTTTTGAATTGTCCAACGTTATCCATGGACAGCCCGAGTATGTGTAGATTGGGTTCGTTTTCCCATATGCTCTGCTCCGGATCCGATGTAGAATTTTGTCAGTGCCTCCTTGTTGTTCTCTGGGTACACATCCTCTCTGCTTATTGCCAAGACGTGTATCAGGAGAACAACAGGGAGGTGTTGCCGAAATTGTGCGTCGGATCCGAAGCGGAGCATGGGAAAACAAACCCAATCTACACATACTCGGGTGGGATTAGGACCTATCTTTGCCTACTAGCGTCTAGGTCGCATTGACGTAATAAAACTGACAAACTCTATAAACTGATGAATATGGTTTGCTGAATTATGTATATATTTTTTTGTGTGTCTAGTAGCTAGGCAAGATGAGTGATCGTGGGTGGATGTACACCGGTCACACTAGTCAGAAAGACATGACCCGTGAATGGATAACAAAAACCAAGGAGTTTGTGAGAGTCACATTTGCAAATGGACAGAAAACAACCTAGTGCCCTTGTGTAGATTGCGACAACTTTAAGAAGAAGTCAGAGTTTGAAGTGATCAAACACCTGCAGAAGTGGTGTTTTACGCCTAATTATACGGTCTGGACATTTCATGGTGAGTCTGCCCAACGTGCCAGAGCTGAGGTGGTTCGTCGTCACACCGACGAGCATGGTACCGGGATCGAAGACATGGTGCAAGACTTTGATGATGCTCGGGATTCGGATGATGAGATGGAGGAATCTTCAAATGCCTTTTATGAAATGTTGGAGTCTTCAAAACGTCCTCTCCATCAGCATACTGAGCTTGTCAGCTGGATGCCATCGTGCAAGTAATGGCTCTAAAGGCTCAGTTCAACCTGGGCAGAGAATGCTACGACACGATGATGACGATATTTGGACGCTTTGTACCCAAAGGCCATGTATTGCCAGCAAACCTGTATCAGTCGGACAAAATCCTACGTGCGCTTAAGATGCCCTATGAGAAGATAGATGCCTGTGAGAATAGATGTGCCTTATTTAGGCTTGAGTATGCGGGCTTGAACTATTGCCCCATTTGCAATGCTTCCAGGTATGTTCTGGTAGACAATGGTATGGGTGAGAAGATTCAGACCAAAATCCCGATTAATGTTCTTCGGTATCTGCCAATCATACCAAGATTTCAACGTCTTTTCATGGTCGAAGAGACGGCCAGACAGATGACGTGGCATAAATTGGGCAAAAGAAGAGAACTAGATGCAGATGGGAATCCGATGTTGGGACACACTTCAGACGCTTTTGCATGGAAGCACTTTGATGCATTACATAAGGATAAAGTGGCAGATCCAAGGCATCCTTGAGTTGCCATCAGCACGGATGGGTTTAATGTGTATGGTATGACGACAACACAATACAGTTGTGGGCTTGTATTTGTCATTCCACTCAATGTCCCCCCGGAGAAATTATGAAAAGAAAGAACATTTTCCTAACGTTGATAATTCCAGGGCCCAAATATCTGGGGAAGAATATGAATGTGTACATGCAGCCACTTAAGGATGAATTGCAAGAAGCCTGGGATAATGGGATCAAGACATACGACGCCACTACCAAAAAGAACTTCAAAATGCATGTGGTACATGTACTCGTCACATGACTTGCCGGCGTATGCGCTGTTCATTGGCTGGTGTGTGCGTGGAAGGTTTCCGTGCCGCACATGCAAGGCAGCTCTTGAGTTCCATTGGCTGCAGGCGGGTCGTAAGTTTTCTTGCTTCGACATGCATAGACAATTCCTGGATCCTGGCCATAAGTTCAGAAAAGACAAGAAGAATTTCATCAAAGGTAGAGTTGTCAAAAACACTGCACCACCTGCATTGACAGGCCAACAGATTCTGGATTATATAAACGCTCTGGAGCTGGATCCAGATCGTCCAGTGTATTCCAAAGGGTATAATACGAAACACACCTGGAATCACAAGATATGTTTGTGGGATCTGCCTTACTTTAAAGACCACCTTTGCCCACACAACATCGACGTGATGCATACTAAAAAGAATATCACGAAGGCCCTTTTTGTTACATTGTTCGGCATAGAGGGGAAGTCGAAGGATAATCCTAAGGCTAGAGTCGATCAGGAGGCTCTATGTGATAGACCCTTATAAAACATTCGACAACCGAAAGGAAAGAAGAACTGGAGGAAGCCAAAGGCATGGTTCAATCTTGGAAGGACAGCTATGAGGGAAATGATCTTGTGGGTGAAAATGCAGTTGATGTTCCCTGATGGGTATGCAGCGAATCTAAAGAGGGGAGCGAGTCTGGACAAATTGAAAATATTTGGTCTCAAGAGTCATGATTGGACCGTATGTCTTGAGCGGGTAATGCCGGTGATGTTGCATGGCTTTATCCCTGAGGATGAATGGCTAGTACTGGCAGAGCTGAGCTATTTCTTCTATGCTCTTTGTGCGAAAGAACTATCGCCTAACGTGCTAGACGAACTGGAAGAGTTGGCGCTGGAGTTGATCTGCAAGTTAGAAAAGATCTTTCCATCGGGCTTCTTTAATCCAATGGAGCATTTGATTTTGCATCTCCCGACCGAGGCAAGATTGGGGGGGGGGGCGTGCAAAATCGTTGGTGGTTCGCAACTGAGAGGATGCAGAAGACGCTTCGAGCAAAATGTAAAAATAAATGTAGAGTTGAAGCATCGATGGTCGAGGCATTCATTACCGAGGAGGCGGCAAACTTCGTGACAGCACACTACAAAGCCAAGAATCGTCATTTGCATCATCCAAAGCCTCGGTACAATGATGGCGACCGTGAAAAAGGTCGATCCAACCTCAGCCTATTGAAAGGGAAGCTCGCACCAGCCGGTGCTTCGAAAGCAATAGCGTTGGATGTCGAAGAATGGCGGACCATTTCGTTGTATATCTTCAATAATCTAACAGAAGTGCGTCTGTACATCGAGTAAGTTCTCGGTACATTGTTTCGCAACTTCTAATTCCTTTGAAATGCTCTTATTCCCGGATATGTGATACAGTCGATACATCGCCAAATTCTCGGATGGAGCGGTGATCCAAAAGGATTCCATAGAGTATGAGCTTCTGGCAAAGCATGGAGGCGGCTATCCTGGTTTCATCTCTTGATTCAAGCAAATGGTAATTTCCATTAATTAGTCGATTTCATTTCTTCGCCTAGTTTGCGGCTAATGCAACAATCCTTTCGTATTAAACTTGTAGTGTAAGGCAGAGTCTATGGACTCCGTATTGAGACAAGTTGCTAATGGTTTTGACTATAAGGTCCGTTCATTTGACAAATACAACATCAACGGGTATCGCTTTCGTACCTTTGGCAAAGAGAGATCTATGGCCGACCGAAAGTCTACAAATTGTTGTGTCTCCGCTGTCGGCGAAGGAGGGGTCGAGTATTATGGAAGAGTTGAAGAAATTTATGAACTTACATTTTTTGGTGAAAACCCACCAAACGTCGTAGTCGTCAAATGTTCTTGGTTCCAGCCGAACGAGACTAGAAGGACTCATGAACATATAGGGCTAGTCGAAATCAAACAAAGCACCCATTTAGATGTTCCCGATGTCTATATTACGGCTCAACAGGCGACCCAAGTTTTCTATCTACCGTGGGCCTGCCAAACGGATCCAAATTTTAAAGGTTGGGATGTCGTTTATGATGTGCCGCCACATTTTAGACCACCTCCCCTCAATGAGGATGATTATGAACCGCACATTAACCCGGACACATATGAAGGAGAATTCTTCCAAGAAACACGTGTTTCCAAAAAACGTTTGAAGAACCGCTCTACTTCACCCCAGAACATTGAGGTCAACAGCCACAGTGAATCCGACTTCACCCCTGAGCCGGAAAAAGAAGAGACGGAAGAAGAAGTGGTTACTGCTGCGGATGACCTGTTAATGCTTGACCGATTACATAGAGGCCTTCCGCATGTTGATGCATTTATTGATGATGCTGATGAGCACGTCATTACTGATAGTGATGATGATTATGCATTTATTGATCCCGGAGCATATGTAGACGATGAAGATTAATATTAGTAATGTGAGGTATTCAATTATTATTATGTACACATATATTATTAATTAGTTCATGTTATTAGGTATTCAATTTTTTTATGTTGAACTAATTTCGTTCACTGTTTGTCATTGCAGGTGTTGACAGATGGTGGGCGCGGGTCAAGAGTGCTCTGAGCCTCCTTCCTCGGCGCGTGCTGGGAGGGGTGCTATTATTCCACCCCAGCAACTCCGGAGAGCGTTGGTACATAGTATGCATACACCGGCGGGCGCTTCTTCTTCGATTGGGAGAGGTTGGGGGAAGACGAAGAGAGGTGCTGGAAGTAGGAAGGCTGTTGCGCCTTCCTCGCCGCCACCCCCAGCTGATTCTCCCGACCACAAGAGTGATCCATCTCAGGTGGACCTGTCTGACTTGGACCCGTGTCGGACTCCGATCGACGAGCCTTGGGTCGACGAGCCTCGGGTCACTGAGCCTTCGTCTCATGAGACTCTAGTCCTAGAGTCTTCGTCCCACGAGACTTGGGTCCCAGAGTCTTCGTCCCACATGACTCCGGAGGCTAGTGGCCATGCTGATGGTGGTGAGGACAACTTGTCTAAGGACACCTATAGTGAGGGCGAGCTGGTTGAGGAGGGCAAGAAGGTCTACCAGCGTGGTTGTACAAAGCTCCCGCCCGTGCCGACGACCCGCGATCAGAGGTGGTTGATTGCGCCTAATGCAAAGAAGTAAGTGTATTTACTCTTTTTTAACCTTGTGCCTTCATGTTTCTTCAAATTAATATCTAATTTGTTTGCCTTGTCATATTGCAGGGGCTGGAAACACGAGCGTGGTGTCCGCGGGCCCAACCAGGTCCTTGGTGTGCTTCTCCGGCACCACTTCCCGGGGAAGGTCCAGTTGCTCGGTGAGGATGAGGTTCCACAGGTAGCACTGACCTGGGAGTTGTACATGGCTTCCCCGGCCCCACCGGAGGAGATGGTCGACGGTGTCTTGTGCGAGACGGTGGCTGACATTGTGATCCGTCGCTTTTGGGTAACTTCTCCTTTACAGAATTAAAAATCAACAACACCTAGTGATTGTACTAATCAGTGTTGTCTTGTTTGATTGCAGACCTTCTACAGGTGTCTTGAGGAAGACGCAGCAAAAACGGTTGTTGTTCTCGAAGCCAAGTGCAAGCGCCTACTTCAGAACTTATGACACGAGGCTCGGATGCAGGCTATTTGAGACTACTACGCCTCGAATAACATTAAGAGGGCCAAGAAGAAGTGCCGCAAAAATTATCTGAGTAAGGAGAAGTTAATGAAGGTAATTATCTATTCTTAAGGCCTTGTACTTAGTTTCCTTCATTTGATTCATAGGCGTAGCGCTGAAATTTCTCTTGTCTAACTTAGGTGCCCCCGAGATGGTGTGCGGATAGGATGGACTGTTGGGAGGCATTGGTCGATGAGTGGTGCTCTCCTGAATGGCTAGCCGAACACAACAAGGCCAAGGATAAGCGTGCCCAAATGAGAGGTGTGCCACACCATCAAGGGAGTCCAACCCGTTTGATTACGGTGATAACTGGGTATGTGGTTTGCTTCATGATTCATGCAATTTGATTCTTCATGCGAGATTGAGCCCTTAACTAATATTTTGTTCCTCTCTTTTAGGCGCAAGAAAACAAGAAGGAGGTGCCACCTTTGTTCGACCTATATGCCATGGCCCATACTGCCTCGGACAAGAAGGACAAGGCATTCTCTGAGGATGAGCTCAATCATCCAGAGAGCTTCAACAACATCTCCTCCCACAACAAGCTCGTGAGGTATAAAGATGAGGGGAAGGCGAGGAAAGGGGAGGACTTCAACCCGAGCCAGAGTCCTTTTGATCCAGAGCTCGTGATGATATCTGATGGGAGGAGACCCCATGGCTTGATAGCCATTGGGGATGGACTGATACGTTGTCCTAGAACCTCCTGGAGATCAAGAAGCGCTAGACGAGCTCTGATCCTAATATAAGACCTTGTCCACGGCCAATGGAACTCGCCATTGAGGCTAGGGCCCAAGAGCTTCCGGCGGAGGCAAACAGGCACGCGACACAGAGGGAGAGGGACAAGGAGGAGAGGACGGCTAGGCTGTTGGAGGAGGAGAGGAACCAGAACGACGCATCTCACTGGGCCCTATACGAGCTCCTCATGGTAAGTTTCTCCTGCAGATTAGCGAAATCATGCACGTAATGTTCGTTTCATCACTAACTAATATGAATGACTCGTGAAAACAAAATGTACAGACTGTGTGCCAGAATAATGGTCAGACCCCTCCATCCATGCCCCATATTGCTATAACACCCACGGTGAGTTTCATTTGAATGGTCATTAGTTACTAGTATTCACATTTGAGTTGCATCATGCTAAGGAGACATTGCAAATGATCTTTGGTGTAGCGTGCCTCCCGACAAGCATCGACCGGTCCTTCTGCGTGTGCCACAACCCCGACCGGTCCTTCTATGTCTCACCCTGGCGCAAACCCGACAGGTCCTTCACCTCCGTGATTATGGTAAGTTTTCCCAAGTTTTTTGCTTAACAAATGCATACTAATGACCTACTTAGCTCCAAAATGACCTATACTTATCTTATTTTCCTAAAAAAGACATAATAACCTTACTTACCCCAAAAATGATATATTCCACCTAGGATAGCTATAAAATGACCTATACTTAGCATTTTTCCCTCCAAAATGACTTGATATGCTTAGTTAGCTAGAAAATGGCATAACTAACTAGGATAGCTCGATAATGATCTATAGCTAGCTTAGCTAGTTCATTTATGACATAATTATCTCACTTAGGTACTTAATGGCATAACTACCTATGATATCTCAATAATGATCTATAATTAGCTTAGCTAGTTCATTTATGACATAATTAGCTGACTTAGGTAAAAAATGGCATAATAACCTTGGTTTAGCTCCAAAATGACCTATACTTAGCTTATTTTCCCAAAACTGACATAATAACCTTACTTACCTCCAAAATGATATATTCTACCTAGGATAGCTATAAAATGACCTATACTTAGCATTTTTTCCTCCAAAATGACTTGATATGCTTAGTTAGCTAGAAAATGGCATAACTACCTAGGATAGCTAAATAATAATCTGTACTTAGCTTACCTAGTTCATCTATGACATAATTAGCTTACTTAGGTAAAATATGTTATAATAACCTTGGTTTAGCTCCAAACTATCATTTAGTTTATTTTCCTCCAAAATGACAAAATAACCTTACCTAGCTCCAAAATGACCGATTTTAACAAGGATAGCTCTAAAATGACCCACACTTACCATTTTGTCCTCCAAAATGAATAAATATGCTTAGTTAGCTAAAAATTGCATAACTACCTAGGTTAGCTCCAAAATGACCTATTTACCTATCTTAGCTCTAAAATACGCACTTAGCATTTTTACCAACCTTAGCTAAAAAAGGGCATTTTTACCTACCTTAGTTAGAAGAAGAAGATAAATAAGAGGAGAGGAGAAAAAGAAAGAGAAGATAAATTCTTCTTCTTTTTCTTCTAGCTAGTCTTCTTCTTCTAACTTTAATCTTTCCTAATTTGCAGATTTGCTATAGATGAGGAATCGTGCATTGATGGACTGTACTCTTCTACTTGTGTTTCCTTTTTGTTTATGGAAACTTGTTTTGGATATGTATGTATGGATATGTTGTTGGAAACAATTGTATGTTGGATATGTTGTTGGAAACTTGTATGTTGGATATGTTGTTGGAAACTTATTGTTGGTATGCTTATTGAACTTATTTTGAAATGTGTATATATATGTGTGAAATTCTGTTAAATTGAATGAATTTAAGAAAAATAGAAAAACAGGGGCTATATAGCAACTTTGCCGTCTGCTGGCGGACGACAAAGGTCTTTGTCGTCAGCTAGCGGGCGGCAAAGCTGCCATGTGGCAGCTACCTGTGCAAACTGGGGTAGCACTAGGCTGGCTTAGGTGGTTTCTTTGCCGTCTGCCAACGGACGACAAAGACCTAAGGTTCTTTGCCATCTGCCAGTGGACGGCAAAGAAACCACCTAAGTCGGCAAAGAAACAGGTGCTTTGCCGTCTGCTAGCTGACGGCAAAGAACCTTAGGTCTTTGTCGTCCGCTGGCTGACAGCAAAGAACCTTAGTTCTTTGCCGTCAGCTAACGGACGGCAAAGCACGCCATTAACCCCTTAACAGCCATAAGCTGCCACGTGTGCCGTCCACGATCTTTGTCGTCCGCTGGCGGACGACAAAGACCTAAGGATCTTTGTCGTCCACCGACAGACGGCAAAGCGCCCTTTACCGTGGCTTATTCAGCCGGACTGTTCGCCGTCTACTGGTGGATGGCAAAGCCTTTGCCATCCGGCATGCATGCCTTTGCCGTCCGGGATGGCTGACGGCAAAGTAGTTGATTCCTGTAGTGCTAGAAGGTTGAGAGTCAACATCTAGAGGAGCATCATCTTGATGATCTTGAGAGGATTCATGAGCTTGCTCTTGATCTTGAATGAGATCTTGATCTTGAGCTTGCACGGGGTCATGGACTTGATCTTGGGCCTCACTTGGCATGGCACCATTGTCAGTAGATTTATCTTGCCCTCGATATTGTTCATGTGATTGTGTGCCTTCATTTTGTTCTTCGGAAGCATGTGGTTCCTATGTCGGTGATGGTTCCACTTGAGTGGAACATTCTCCTTCTCCTTCGGCCACAAGGGGTTCCTCAATGGGTAGGAAGTGTCCCACACCCATTCTTCTTATGGCTTGAGGAGGAATCACATCACCTACATCAGAAAGACCACTTTGCTCCATTTGGGAGCCATTATTTTCATCAAACTCTACGTTACACGTCACCCCAATGAGTCCATTGGACTTATTGAGGACACGGTAAGTGCAAGAGTTTGTAGCATAACCAACAAATATGCCCTCTTGAGCTCTACATTCAAATTTAGACAAACGAACACCTTTCTTGAGAATGAAACACTTACACCCGAACACCATGAAGTACTTGAGATTGGGCTTGTTACTGGTAAGAATTTCATAAGGAGTCTTGTTCAGGCCTTTGTGGAGATAGAGCCGATTGGATGCATGACAAGCTGTGTTGATGGCTTCGGCCCAGAAATTATACGGAGATTTGAATTCCGCCATCATGGTCCTTGCCGTGTCCATCAACGTCTGGTTCTTTCTCTCGGCAACACCATTTTGTTGAGGGGTATCAGGTGCAAAGTATTTGTGCTTGATCCCCTCATCACTAAGGAACTCATTCAAGGTGTAGTTCTTGAACTCGATGCCATTGTCACTTCTTATCATCAGAATCATTGCTTCATGTTGTCGTTGAGCTTCATTTGCAAAGTCGATGACAGTTTGTTGAGTTTCACTCTTCTTCTTGAATAAATATACCCAAGTGTATCTTGAGTAGTCATCCACGATCACCAAACAATACTTCCTTCCCCAAGTCTATCAAAAGATGGAGGACCAAAGAAATCCATGTGGAGGAGCTCCAAGGGCCTCTTTGAGTAAATGGTAGTCGTGGGGCGGTGAGCTATCTCATGTAGCTTTCCTCCAATACAAGCACTGCAAGCATGATCTTTGGTAAAACTCACATTTGTTAGTCCAAGAATGTGATCCCCTTTGAGAAGACTTTGCAAAGATCTCATATTGACATGGGCTAGCCGGCGATGCCAGAGCCATCCCACATCAACTTTCGCCATTAGGCAAGTCGCGGTATTAGTGGGTTTCTCCGAGAAGTTAACCACATAGAGACCATTCTCGACATGCCCAACAAAATCTACTTTAAGGGTCTTGCTCCACAAAAGGGCCACGGAGTCAATATCAAAGAAGGTACAAAAACCCATGAGTGCGAGTTGATGAACAGAAAGTAAATTGTATGCAAGGGTCTCAACAAGCATAACATTCTCTATGGAGAGTTCCTGAGAGATTATCACCTTGCCAAGATCCAATACCTTTGAAATTGCATCATCACTAAATGAGACTCGAGTGGCCACGGATGGGTCATGATGAATGTCCACAACCAAGTCCTTGCTTCCGGTCATATGATTTGTCGCTCCACTATCGAGAAACCATGACACTCCTCCGAAAGCAAACCCCAACAAGAGATCAATGTTTTGTTTTAGGTATCCATTCTTTAATGGGTACTTTCATGTTAGCAAGAAGGGTCTTAGGAACCCAAAAACACCATTCAATGTACTCATAAGAAGAACCAACATATTTGGCATAAACATGCCCATCACTAGCACGGCATAAAACATTAGAGGGGTTAAAGTCACTGTCTTGTTGGGGTGGGTGGTCTTGCCCTTCTTGGCATTACTAACCACAACCTTGTCTTTCTTCTTCTCATCGGGACCTTCTCCTCCTCTTAGAAAAGTTTCCTTGAGCGGTGGAACTTCCTTGGTTTTCACCTTCTTGTTCTTCTTGTTGTTTTTGGGTGCAAATCCAACCCCTTCTTTTGCGACAACTTCCTTTTGATTACTCAAAAGGTCATTGAGAGTCTTCTCGCCTTGGATACACTTCACCATACCTTTTTCAAGCTGCTCTTTCAGGTTAGCATTTTCGTCCACAAGATGTGCATGCTCACAACATGGGTTTGTAGCAGAAGCATTGTTAGTTAGAACAAAAGGAGGACACATGGATATTTCCTTAGTGAGTTTTACTTGGAGTTGATCATGCGAGTCCTTAAGAGAAGCATGAGAACTATTCAATGCCTTGTGAGCATTGTCAAGTGTGTCAAGCTCATCCTTGAGTCGATCATTGCCAACCCCAAGTGCAACCTTTTCGGACTTGAGCACACGGTTAAGAACGATACCATGATCATAATCTTTACGTAATTTAGCAAGGTCATCATTTTGTGACTCCTCAAGAGTCATACGAAGATCTCGCTCTTCCTCAAGAGAAATAGAGAGATCCACTATCTCGTCGGCATAATCACGACTATGACCTCTCAACTCCTTAAGATATTCTTCTTGAGACTCAATAGTGTCATTGGCCTCACCAAGTTGTTCCAAGAGAGCAACAAAGTGCTTTTTGGATTCTCCCTTGAGTTTACACAAGAACTTGTCAAACTCATTTTTACCCTCTTTCACCTCTTCATGTTCATCCAAACTATCTAACAAATACGAAGTGGAATAAATAGAAGTCTTAATGTTTGAGGTTTTGGCGTTGGAGGTTACCTTGGTGATACCTTTTTCCATAAGGCACCTAGCGATGTGGTTCTCATTGGGGGCGTCAAAGAGTGTCACCTTTGTTGGGGTAGATGATGCAATTGCTATAGATGCCATTGCCATTCCTTCACCACTTGAGTCTTCATCATCAACATCATCATCCGAGGCATACTCTTCTTGATCCACCAAAACTTTGTGAGGAACCTTCTTGGTGAAGTTGGTATTGTTGGGGAAGGACTTGGCCTTATCTTTGTGGGTGAGCTTGCCACCATTTTCTTCCCTCTTCTCATATGGAAAATCCACCACAAAGTGACTCACATTGGCACAGTTGTAGCAGGTCCTCACGCGTTGCTTTCCCTTCGACCCGTTTGAGTTATTCTTGGAGAAGTTGGGACTTGCATTTCTCTTGTTGCCCAAAAATTGCCTGGACACAAGGGCCATGTGCTCATGGTAAGCATATTTGGTGTCCTCGGGGCAACCCTCCTCCTCCTCTTCTTATTCTTCTTCTTCCTCTTGACTAACCTTGGCCTTGAAAGATAGGTTGGGAGTTTATTTCTTTGACCGTTGGATGCGAGCAAGGGCATTGGTTGCGGTTGTGTTCAAGATGTTCATTGCAATAAATTCATCCAACACATCCCTAGAGGACAAGGTGTGAAATTCCGGTCTTTGACGGATGATTGTGGACATGGCCTTCTTGTAGGGCACGATGGCCTTTAGGAACTTATGCTTTACCCAGGCATCATCCACATCCTTGCTTCCATGGTCTTTGAGGGAATCGGCAAGAGAAGTCGCCCTCCTATAGAGCTCACGCGGTTCCTCATCTTCTAGCATTACAAATTCATCTGACTGATCAAGGACAACTTCATAGTTTGACCGTTGAATGCTCGAGCTGCCCTTCTACATGGAGACAATGTGTTCCCAACACTCTTTAGCAACAGTGAAGGGACACAGGTGAGGTAGGTCTTCAACAGGAACAACGACTTGGAGAATAAACAATGCAGATGAATTTAGTTGTTTATCCACTTCTTCTCTTGGAGTGAGGTTGTGTGGATCACGAGGGTAGTATCCTTCTTCAGTGAATCACATAGTTGAATTGAGTTGTGATCCAAATGAGACTTGATACAAAAAATCCAATTAGCAAAATCATTCTTAACAAGTTTAGGAGGAGGACCGAGATTAACTATATGAGGTAGGTGCACCGGTCCTCCATAGACAAAGGGAGGGGGAACTGAGGGAAAGCCCCCCAACCCATTAATTCCTTGATAACAATTATCCTTATCAGCACTAGCCCCCTCCTTACCGGAGTTGACATCTGATGTCAAGTTAGTGGGATTAACCACTTGCACCGCATCGGTGGAAAGTTTAAGAGTAACAAGGAATTCTTTGAACATGGATTTGACCCTGGTTGTCATGGAAGATTTGAGAGAGGATAAGGCCTCATTCAAATCCTCGTGAGAGACCGTGTTCACTCCCATGTCCTCGGGAAGTTCTCTCAACTGCTCCGCTTTGTCACCCATACTCTTTGGCTGGCGAAACCCTTAATAAAGAGACGAGGCTCTGATACCAATTGAGAGGATCGATATGGTTGACTATAGGGGGGGGGGTGAATAGGCAGCTACCAAATTTTAACTTTTCTTTAACAATTTAGTCTTAGCAACAAACAGGTTGGCTAAATATGCAACTAGGTGAGCAACCTATATGATGCTAAACACAACAACTAGATAAGCAAGCAAGATAAACAATAGGAGTAGCTTGCACAAAGTAAAGGTAACAAGTAACCACAAGTGGAACCGATGGAGATGAGGATGTGTTACCGAAGTTCGTTCCCGATAAAGGGAAGTACGTCTCCGTTGGAGCGGTGTGGAGGCACAATGCTCCCCAAGAAGCCACTAGGGATACCGTATTCTCCTCATGCCCTCACACAATGCGAGGTGCCGTGATTCCACTAGTGGTGCCCTTGAAGGTGGCAACCCTACCTTTACAAACAAGGTTGGGGCAATCTCCAATGACACCATGAAGATTCACCACAATGGACTATGGCTTCAAAGTGACCTCTTCCGTCTAGGGTGCTCAAAAACCCAAGAGTAACAAGGTCCGCAAGGGATTGATGGGGGGAATCAAATATCTCTCAGTGGAAGTGTAGATCAATGCCCTCTCCTCCAAACCCTAGAGACTGAACAAGATTTGATGGCTAAGGAGGGAGAAGGAGCAAGAATAAGCTTGGGCACAACAATTGAGATTTTTATGGGAAGAGGTGAGTCTCAATGAGGAAGAAGACTCACTTATATAGGTGGGGGGAAACTGGCCGTTTTTATGCCAAGACACGAGCATAAGCGGTAGTACCATTCTAGGGGGCGGTACTTCCGCTTATACTCGTACTGGAACAACTTTGCGGTAGTACCGCTCTGGAGGGAGTGGTACTTCTGCTCAGCGATCCCAGAAGTCCGGAAGAAAAAGGATGCGAAAGAGGCTCCAAAGTTCCTCGGGGTGGTAGTACCGCCAGGAACTTCCGCTTAAAAGAATTAAGCGGTAGTTCAGGGTGGTAGTACCACTCGGAACTTCTGCATAAAAAAGTTAAGTGGTAGTTCAGGGCGGTAGTACTGCTTGGAACTTCCGCTTAAAAAATATGCGGTCATTTGAGCGAACCTTCAGGGAGTAGTACCGCTTGAGCGGTACCACTGCTCTGAAGAGTGGTTCTTCCACTTAAGAGACACTGTGGAGCATTGGGGGCAAAGAAATCTCCATCGTGCCGGGAAAAGGACGGGGGTGCAAAGTGTACATGATGATTCCTCCCAACCTTTCCGGATGCGGATCCCCTCTTAATAATACGGATTTTCCTACGACTCAGGTCCACCAACCTAACCTCAAAAGGAAAAGACTTCGTCTTCAAATTGACTACTTGAGGGGAAGATAACTATCTCATGCCACCTCATAATCTCTGAAAGCTTAATGCACATGGTTAGTCCGCAAACACACTCTCAGCAACCACCAAAACTACTTAGGGAAAATTATGCTCTTACACTAGGGATACGCCCCATCTACCGCCTCCTCCTATATATAGAGAGGGAGAGGGAGGGCAGCAACACCCTAAGGCATTGGTGCAACCCTCCCTCTTTCCCTAGATCTGTTTCTCCTCCAAAATGCTTCTATAGCAGCGCTTGCCGAAGCCCTGCTGAGATTTCTCCACCAGCACTGTTGAGGGAGTCCTGGATTAAGGGGTCCTCGGATAGGTGACAATTATTCATGGGCCAGACTGTATGGACTGCAAGGCAGGCATCAAAGGATCGAGGACCATCTGCACCAGGATGGAAGCTTCATGGAGTCCAGACGTGTTCTCCAAGTTATTAGCTGTAGTTAGGCAAGTTATCTCTTCGGCATGTTACCGACCATATGTAAGCTAAGGGCACCCTCGACATCTATATAAGCGGAAGGGTTTTAGGGCGTAGAGGAGAACAAATCATCTAGGGTTAGACATACGATCTCGAGGTAGATCAACTCTGTAACCTCTTACACTGTCAATACAATCAAGCAGGATGTAGAGTATGTATTACCTCCATAGGAGGGTCCGAACCTGGGTAAACTCGTGTCCCCTTTGTCTCCTGTTACCGTTGATCCTAGTCTCACAGTTTGGGACCCCCTACCCGAGATCCGCCGGTTTCTACACCGACATTGGTGCTTTCATTGAGAGTTCCACTGTGAGCGCCGAAGGAATCGATGGTTCGCCTCATCACAGGCAGCAAGATCTGCATTGAGGGGACTTTCGCCCCTGATCAGAGTTTCACTCGCAACGGCGTCTTGTCACAGGCCTACTCGATCAGCCATAACGGCCAGACCGGAAGGTTTCCCCTGAATTAGGGTATCAAGTTTGGAACCCTAGAGTTCGTGGCTGATTCACAGGGGACACTCATTCCAATGGAACCCTCAACCTTCGAAGAAAGACCCGTAAGTCCAGACGCCTTGATGTCCGAGTCTCCAGGGCCCGTGGGAGAATGGAAAGTAGATCCACTTTGGCGTGACTCTGGAACCGTCACACCACTTGACGAATCCACTCATATCAGCGACACGCACCATGCCATCACATCGTTCTTAAACCAATTGTTCGATCGGCTCGAAGCAATGCGTATACCGGATGATCAGGTTCCGATCTATGATCGGCTTGGGATTAGACCCGATGATAGGGAGATTCATGTCCCTCCTGTCACCCACCTTGTCGCCACTGTCGATTGTCCGACAGCGGATTTGTCCTGACATCCAGAATTAAAAATAGTCTACACCCCGTCACTGATCACCAAGACGAGGCAGGCGTCGCGGATCACCTCAAGACCGGACCATCATCGGTCCCGGATTTATGCCACAATTCGGAGTCGGTATTCCCGAACACTCAATGTGGCGTAGAATCCAGATTTTTCCCACCCACCGCCTAGGATGATAATCCCAGTTTTTCACCGAAGCCCTTATCTCTGGACTTCCAAGACATAAAACGACTACGAGGAGAATCTGTCCACCACTTTTGGGCAAGACTGTTGCTTGCTAGGAGCAGAGTAAAAGGTGTGAGTGACTAAGATGTAATGGCAATTTTCATTCGCAATTGCCATGACGAGGGCATTCTTAATGCCCTGACCCGCCGACGCGCTAGCAATTTCTCGGAGCTATCCGAATTGGTATAGAAGTACTGTGCCATGGAGAGTGTCTGGCAATCCGAGCGGCTGTTCTCGGAACCAAAATCCTACGAACACCCTAGAGGAGCTCGGAAAAAGAGGATACCTCCAAATCGGTCGGCCAGGTATGAACCTATCGGGAAAAGAAACAAGCCCCTTTTGGGGGCCTGCACTGTCCTCACTGGGCTTTTGGATAAACCATGTCCCATACAATCCGTATAACTAAGCGCGAACCCAACGCACAACCTTCGAGCTTGCTGGATCGTCAGGCAAGTTGCAAAAAGCGGCGAGGCTATCCTCGACACACCTCTGTCGAGCAGACATTCTCCTTCGCCTCCTGAATTCAATGCCGAAGTTCTGACTGTCTACAAAATCTTCCCCTCGAGGAACAGACGCAAGAGAGCTCTTGAAGAGCACGAGCAAGTCTACCACATGGCAGCCACTAGCCCATGGGTAGACGTTATGATTACTTTCGGGGACATTGACCGGCCGCCCATTCTTTCCGGTCATTCACCGACCGCTCTAGTCTTGAATCCCATCATCGATGGATACAGGCTACATAAAGTGCTAATGGACGGCGGCAGTGGTCTTAACCTCATATACGAGGCCACGTTGGAAAAAATGCAGTTAGACCGATCCCGCATCAAACATAGCAACACAACATTCCAGGGAATTATCCCAGGAGAGGAGGCACGATGTTCCGGATGTATCATCCTGGACGTGGTGTTCGGCACACCCAAAAACTACCCATCTGAAGAACTTCTCTTCCACATTCTCCCTTTCCCAAGTGGCTATCATGCCCTATTGGGACGCGACGCCTTCACAAAGTTCTAGGCTATACCCCATTACGGGTACATGAAACTAAAATGCCAGGACCAAACGGAGTGATCACGATCACAAGCTATCCGAATATAGCCCGTTGGGCCGAAAACAAAATGGCAGTGCTCGCCCTCAAGGCACTAGCATAAACTTTCGCTGCCAAAGAGTTGACCGCTCTACGGTCGACAGTCAATAGAGACGATGTGATCCTTAGCAAAAAAAACAAGTCTACATCCTTCAAACTCGTAGAGGAAATCATTAAATTTTAGGTGCATCCAATGGATCCGAATAAGACAGTGTCCATAGGAGCCTAGCTCGATCCCCTTATGGATGAAGCTTTGCGGCATTTCCTCCACGAGAACTGGGACATTTTTGCCTAGCATCCTTCTAATATGCCTGTAATTTAACGCCGGCTGGCCGAACATAGCCTAAACATTATTCCGGGTTTCAAACTTGCGAAACAGACTCTGCGTCGCTTCTCCAAACCCAAACGGCAGGCCATGGGTGAAGAATTAGCCAAATTGCTCGAGGCCGTATTTATTCAGGATATTAAACACCCAGAGTGGCTAGCAAACCTTGTGATGGTGCCTAAGAAATACCAATCCTGGTGGCTATGTGTCGATTTTAAAGACCTTAAAAAGCATGCCCCAAGGACCCTTTCCCCTTACCGCGCGTCGACCAGATTATCGATGCCACAGCCGAACACGATCTGTTGTGTTTCCTCGACGCTTACTCCGGATACCATCAAATTAAAACGAAGGAATCTGATCAAGCTGCTACGGCTTTCATCACCCCTTACGGGACTTTCTGCTTCAACACGATGCCTTTAGGGCTAAAAACGCTGGGGCTACTTGCCAGCGCATGATCCAAATGATTTGATGCATGTGTTGGTTTCCCGTGAAGAGGAACGGTTTGATGCAGCAAAGTAGATAAGTATTTCCCTCAGTTTTTGAGAACCAAGGTATCAATCCAGTAGGAGATACAAGCGAGTCACCAATAGATATACCTGCACAAAGAATCAAATTCTTGCACCTAACGCTATAAAGGGGTTGTCAATCCCTTCACGGTTACTTGCAAGGATGAGATCTAATAGAGATAGATATAATAGGATGCTTGAACGGAAAGTAAAACTAAAAGTAAAAATAATGCAGCAAGTATTTTTGGTATTTTTGGTTTTAGATCTGAAAGTATAATATGGAAAATAGACCCGGGGCCATAGGTTTCACTAGATGGCTTCTCTCATGATAGCAAGTATTACGGTGGGTAAACAAATTACTGTCGAGCAATTGATAGAAAAGCGAATAATTATGAAGAGATCCAAGGCAATGATTATGCATATAGGCATCACGTCCGTGTCAAGTAGACTGAAACGATTCTACATCTACTACTATTACTCCACACATCGGCCGACTCCTACATGCATCTAGAGCATTAAGTTCATGAAGAACAGAGTAACGCATTAGGTAAGATTACATGATGTAGAGGGATAAACTCAAGAAATATGATGAAAAACCCATCTTGTTATCCTTGATGGCAACAATACAATACGTGCCTTGCTACCCCTACTTTGTCACTTGGTGAGGACACTGCAAGATTAAACCCTAAACTAAGCACTTCTCCCACTGCAAGAATTATTAATCTAGTTGGCCAAACCAAACCAATAACTCGAAGAGACTTACAAAGATATGAAATCATGCATATAAGAGTTCAGAAAAGACTCAAATAATATTCATGGATAATCTAAACATAAACCCACAATTCATCGGATCTCGACAAACACACCGTAAAAGAGTATTACATCGGATAGATATCGATGAAGATCATGAAGAAAATGGTATTAAAGAGCAAAGAGAGAGAAGAAGCCATCTAGCTACTAGCTATGGACCCGATGGTATGTAGTGAACTACTCATGCAACATCGGAGGGGCAATGGAGTTGATGTAGATGCCCTCCGTGATCGAATCCCCCTCCAGCAGATTACCGGAAAAGGCTCCAAGATTAGATCTCTCGAGAATGGAGGCTTCTGGCGTCGGAAAAGTGTTTTCGTGGCTTGTTCTGATAATGATGGAATATTTTGGGAATTCATAGGCTGAAGATTAGGGTTGGGAGAGCTGTCGTGGGCCCACAAGCCTGCTCGGCGTGCCCTACCCCCCTGGGCGCGCCCCTAGGGCTTGTGGCCCCATGATGGCTCTCCTGCCTTCGTTCTCAAGTCTCCTGGTTTCTTTTCGTTCCATAAAAAATCGTTCCGATGGTTTTATTCTGTTTGGACTCTGTTTAATATTCCTTATCTGCAATTCTCAAAAACAAGGAAAAACAGAAACTGGCACTAGGCTCTAGATTAATAGGTTAGTCCGAAAAATAATATAAAATAGCATATTAATGCATATAAAACATCCAAAACAGATAATATAATACCATGGAACAATCAAAAATTATAGATATGTTGGAGACGTATCAGCATCCCCAAGCTTAATTCCTGCTCGTCCTAGAGTAGGTAAATGATAAAAACAGAATTTTTGATGTGGGATGCTACCTAACATATTTATACTTGTAATATTCTTTATTGTGGCATGAATATTCAGATCCATAAGATTCAAAACAATAGTCTAATATTGACATAAAAACAGTAATACTTCGAGCACACCAACAAGGTAGTCGTGTCCTTTCGAAATAACATGGCCTTAGAAAGTTATCCCTACAAAATCATATGGTCTGGCTATGCTCCATCTTCCCCACACAAGGTATCTAAATCATGCACAACCCCGATGAATAAGTCAAGAAACTGTTTCACACTTTTGGTGTTCTCAAACCTTTTCAACTCTCACGCAATACATGAGCGTGAGCCATGGATATAGCATTATAGGCGGAATAGAATATGGAGGAGGTGCAAGGGAAAAAAGGAGAAGATAGTCTCACATAAACTAGGCGTATCAACGGGCTATGGAGATGCCCATCAATAGATATCAATGTGAGTGAGTAGGGATTGCCATGCAATAAATGCACTTAGAGCTATAAGTGTATGAAATCTCAAAAAGAATACTAAGTGGTCGTGCATAATGAATATCACTAGTTATATGAAAGTGACAAAATAGGAGACTCTCTATCATGAAGATCATGGTGCTACTTTGAAGCACAAGCGTGGGAAAAGGTAGTAGAAATTGTCCCTTCTCTCTTTCTATCATCATTTTTTTCTTTATTTTTCCCTTTTTTTATTTTGGTGGGCTTCTTTGGCCTCTTTTATTTTTTGTTTGGGCTTCGCTGGCCTCTTTTATTTTTTGTAAAGTCCGGATACTCGTCCCAACTTGTGAGGGATTCATAGCCTCCATCATCCTTTTCTCTCACGGGACAATGCTCTATTTATGAAAAATCATCACACTTTTATTTACTTATAACTCAAAGAAAAAGAAATTAAAACTCGATTCCTATGACAAAATATGACTCTATATGCAATATGAAGTGATGATGCAAGTCATAAAAAAATACATGGTGGAAGTTGCATGGCAATATATCTCGGAATGGCTATGGAAATGAGATAATAGGTAGGTATGGTGACTATTTTGAGGAATATATGGTGGCTGTTTTGAGGAGGGAAGGTTTGGTGTACCGGCGAAAGTTGTGCGGTAGTAGAGAGGCTAGAAAATAAGGAAGGGTGAGAGTGTGTATAATCCATGGACTCAACATTAGTCAGAAAGAACTCACATACTTATTGCAAAAGTCTATTAGTTATGAAACAAAGCATTAGACGCATGCTCCTAGGGTAGAGGTTGGTAGGAGTTAACCATCGCATGCTTCCGACCCTCACACAAAGGTCGACAATCATTAAACAAATCATGCTCCGACTTCGTTACATAGCGGTTCACCATACGTGCATGCTACGGGAATCACAAGCTTTAACACAAGTATCTCTTCCGATTCACAATTTCTCACTAGCATGACTCTCATATTACCATCTCTATTATCTCAAAACTATATGCAAGGAATCAAACTTCTCATAGTTTTTAATGCACTTAATATGAATGTTTTTATTATATCCCTCTTGGATGCCCATTATATTAGGACTAAATTCATAACCTAAACAAATTACCATGTTGTTTCAAGAAACTCTCAAAATAATATAAGTGAGAATGAGAGTTCAATAATTTCTATAAAATATAACACCACCATCCTCTATAAAGATATAAGTGAAGCACTAGAGCAACATTGCCTAGCTCAAAAGATATAAGTGAAGCATATAGAGTATTCTAACAAATTCACGATTCAGTGTCTCTCTCTCAAAATATGTGTGCATAAAGGATGATTTTGGCAAACTAAAAATCAAAGGCTCATATCATACAAGACGCTCCAAGCAAAACACATATCATGTGGTGAATAAAAATATAGCCTCAAGTAAATTTATCGATGGATTGAAGACGAAAGAGGGGATGCCTTCCGGGGCATACCCAAGCTTAGGCTTTTGGTTATCCTTTAATATTACTTGGGTTGCCTTGGTAATCCCCAATCTTAGGCTCTTGCCACTCTTTATTCCATAGTCCATCAAATCTTCACCCAAAACTTGAAAACTTCACAACACAAAACTCATGAGATCCGTTAGTATAAAAAGATAAATCACCATGTTAGGTACTGTTTTGAACTCCTTATTTAGATATATTTGTGTAATACCTACTGTATTCTAACTTTTCCATGACTTATACCCCCCGAGACGACCATAGATACATCAAAATAAGCAAACAACACAAAGAAAACAGAATCTGTCAAAAACACAACAGTCTGTAGAAATCTGTAGACTTCGAATACTTCTGGAACTCTAAAAATTCTCAAAAATTAAGAAAATCAGGTAAATTTGTATATCAATATTTTGTAAAACAATTAGACCAATTTGACTCTCTAAAAAATTTAGAAAATTCCTGGACTGAGCGCAAAAGTTTCTGTTTTTTAGCAAGTTCAAATCAACAACTACCATAGATCACCCCAAAGGTTTTACTTGGCTCAAACCCTAATCAAAACACAAAAACACAATTAATACAGAAGTAATAATTTTCCAAACACACCAAAACAGAAGTAAAAATCAGAAAGCAAAATAAAATTGGGTTGCCTCCCAACAAGCACTATTGTTTAACGCCCCTAGCTAGGCAAAATGCAATAGATCTAGGTATTGTCATAATAAAAATAAGGGAGATCATTCATGCTCATCTCATACTCCCTTATTTCAGAAGAAAATTTACATTGTGGCAAGCAAAAGTAATCAAAAGGGCTGAATTTAAGAGGATTGGGATCTTCAAGATCAAGTGCGGGAGGGATAGGTTCCTCCTTATGTCCCTTATAGTGTATAATCAATTCATCATTATAAGCTTTCCTTTTGTTAAAGGTCATAAGACTTTTCTTCAGAATGAACTCTAATCCATTACTTTGTATAGCAAAATTATCATTAAGTTCAAAAATCTTATCAACCAAAACCTCGGTAGGGACTTTCTTTCTCAAATTTTCATTATAAGCAACTTGATCTTGAGATCGTAGTCTCATTATCTCTTCTTGATTAAAAAGGATCTCCTCAATAGGGGGACATCCACCATTAATTTTATAATGAGAAATATTTCACTAGCCTTTTTCATGATAAATCTAAACTCGTGAGCTAGGAATATAGTGGCCACACGCTTAATAGAAGAATGTTGAATATTAGAAAACTCAAGGAAAATCATTTGTATGCAAGGGTGCATGTGCAAGAATTGTCTCTCAAGTTCACTTATTAACAAAGTTATAGCGTCCGCAAGACTATTAGTTTTATTGAGAATGGAACCTCCTAAAGTAGGAAGCGTTCCCGCACAAGTGAAAAAATCTTGAATAACACCTTTTCCAATGATATTACCACTACCTATACGGAACCTTTTTGTATGAATGATAGTGGGTTCTTCTTGAGGGTTGTCATTAACAAGGGTATCAAGATTCCCCTCAAGATTATTACTATGTTTATCATTGAAAGTATCCCTAGATTCCGACATGGCGGCAAAGCAAGCACACAAGCAAAAGAAGGGCAAACAAAAGAAGGGCGAATAAAAAGGCAAATCTTTTTGGTATTTTCTGAATATCATTTTAGAAGTGGGGGAGAGGAAAAAAAGAGGCAAATGGCAAATAAATTAAAAGAAAGAGATGAGTTTGTGATGGGTACTTGGTAGGCCTACCTTGCTATGTATCTCCCCAGGAACGACACTAGAAATCCTTCTTGCTACTTCTCGAGCATGCATTGGTTTCCCGTGAAGAGGAACGATTTGATGCAGCAAAGTAGATAAGTGTTTCCCTCATCTTTTGAGAACCAAGGTACCAATCCAGTAGGAGATACAAGCGAGTCACCAATAGATATACCTACACAAATAATCAAAGTCTTGCACCCAACGCTATAAAGGGGTTGTCAATCCCTTCACGGTTACTTGCAAGGATGAGATCTAATAGAGATAGATATAATAGGATGCTTGAATGGAAAGTATAACTAAAAGTAAAAATAATGCAGCAAGTAGTTTTGGTATTTTTAGTTTTAGGTCTGAAAATATAATATGGAATATAGACCCGGGGCCATAGGTTTCACTAGATGGCTTCTCTCATGATAGCAAGTATTACGGTGGGTAAACAAATTACAATCGAGCAATTGATAGAAAAGCAAATAATTATGAAGATATCCAAGGCAATGATTATGCATATAGGCATCACGCCCGTGTTAAGTAGACCGAAACGATTCTGTGTCTACTACTATTACTCCACATATCGACCGACTCCTGCCTGCATGCAGAGTATTAAGTTCATGAAGAATAGAGTAACGCATTAGGTAAGATTACATGATGTAGAGGGATAAACTCAAGAAATATGATGAAAACCCCATCTTGTTATCCTTGATGGCAACAATATAATACGTGCCTCGCTACCCCTAATTTGTCACTGGGTGAGGACACTGCAAGATTGAACCCAAAGCTAAGCACTTCTCCCATTGCAAGAATTACCAATCTAGTTGGCCAAACCAAACCAATAAATCGAAGAGACTTGCAAAGGTATGAAATCATGCATATAAGAATTCAGAAAAGACTCAAATAATATTCATGGATAATCTGAACATAAACCCACAATTCATCAAATCTCGACAAACACACCGCAAAAGAGTATTACATCGGATAGATCTCCATGAAGATCATGAAGAACATGGTATTGAAGAGCAAAGAGAGAGAAGAAGCCATCTAGCTACTAGCTATGGACCCGAAGGGCTATGGTGAACTAATCACGCATCATCGAAGGGGAAATGGAGTTGATGTAGATGCCCTTCGTGATCGAATCCCCCTCCCGGAGATTACCGGAAAAGGCTCCAAGATTAGATCTCTCGGGAACGGAGGCTTCTGGCGGCGGAAAAGTGTTTTCGTGGCCTATTCTGATAATGATGGAATATTTGGGTATTTATAGGCCAAAGATTAGGGTTGGGAGAGTTGTCGTCGGCCCACAAGCCTGCCCGGCGCGCCCTACCCCCCTAGGTGCGCCCCTAGGGCTTGTGGCCCCACGGTGGCTCTCCTGCCTTGGTTCTCAAGTCTCCTGGTTTCCTTTCATTCCAGAAAAAATCATTCTGATGGTTTTATTCCATTTGGACTCTGTTTAATATTCCTTATGTGCAATTCTCAAAACAAGGAAAAAACAGAAACTGCTACTAGGCTCTAGATTAATAGGTTAGTCATAAAAATAATATAAAATAGCATATTAATGCATATAAAACATCCAAAGCAGATAATATAATAGCATGGAACAATCAAAAATGATAGATAAATTGGAGACGTATCAGGCACCAGGCGCCAGTGAGCCCATGTTGTTATACATATCGGCCACCAACAAGGTCGTCAGTGCGGTGCTCGTTGTTGAACGAGATGAGGAGGGGCATAAATTACGGACTCAGAAGCCGATATACTATGTGTCAGAGGTGCTAACGCAGTCCAAGTCAAGATATCCACACTATCAGAAAATTGCCTATACATTATTCATTGGATCAAGGAAACTCCGACACTACTTCCAGGAGTGCACGGTGACGGTAGCATCGGAAGTCCCCTTGAATGACATAATGAACAACAAGGATGCCACTGGCCGCATTACTAAGTGGGCCTTTGATCTCCTCCCCTTTGAAATAACCTACAAGCCACGCCATGCCATCAAATCACAGGTGGTGGCAGACTTTTTGGCCGAATGGACGGAGGCTGAACTCCTCAAGCAATATACTGCATACTCCCATTGGACAATGTACTTTGATGGCTCCAAAACCATGGGTTTTGTGGGGGTTGGAGTAATCCTCACATCCCCCATGGGCTACAACGTGCGATACATGTTGCAAATCATGTATGCAGACTCGAATAATGCAGTCGAATACGAGGCCCTTCTTCATGGTTTCCGGATGGCTGTATCAATGGGCATACGGCGTCTAGAGGTGCGGGGAGATTCCAACTTAGCCATCTCACAAATCAACAGCGAATTCGACGCTAAAAAACCGAATATGGCAGCATATAGAAACGCCGTCCTCAAGATATCAGCTTGGTTTGAGGGGCTGGAATTCCACCATGTTGCTCGCGACAACAACCAAGTCATCGGCATATTAGCTCATCTAGGAGCTAAGCGTGATCCTGTCCCAAAGAACACTTTTCTAGAACAGTTGTTTAAGCCTTCCATTGTGTGGCAGGACGATGACAATAGCACTGATTCGGATACATCGGTCATGGTTGTCCCCCCTGTCAACGAACCGTATGACCAAATAATTGGTGGCTCCGTAATGAATGTAACGCCTTCGAATCATGAGGTAATGATAGTAATTGCACCATGGACAGAGCCCATCCTCACTTACCTTCTTCGAAAGGAACTCCCCGATGACCATACAGAGGCACGTCGCATAGTTCGGTGCTCCAAAGCCTACAAGATCCACGAGGGTGAGTTATAGAAGAAAAGCAAAACTGGTGTACTACAGTGGTGCATATCTGAGGAAGAAGGGCGGGAACTTCTTGCCGAAGTACATGCGGGCATGGGCGGCCATCATGCCGTGGCAAGAGCCCTAGTTAGCAAGGCCTTCCAAGCGGGTTTCTTCTGGCCCATAGCTCGGACGAACGCACTGTCACTTGTCAAGCACTACGTGGGGTGTCAACTCTTCGCAAACCAAAGTCACATGCACCCAACGGCTCTTCGGACTATTCCGATCACTTGGCCTTTCGCGGTCTGGGGGCTTGACATGGTCGGACCCCTTAGAGGGGGACCAAGAAAAACAAATATCTGCTGGTCATGGTTGACAAATTCACCAAATGGATAGAGGCAAAGCCTGTTAAATCAACCAAGTCCAGACCAGTTATAGACTTCATATCCAGCATGGTACACCGCTACGGTATACCACACAGCATAATAACGGATAATGGATCTAGTTTGATGACCCAAGAGGTCAAGGACTGGTGCGCGAATATGGGCATTAAGCTCAATTACGTATCAGTCTACCATCCGTAGACCAATGGACAGGTCAAACGTGCCAATGGTCTCATTATGAGCGGCATTCAGCCACGATTGGTCTGGTCTCTTCATGAGTCCGACTGTCATTGGGTTGAGGAGCTCGACTCCGTACTATGGGGCCTACGTACCACCCCAAATAGATCAATGGGCTTCACTCCGTTCTTCATGGTCTATGGGGCAGAGGCAGTCCTCCCTTGCGACATTATTCATGACACACCATGAGTGTGCATGTACAAGGAAAAGGAAGCCAAGTTGGATCGGCAGGACGACCTGGACGCCTTGGAAGGTGAACGCAACATAGCTCTGGCTTGCTCTGTGCTTTATCAGCAGCAAGCGCGATGCTACTATAGTAAGAAGGTCAGGGCACAAACATACAACGTAGGTGAACTCGTCCTATGGCTCCCGGAGAAGCAGAAGCATAAACTCAACCCCAAATGGGAGGGCCTCTTCATCATCGAAGAAGTACTCGCGGGAGGAGCCTATCATTTTCGGAACTCGTCAGATAATCGCCTTGAACCAAACCCATGGAACGCGGCTCGTCTTCGGTGTTTCTACGGATAGACTGGTTCTGTCCAAATACCCGCACATTTTATATTTTTATTTTGCTTGTATTTTCCTTTCTTTTCTTTCCCTCCCACTTCGTTGTTTGATGGGATTGGTTGTGTTATTCCTATGTTCGATTAAACCGATCATGTACCAAGGTTATCCGCATACACCATAGAGTGTTACTTCCGAACACAGCACGCGTGGGCTTCTTCTAGTAGCCATCTTTTTCTACTGCAATTATTTTCCTGCGCCTGTCGTGTGCGCACGTTTCTTTTGTCATGTTTTGGTCATCATATGCATCAATTCGAACTAAGACTTTGCCAAGCTCGGTTGCCTCGCTCTTGTGGTTACTCTCGATGTACCTGCTTGTTCGGCTAGAGAGTAAAGGGAGCACCTCTGCGATTGTTACGACCGGGTCATCCGGACACGTACCTCATACGGGTGAAGCCGAAAGCTAGATATCTTGTGTAGACAATTGGTCGGCTCTCACGGAAACACCTTATATGGCCTTGGTTTCTATTTTTGTTATTTGGGACTCCTATTCCCAAAAAAACACTTAGTCGCATATTGTGAGTATGCGGATTGATGTCTACTTTCTTCGTAGAACCCTGGCGAAAGGTATCGTTAGCGGTACTATTTTCATTGGAAGATGTTTCTTACGCTACATCGTAATATAACATACCTTTCGGTGTGCTTTTTGTTTGTTCGCACCACATGGTCGGGTTGCCTGGTTCCTGGAATACAATTTCGCTATTCGGCGAAGGAATAACAAGAAGGAACACTCCCGAGCTCTTCGCCCAGGTGGGAGAAGCCGATGGCCGGTTAAGACAAAGTTTACAACATATATTGTTTTACACCTGAATATGCAAATTACATATTCAGCTGATGATCGAGATCATCGATTATTGTGGAGAGGGGGCAGTTTGCCTGCGAGAGTCTGGCGGCGGGCATCACTTGGTCATATACCAAGCGGAGTGGCACTTCTTTTCCATCTGATCCCATAGGACCAACCGCGCCATATGCTCGGGGTTAAGTCCGGTGAAATGGGTCTTGATCATCGCCCATGCCTCTCGTGCTCCTTCACGGCAGACCGAAGTCTTCCACAGCTCGAACCTACATCGAGCCCCCTAAACCGATCCACAAGTGTGGCCAGCCCTTCGGGTGGCTGTTTAGTGGGCCATAATGCCTTCACCATCCTCTTCATCGCCTTTTGCATGCGCTTGTGGAGAGCGGTCAGCTCCTTCAATAGGTCTCCTTGGAACGATTTGATCCCCTCTTCAGGATGCCCGGTCAGGAGACCTGTCTATAAGACAACAAGCACAATTACTATAATTTTATACGTCGGACATACTTACTCATAGCGGAATTGTATTTATTGAATACGCCCCTCTGAAGATTCTGATTTTCTTCTTGAGCTTGGGCCAATTGAGTCTTCAAACTCTTTATTTCATTGGACTGTTTTTGTATAACAAGATAGTCGGCTTGCTGCTGGGATTCTGCATACCTTTGTGAATCCCGGGCATCTTCCAGCTGCCTTTCCATATGTCCCATTGATTCGGCTGCTACACAGAATCCATATGTCAGGCATGGAATCTATATATCCTATTGACTAGAAGTAAATGCACACTTACCATGGGCCTCGCGCGTGAAGCTTTTCACTTGTGGTAGTTCGGCCTGTTGGAAATATGCGCTAGAGGCAATAATAATTTAGTTATTATCATATTTCCTTGTTCATGATAATTGTTTATTATCCATGCTATAATTGTATTGATCGGAGACTTAAATGCATGTGTGGATACATAGACAAAACCATGTCCCTAGTATGCCTCTAATAGACTAGCTCGTTGATCAAAGGATGGTTAAGGTTTCCTAGCCATGGACATGAGATGTCATTTGATAACGGGATCACATAATTGGGAGAATGATGTGATGGACAAGACCCAAACTATAAATGTAGCATATGGTCGTGTCAGTTTATTGCTGCTGTTTTCCGCATGTCAAGTATATATTCCTATGACCATGAGATCGTGCAACTCACTGACACCGGAGGGATACTTTGTGTGTATCAAATGTCGCAACGTAACTGGGTGACTATAAAGGTGCACTACAGGTATCTCCGAAGGTGTCTGTTGAGTTGGCATGGATCAAGACTGGGATTTGTTACTCCGTGTGACGGAGAGGTATCTCAGGGCGCACTCGGTAATGCAACATCACAACAAGCCTTGCAAGCAATGTGACTAATATGTTAGCCACGAGATCTTGCATTACGGAACGAGTAAAGAGACTTGTCGGTAACGAGGTTGAACTAGGTATGGAGATACCGACGATCGAATCTCGGGCAAGTAACATACCGAAGAACAAAGGGAACGTCATACGGGATTGATTGAATCCTTGACATAGAGGTTCGACCGATGAAGATCTTCGTAGAATATGTAGGAACCAATGTGGACGTCCAGGTCCCGCCATTGGTTATTGGTCGTAGAGGTGTCTCAGTCATCGTCTACATAGTTCTCGAACCCGCAGGGTCTGCACACTTAAGGTTCGGTGACGTTTCGGTAGTTAGAGTTATATATGGTGGTGACCGAAGGTTGTTCAGAGTCCCGGATGAGATCCCGGACGTCACGAGGATCTCCGGAATGGTCCGGAGGTAAAGATTCATATATAGGAAGTCCCAGTTTGGTCGCCGGAAAAGTTTCGGGCTCATCAGTAGTGTACCGGGAGTGCCGGTAGTGTACCGGGAGACCACCGGGAGGGGTATTTCGACCCAAGAGGCTTTATGGGCTGTAGGAGGATGAATACCAGCCCTTAGTGGGCTGGTGGAAGTCCTACACAAAGCCCATGAGGCTGGGAAGAAAATACCAAAAGGAAAAAGGTGGAAAAAGGCAAAAAAGGGCCAAATAAGGAAGGAGTCCTAATCCTACTAGGAGTGGAGGAGGAGCACTCAAACTAGGCATAAAGACAATTGCGCATCATACCAGTTCAGGGTCTCTAAAGCAAGATTGGCCGGCAACTCTATGAGCCGGCTCAGGGTCTCAAAGGCGAGATTGACTGATAAGAGCTTAACTTTTAACTTACAACAGTTCAGGGTCTCTAAGGCGAGATTGACCGTCCACTTTGTGAACCGGCTCAGGGTCTCTAAGGCGAGATTGACTGGTAAGAGTAACATCAGTTCAGGGTCTCTAAGGCGAGATTGGCCGTCAACTCTGTGAGCCGGCTCAGGGTCTCTAAGGCGAGATTGACTGAGAAGAACGTATTGTATTGACATCATTTCAGGGTCTCTAAAGCGAGATTGGCCGTCAACTCTGTGAACCGGCTCAGGGTCTCTAAAGCGAGATTGATTGGAATACTTTTAACCGGTCACTTTAACTGGTTCAGGGTCTCTAAAGGAGATTAACCGGCAAGACCTTGGCGGGTCAAAGAACCACAGGAACCGCAAATTTGCTGGTAGTGAAGAATTTCATCCTAAGATCATAAAAATACCCATAATAGCCGGGTCTCCAATCTTTGGTAGTAGTACTACTCTATATAAATATGATATGCATAATGATAATGGATGTGCATCATCTCTTAAGTATAGTATGGCCGCAAGTGTGCCACGTTCCATGGCCGCAAAGTCTCCTGACCTGCCGTATCCGATTCATCACGAATGTCAATGAGATAGTATGACCCGTTGTTGAGGTTTCTGCTAACCACAAAGGGCCCTTCCCACGGCGGAGAGAGTTTATGCATCCCAGTTTGGTCTTGAATAAGACGGAGCACCAGGTCACCTTCCTGGAACGTCCGGGTCTTCACCCTACGGCTATGATAGCATCGCAGGTCTTGCTGGTAAATTGTTGATCTGGTCGCTGCTAACTCTCGTGCTTCGTCCAAGGCATCTAACGCATTTTGACGTGCCAGCTCATTGTCTGTCTCAACATAAGCCGCCACCCGTGGTGAATCATGCCGGATGTCACTGGGCAGAACTGCCTCAGACCCGTAGACCATGAAAAAAGGCGTAAAACCTGTAGACCTGTTAGGTGTAGTCCGGATGCTCCATAAGATGGAAGGCAACTCATCAACCCAACACCCGGCTGTCCGTTTCAAAGGGACCATGAGCCCGGGTTTAACCCCTCGTAGGATTTCCTGATTAGCCCGCTCAGCCTGGCCATTGGACTGTGGATGTGCCACGGCTGAAACATCAAGCCGGATATGCTCCTTCTCACAGAACACCTTCATAGCCCCCTTGGACAAATTTGTACCATTATCGGTGATAATACTGTGTGGATAGCCAAAACGATAGATCAATTTCCTGACAAACTCAACCGTTGTAGCTGCATCACACTTGCTTACTCGCTCAGCCTCAACCCACTTGGTAAACTTATCAACCGCCACCAAGAGGTGTGTTTTCTTATCTTTCGACCTCTTGAAGGGTCCTACCATATCAAGCCCCCAGACCACAAACGGCCAAGTGATAGGTATCATCCTCAATTCTTGAGCCGGGATATGAGCACGTCGGCCAAATTTCTGACAAGCGTCACACTTACAAACCAGATCCTCTTCATCCTTGTGAGTCGTCAACCAGAAAAATCCATGCTGAAACGCTTTAGCCACTAAAGATCTTGACCCGGCATGATGTCCACAGTCGCCAGCATGAATTTCATTTAAGATTTGCTGGCCCTCTTCTGGTGACACACATCGTTGGAAGACACCTGTCACACTGCATTTGTGTAACTCACCGTTGATAATTGTCATGGATTTAGAACGGCGGATGATCTCCTGAGCCCAGCTCTCATCATCCGGCAACTCGCCGCGCGTCAAGTACGCTAAATAAGGAGTAGTCTAATCCGGAATATCATGCAGAGCCGCCACTAGAGCCGCCTCCGAGTTAGGAATTGCCAGCTCCTCCTCAGAAGGCATCTTGACAGTCGGATGATATAACACGTCAAGAAAAACATTAGGTGGCACCGGCTTACGCTGAGATCCGAGTCGTGATAATGCATCAGCCGCCTCATTCCGCCGACGATTAGTATGATCCACCTGATACCCTTTGAAATAACCTGCAACAACACCAATTGCCCATCGATAAGCCGCCATCCGTGGGTCCTTAGAATCCCAAGTACCTGAAACTTGCTGAGCTACAAGGTCTGAGTCACCCAGGCATCTAACCCGGCTTAAATTCATCTCTTTAGCGACTCTCAAACCATGGAGCAAAGCTTCATACTTAGCAGCATTATTAGTACAGGGGAACATCAACCGGAGCACATAACAAAACTTATCACCTTTCGGGGAGGTGAGAACCACACCGGCACCAGACCCCTCAAGCTGCTTAGACCCGTCAAAATATATAGTCCAGTATGTGTTGTCCGGCTTCTCTTAAGGCGCCTGGCACTCTGTCCAATCATTTATGAAATCCACCAAGGCCTGAGACTTAATTGCTGTACGAGGGGTGTAACTGATGTTAAGAGGCCCCAATTCTAAAGCCCACTTGGCAATCCTTCCCGTAGCCTCCCTGTTCTGAATAATATCCCCCAACGGGGCAGAGCTTACTACAGTTATTGGATGGCCCAAAAAGTAGTGCTTCAGCTTACGATTAGCCATAAAGACCCCGTATACAAGCTTCTGCCAATGCGGATATCGCTGCTTGGACTCAGCCAAGACCTTACTGATGTAGTAGACAGGCCTCTGAACGGGATGCTCTTTCCCTGCTTCCTTACGTTCAACAACAATTGCCACACTGACCGCCCGGCTGTTAGCTGCTACATATAGGAGTAGCGGCTCTTTATCAGCCAGAGCGGCTAATACTGGCGGCTCAGTCAATTGCTTCTTAAGAGCTTCCAGCGCCTCTGCAGCTGCCTTGCTCCACTTAAACTTGTCCGTCTTCTTCATCATCTGATATAGGGGGATGGCTTTCTCCCCAAGTCGGCTTATGAACCGGCTCAGCGCCACAATCCGGCCTGCAATACGCTGAACGTCATTGATGCATGTCGGCTCTCGCAAAGAGGTGATAGCCTTGATTTTATCCGGGTTAGCCTCGATGCCATGCTCAGACACCAAGAACCCCAAAAGCTTTCCTGCAGGGACACCAAAGACACATTTTGCTGGGTTAAGCATCATTTTGTACACCCGGAGATTGTCAAAAGTTTCCTTCAGGTCCTGCAAGAGGGTTTCCTTCTTCCTAGACTTCACCACTATGTCATCCACATAAGCATGAACATTACGGCCAATCTGGCTGTGGAGACAGTTCTGCACACACCGCTGGTAAGTCGCCTGGGCACTCTTGAGCCCAAAAGGCATGGAGATGTAGCAGAACGCCCCAAAAGGTGTGATAAACGATGTCTTCTCCTGGTCCTTGACTGGCATTTTGATTTGATGATACCCTGAATAAGCATCCAACAAACACAAATTCTCACAACCGGCTGTTGCATCAATGATCTGATCAATGCGAGGGAGTGCGAAGGGATCAGCCGGACAAGCCTTGTTGAGGTCCGTGTAATCTATGCACATACGCCACGTACTATTCTTTTTAAGCACTAATACTGGATTGGCCAACCATTCCGGGTGAAAAACTTCAATTATGAACCCAGCAGCTAAGAGCCGGGCAACCTCCTCCCCGATAGCCTTGCGCCTCTCCTCATTGAACCGCCGCAGGAACTGCTTGATCGGCTTAAACTTCGGATCCACATTAAGATTGTGCTTAGCGAACTCTCTCGGTACACCCGGCATGTCAGAAGGTTTCCATGCAAAGATGTCCCGGTTCTCACGGATGAATTCGATGAGCGCGCTTTCCTATTTGGGATCCATGTGAGCCCCGATGGTGAACTGCTTGGATGAGTCGCCCGGAGTAAAGTCCACTGTTTTAGTATCATCCGCTGAAAACTTGAGTGGCGGCTCTGCCTCTGTATTTGGTTTCTTCAACGGGGTCATGTCCTCCGGGTCAATGTTCTCCTTATAGAACTTCAGCTCCTCTTGTGCACAGCTAGCCTCAGCATAAGCCGCATCACCTTCCTCGCACTCAAGAGCTGTTTTTCGATTGCCATGAACCGTAATCGTGCCATTTAGACCGGGCATCTTAAGCTGCAAATAAACATAACAAGGCCTAGCCATGAACTTGGCGTAAGCCGGCCGCCCGAACAACGCATTATAAGGGCTCTTGATCTTGACCACCTTGAACCCTAAGGTCTCCACCCTGTAATTATACTCATCGCCGAAAGCCACCTCCAAAGAGATTTTTCCTACTAGGTATGCTGACTTACCAATCACCATGCCATGAAACACAGTAGAAGAAGTTTTGAGATCTATGTCTAGCAACTTCATCCGCCGGAAGGTGTCATAATACAAGATGTTGATACTGCTACCTCCGTCCATGAGCACATTGTTTACTCCATAACCATGTATCTGAGGGGCCACCACCAGAGCAAGCCGGCCCGGGTCATCCACCCATGGCGGGTGATCTTGCCTGCTCCACGTTATGTCATACTCTGACCACGGCAGGTATCGTGGGAGAGCCAGCGCGATTGTATTAACCACTCGCCTCCGTAGCTTCTCATCTCGCTTGCTATTACCAGTCGTAAACACATGATACTGCCCCGAACTGAGCTGCTTCGGGTTACTCTGGAATCCAGATTGATTGCGCTGCTGCTGCTGATGCTGCTGCTGCTGGTGGTGGTTATTATGATTGTTGTTGCCAGGATGCTGTTGATGCTGCTGATTATTGTGTTGGTGTTGACCCGGATGACCTGCTCCTGAGCCGCCAGCACCAAAGCCGGCACCTGACCCACCGTTGCCTGAACCGACAGGCCCTGATCCGCTAGTCGGCCCACTGCCCTGATTATGAGGTGGTTGAAAGTGTTGATTCTTAAATCTATGCATGATAAAACAATCACCCCACACATGCGTTGCTGGTTTATCAGGTGTGCTGTGCTCTGGGCAGGGTTTCCTAAGCACCGCTTCCAAATTGAAAGGGGGCATGTTATCCCGCTGGTACGGCTTGTAACACCCGTTCCCCTTAGGAACATTCGGCCCTGTGTTAGCATTTGCCACCAGCTCTGACCCGCCGCCAGCGTTCCTCTGTCGGCTTTCATTCCCATTATTCCCAAAACTCTTGCCTTGGCTGTTCTTCTTTCCCTGATTCAACTTCTCCTCATCCGAACCCGGATCTTTGGTGTTGTCTGAGTCGGCGTACTTCGTTAGAGTTGTCATGAGCTCTCCCATGTCTTGACACGTACGTTTAAGCCGGCCAAGCTTCTGCTTTAGCGGAATGAAATGACAATTATTCTCCAGAATGAGCACCGCTTCAACCGCCGTGATCTGTTCTGATGAGTGAATGACGGTCGACACCTGCCGAACCCAATGATGAGCCGACTCATTCTCCTACTGAACGCAATGATCCAAATCCACGATGGTCATAGGCTGCTTGCAAGTCCCTTGGAAATTTTTAATGAACCTTGCCCTCAATTCGGCCCAAGAGCTTATAGTATTGGGTGGCAAGCCCTTTAACCATGTGCGAGCCGGACCCTCGAGCATCATGATAAAATATTTTGCAAAACCAGCCTCACTGATGTCTAGCATCTCCATAGCTAGCTCATAGCTCTCGACCCAAGCCTCGGGAGGGAGATCCGCCGTGTAATTTGGAACCTTCCGAGGCCCCTTAAAATCCTAAGGCAACCTCTCGCTCCATAGAGCCGGAGTTAAGCATGGAACTCCCACGGCTCTGGCGCTACCAACCGCTCCGACCTCTATCAACACTGAGGGCTCAAGACCCAGGGGAACTATCGCTGCCTCTTGTTCTCGCCTGTTTCTTGCCCGGTCCACCAGGGCGGGCACGCCTAACGCCGCGCGTCCCCTTTGCCCATGATGCGGGCCACTGCTTGAAACCGCCGGCAACTCATAGCGCCGGCTGAAACTTCGACTATGGAGAGGGGTGGAGTGGATCCGGCTCCGGCTGTGAATATATTTCTCTTGTTGAGCCACGGCCATGTGTAAATATCCGATAGCGTTCCTCACCTCCTCCGCAAAGGGTGCCTCATCTGGGATAGGGGTCGTTCCAAGATGGGTGGCTGCTGCTATCATCTTCTCGGTTGGGTTAGAATAATGACCCGCCGGTGTCGTAAACCCTCCGGGTGGGGCCATGTGAGTCGCTGCTCGCCCTTCCCCAGGGGCAGCCGCCGCTCTCCCAGAGCCGGGGGTGTTGAAGAGAATCCTCGCCTCATAGCGCTCCAGCAGACGAGATTGATGCCTCCTGCGGTGCACAGCCGCCGCTGAAAACTGTTCTAGCCCCTAACGGAAAGCGTCGGCCTTCAGCCGTGCTGCCTCCGCCTCCATCTGGGAGTTTATCAGTTAGCCTCTGACGCTCCTCGGCCATCCGGCCCTTGATCCTTGCGATCTCTGCGTTACGAGCCACCTGATTATCTGGTGTGACCTCTGTACCTAACAAAACCTCGAGCTCATCCATCAATTCCACAAGGCCCTGAGCCGGCGGCTGGGGAGGGTTAGCTTTCGACCCGGCCGCCCCTGGCCCTGCCATGAATACTGCCGCGTGAGACGGCTGCTCTGGCTCATCTAATTCACCGTGCTCTAAATCGGGGCGGGTGTCACCGTAGCCCCCAAGGCCACCATTGCTGAGCTGGTACACAGATTCAGTTTCCTCACTTGATGACTCATCATCGGAGTGCACGAGCGTCCCTTGAGATCCGGATGCTTCCAGATCCATCCCTTGGGTGAAGCCCACGAAGACATGCTCCTGAACCGGGTTAACACGGGCAGGGCCTACCTTACATGCAGGCTGGAGACGCCGAGCCGGCTCGACGATGTTGGTGCAGACGTCCGGCCCGGGTGTAGATCCGTCGATCTTCCCGATGAACACCTGGATCCCGCCGAACGGAACCCTAAAACCATACTCCACGGAAGCAGCACTAAGCCCCCAGTTGGCGTCGTTGATGTAGAGCCGGCCGAGGCGACTCTTGCTCATCCTCCCAACTACGTATCCTTCGAGATCTGGATGGGAGCCCTTTGAGAACTCAACACCACCGAACGCGTGCCCCACGGTGGGCGCCAACTGTCGTGGTTTTGTCACGGCAGATGTCCGGGTTACCAGACTTGAGTTCCGAGCCATCGCCATGGTAGTGGACTCAAAGGGGTTGATCGAGACGAAGGATACGAGTTTACCCAGGTTCGGCCCCTCAAGTCGAGGTAAAAGCCTACGTCCTGCTTGTGTTGTTATTGCTTGTTGTATTGATTACAAGGGGCTAGAAGCTTGACCTAGTTTCCGATCACCTTTCCTCTAAGCCGCCCCGACTCTGCCTTTATATAAGAGGTCAGAACCGTCGGGTCTTACAATTGTACAATCGGATCATGTTTACATCTCCGAATCCATCTCTATCTTACTAGCCAAGACAATCCTTTGGAAGGTCTTGCGCATTCGGGTCTTTGTCGTCCAGCCCGCATCAAGAGCCGCCAATCATCTTGGGCCTCCAGCTGATACATGTCTTCGTGGGCCGGCTCATAACCAATGCTATCAACCGGAACCTTCCAGCCGGGTCATATCACGGGGTTATATCCCCAACAGGGGCCGAACCTGGGTAAACTCGTGTCCTTTGTCTCAATCAACCCCTTTGAGTCCACTACCATGGCGATGGCTCCGAGCTCCGAACTCAAGTCTGGTAACCCGGACATCTGCCGTGACAAAACCACGACAGTCTCGGAACACGGGAGACCGAAAGGTCAAACATGACTCATATAGAAGATATGATCAACATGGAGATGTTCACCATTGAAACCACCTCATCTCACGTGATGATTGGACTTGGGTTGGTGAATTTGGATCATGTCACACTAAGACAACCCAGGGGATGTTGATTTGAGTGGGAGTTCTTAAGTAATATGATTAATTGAACTCATTGTGATGAACATAGTCTAATTAGTTTGTCTTTGCAAATTATGTTATAGATCAATAGCTCGCGTTGTAGCTCCCCTGAATTTTGATATGTTCCTAGAGAAAAAGTAAGTTGAAAGATGATGGTAGCAATTATGCGGAATGGGTCCGTGATATGAGGATTGCCCTCATTGATGCACAAAAGGCTTATGTCTTTGATGCACCGCTTGGTGCACCAAACCCTCAAGCATCATCTGTGGGTGTTGAGAACATCACACAGACACGTTTTTGATGACTACTTGATAGTTCAGTGCATCATGCTTTATAGTTTAGAATTGAGGCTTCTAAGACGTTTTGAACGTCACAGAGCATATGAGATGATCCAAGAGCAAACATTGGGATTTCAAGCTCATGCCCGTGTTAAGGGGTATGAGACCTCCAACAAGATTCTTTGCCTCCAAGATGAAGGAGAATAGCTCAATCGGTGAGCATGTACTCAGAATGTCTTGGTGCTACAATCGCTTGAATCAAGTGGGAGTTGCTCTTCCAGATAAGATAGTAATTGATACAGTTCTCCAAGTCAGTGCCACAAAGTTACTAGAGCTTCGTGATGAACTGTAAACATGCCAGGGATGGAAAACATGATACCTGAGCTATTCTTGATGTTTGACACCCCGAAGGTAGAAATCAAGAAGGAGCGTCAAGTGTTTATGGTTAGTAAAACCACTAGTTTCGAGAATGGCAAGGGCAAGAAGGGGAACTTCATGAATGGTAAGCCAGTTACCGCTCCAGTGAAGATACCCAAGGTTGAACCCAAACCCGAGACTAAGTGCTTCTATTATGAGGAGAATGGTCACTGACGCGGAACTACCCCAAATACTAGGTAGATAAGAAGGATGGCAATGTCAACAAAAGTATATTTGATATACATGTTATTGATGTGTACCTTACTAGTCCTCCTAGTAGCACCTGGGTATTCGATACCGGTTCAATTGCTAGTGTTAGTAACTTGAAATAAGAGCTACGAAATAAATGGAGACTACCTAAGGGCGAGGTGACAATGTGTGTTGGAAGTGTTTTCCAAGGTTGATGCGATCACGATCGCACGCTCCCTCTACCTTCAGGATTAGTGTTGAACCTAAATAAATCTTATTTGGTGTTTGCATTGAGCATGAACATGATTGGGTCGTGTTTATTGCAATACGGTTATTCATTTAAGTGAGAGAATAATGGTTATTCTTTTTATATGAATAAAACCTTCAATGGTCATGCACCCAATGTGAACGGTTTAATGAATCTTGATCGTAGTGATACACATGTTCATAATATTGATGCCAAAAATATGCAAAGTTAATAATGATAGTACCACATACTTGTGGCGCTACCACTAAGGTCATATTGGTGTAAAACGCATGAAGAAACGGCATGTCAATGGATCTTTGGAATCACTCGATTTCGAGTCGGTTGAGACATGCGGACCATGCCTCTTAGGCAGGACTACTAAGACCCCGTTTTATGGTATGATGGAACGGGAAGTGACATATTGGTAATGATTCATGTTGATGTATGTGGTCCAATGAGTGTTGAGGCGTGCGGTGGATATCGTTATTTTCTTACCTTCACTAATGATTTGAGTAGGTATGGGTATATTTACTTAATGAAACACAAGTTTGAAACATTTGAAAGGTTCAAGCAATTACAGAGTGAAGTTTATGATCATCGTGAGAAGAAGATAAAATTTCTATGATATGATCGTGGAGATTAATATCTGAGTTACGAGTTTGCTATGCAACTTAAGACAATGTGGAAATTGTTTCACAACTCATGCCACCTGGAACACCATAGCGTAATGGTGTGTTTGAACGTCGTAGCCATGCTCTATTGGATATGGTGCATTCTATGATGTCCCTTATCGTTTTGCCACTATCGTTTTGGGGTTATGCATTAGAGACAACTACATTCACTTTAAATGGGTCACCATCTAATCCATTGAGATGACACCATATGAATTATGGTTTGGATGAAACCTAAGTTGCCATTTCTTAGAGTTTGGGAATGCGATACTTATGTCTGATAAGCTCGAACCCAAAGCAGAATAGTGCATCTTCATAGGATACCCTAAGGAAACTATCAGGTATGCCTTCTATCTCGGATCTGAGGGCAAAGTGTTTATTGCTAAAACGGGTCCTTTCTCGAGAAAGAGTTTCTCTAGAAAGAATTGAGTGAGAGGAAAGTGGAACTTGATGAGGTTGTCAAACTGTCACTTCAGTTGGAGAGTAGCACGATGCAGAAAGATGTTTATGCGGCGCCTACACCAAGTGAAGAGGAAGCAAATAATGATGATCATGAAGCTTCAGATCAAGTTACTACCAAGCCTTGTAGCTTGACAAGGACTCGTACCGCCCCTGAGTGGTACGTCAATCCTGTCTTGGAGGTCATGTTGTTGGATAGCAGTGAACCTATGAGCTATGAAGAAGCAATGGTGGTCCCGGATTCCAAAAATTGCTAAGAGTCATGAAATCCGAGAAAGGATCCATGTATGAAAACCAAGTATGGACTTTGGTGGACTTGCCAGATGAATGGCAGGCCGCTAAGTACAAATGGATCTTTAAGAAGACAGACGTTGATGGTAAATGTCACCATTTATAAAGCTTGACTTGTCGCAAAGAGGTTTCCGACAAGGTCAAGGAGTTGACTATGATGAAACTTTCTCACTTGTAGCGATGCTAAAGTCTAAAGACGCCTAACGCCGCGCGTCCCCTTTGCCCATGATGCGGGCCACTGCTTGAAACCGCCGGCAACTCATAGCGCCGGCTGAAACTTCGACTATGGAGAGGGGTGGAGTGGATCCGGCTCCGGCTGTGAATATATTTCTCTTGTTGAGCCACGGCCATGTGTAAATATCCGATAGCGTTCCTCACCTCCTCCGCAAAGGGTGCCTCATCTGGGATAGGGGTCGTTCCAAGATGGGTGGCTGCTGCTATCATCTTCTCGGTTGGGTTAGAATAATGACCCGCCGGTGTCGTAAACCCTCCGGGTGGGGCCATGTGAGTCGCTGCTCGCCCTTCCCCAGGGGCAGCCGCCGCTCTCCCAGAGCCGGGGGTGTTGAAGAGAATCCTCGCCTCATAGCGCTCCAGCAGACGAGATTGATGCCTCCTGCGGTGCACAGCCGCCGCTGAAAACTGTTCTAGCCCCAAACGGAAAGCGTCGGCCTTCAGCCGTGCTGCCTCCGCCTCCATCTGGGAGTTTATCAGTTAGCCTCTGACGCTCCTCGGCCATCCGGCCCTTGATCCTTGCGATCTCTGCGTTACGAGCCACCTGATTATCTGGTGTGACCTCTGTACCTAACAAAACCTCGAGCTCATCCATCAATTCCACAAGGCCCTGAGCCGGTGGCTGGGGAGGGTTAGCTTTCGACCCGGCCGCCCCTGGCCCTGCCATGAATACTGCCGCGTGAGACGGCTGCTCTGGCTCATCTAATTCACCGTGCTCTAAATCGGGGCGGGTGTCACCGTAGCCCCCAAGGCCACCATTGCTGAGCTGGTACACAGATTCAGTTTCCTCACTTGATGACTCATCATCGGAGTGCACGAGCGTCCCTTGAGATCCGGATGCTTCCAGATCCATCCCTTGGGTGAAGCCCACGAAGACATGCTCCTGAACCGGGTTAACACGGGCAGGGCCTACCTTACGTGCAGGCTGGAGACGCCGAGCTGGCTCGACGATGTTGGTGCAGACGTCCGGCCCGGGTGTAGATCCGTCGATCTTCCCGATGAACACCTGGATCCCGCCAAACGGAACCCTAAAACCATACTCCACGGAAGCAGCACTAAGCCCCCAGTCGGCGTCGTTGATGTAGAGCCGGCCGAGGCGACTCTTGCTCATCCTCCCAACTACGTATCCTTCGAGATCTGGATGGGAGCCCTTTGAGAACTCAACACCACCGAACGCGTGCCCCACGGTGGGCGCCAACTGTCGTGGTTTTGTCACGGCAGATGTCCGGGTTACCAGACTTGAGTTCCGAGCCATCGCCATGGTAGTGGACTCAAAGGGGTTGATTGAGACGAAGGATACGAGTTTACCCAGGTTCGGCCCCTCAAGTCGAGGTAAAAGCCTACGTCCTGCTTGTGTTGTTATTGCTTGTTGTATTGATTACAAGGGGCTAGAAGCTTGACCTAGTTTCCGATCACCTTTCCTCTAAGCCGCCCCGACTCTGCCTTTATATAAGAGGTCAGAACCGTCGGGTCTTACAATTGTACAATCGGATCATGTTTACATCTCCGAATCCATCTCTATCTTACTAGCCAAGACAATCCTTTGGAAGGTCTTGCGCATTCGGGTCTTTGTCGTCCAGCCCGCATCAAGAGCCGCCAATCATCTTGGGCCTCCAGCTGATACATGTCTTTGTGGGCCGGCTCATAACCAATGCTATCAACCGGAACCTTCCAGCCGGGTCATATCACGGGGTTATATCCCCAACAGGGGCCGAACCTGGGTAAACTCGTGTCCTTTGTCTCAATCAACCCCTTTGAGTCCACTACCATGGCGATGGCTCCGAGCTCCGAGCTCAAGTCTGGTAACCCGGACATCTGCCGTGACAAAACCACGACAGTCTCGGAACACGGGAGACCGAAAGGTCAAACATGACTCATATAGAAGATATGATCAACATGGAGATGTTCACCATTGAAACCACCTCATCTCACGTGATGATTGGACTTGGGTTGGTGAATTTGGATCATGTCACACTAAGACAACCCAGGGGATGTTGATTTGAGTGGGAGTTCTTAAGTAATATGATTAATTGAACTCATTGTGATGAACATAGTCTAATTAGTTTGTCTTTGCAAATTATGTTATAGATCAATAGCTCGCGTTGTAGCTCCCCTGAATTTTGATATGTTCCTAGAGAAAAAGTAAGTTGAAAGATGATGGTAGCAATTATGCGGAATGGGTCCGTGATATGAGGATTGCCCTCATTGATGCACAAAAGGCTTATGTCTTTGATGCACCGCTTGGTGCACCAAACCCTCAAGCATCATCTGTGGGTGTTGAGAACATCACACAGACACGTTTTTGATGACTACTTGATAGTTCAGTGCATCATGCTTTATAGTTTAGAATTGAGGCTTCTAAGACGTTTTGAACGTCACAGAGCATATGAGATGATCCAAGAGCAAACATTGGGATTTCAAGCTCATGCCCGTGTTAAGGGGTATGAGACCTCCAACAAGATTCTTTGCCTCCAAGATGAAGGAGAATAGCTCAATCGGTGAGCATGTACTCAGAATGTCTTGGTGCTACAATCGCTTGAATCAAGTGGGAGTTGCTCTTCCAGATAAGATAGTAATTGATACAGTTCTCCAAGTCAGTGCCACAAAGTTACTAGAGCTTCGTGATGAACTGTAAACATGCCAGGGATGGAAAACATGATACCTGAGCTATTCTTGATGTTTGACACCCCGAAGGTAGAAATCAAGAAGGAGCGTCAAGTGTTTATGGTTAGTAAAACCACTAGTTTCGAGAATGGCAAGGGCAAGAAGGGGAACTTCATGAATGGTAAGCCAGTTACCGCTCCAGTGAAGATACCCAAGGTTGAACCCAAACCCGAGACTAAGTGCTTCTATTATGAGGAGAATGGTCACTGACGCGGAACTACCCCAAATACTAGGTAGATAAGAAGGATGGCAATGTCAACAAAAGTATATTTGATATACATGTTATTGATGTGTACCTTACTAGTCCTCCTAGTAGCACCTGGGTATTCGATACCGGTTCAATTGCTAGTGTTAGTAACTTGAAATAAGAGCTACGAAATAAATGGAGACTACCTAAGGGCGAGGTGACAATGTGTGTTGGAAGTGTTTTCCAAGGTTGATGCGATCACGATCGCACGCTCCCTCTACCTTCAGGATTAGTGTTGAACCTAAATAAATCTTATTTGGTGTTTGCATTGAGCATGAACATGATTGGGTCGTGTTTATTGCAATACGGTTATTCATTTAAGTGAGAGAATAATGGTTATTCTTTTTATATGAATAAAACCTTCAATGGTCATGCACCCAATGTGAACGGTTTAATGAATCTTGATCGTAGTGATACACATGTTCATAATATTGATGCCAAAAATATGCAAAGTTAATAATGATAGTACCACATACTTGTGGCGCTACCACTAAGGTCATATTGGTGTAAAACGCATGAAGAAACGGCATGTCAATGGATCTTTGGAATCACTCGATTTCGAGTCGGTTGAGACATGCGGACCATGCCTCTTAGGCAGGACTACTAAGACCCCGTTTTATGGTATGATGGAACGGGAAGTGACATATTGGTAATGATTCATGTTGATGTATGTGGTCCAATGAGTGTTGAGGCGTGCGGTGGATATCGTTATTTTCTTACCTTCACTAATGATTTGAGTAGGTATGGGTATATTTACTTAATGAAACACAAGTTTGAAACATTTGAAAGGTTCAAGCAATTACAGAGTGAAGTTTATGATCATCGTGAGAAGAAGATAAAATTTCTATGATATGATCGTGGAGATTAATATCTGAGTTACGAGTTTGCTATGCAACTTAAGACAATGTGGAAATTGTTTCACAACTCACGCCACCTGGAACACCATAGCGTAATGGTGTGTTTGAACGTCGTAGCCATGCTCTATTGGATATGGTGCATTCTATGATGTCCCTTATCGTTTTTCCACTATCGTTTTGGGGTTATGCATTAGAGACAACTACATTCACTTTAAATGGGTCACCATCTAATCCATTGAGATGACACCATATGAATTATGGTTTGGATGAAACCTAAGTTGCCATTTCTTAGAGTTTGGGAATGCGATACTTATGTCTGATAAGCTCGAACCCAAAGCAGAATAGTGCATCTTCATAGGATACCCTAAGGAAACTATCAGGTATGACTTCTATCTTGGATCCGAGGGCAAAGTGTTTATTGCTAAAACGGGTCCTTTCTCGAGAAAGAGTTTCTCTAGAAAGAATTGAGTGAGAGGAAAGTGGAACTTGATGAGGTTGTCAAACTGTCACTTCAGTTGGAGAGTAGCACGATGCAGAAAGATGTTTATGCGGCGCCTACACCAAGTGAAGAGGAAGCAAATAATGATGATCATGAAGCTTCAGATCAAGTTACTACCAAGCCTTGTAGCTTGACAAGGACTCGTACCGCCCCTGAGTGGTACGTCAATCCTGTCTTGGAGGTCATGTTGTTGGATAGCAGTGAACCTATGAGCTATGAAGAAGCAATGGTGGTCCCGGATTCCAAAAATTGCTAAGAGTCATGAAATCCGAGAAAGGATCCATGTATGAAAACCAAGTATGGACTTTGGTGGACTTGCCAGATGAATGGCAGGCCGCTAAGTACAAATGGATCTTTAAGAAGACAGACGTTGATGGTAAATGTCACCATTTATAAAGCTTGACTTGTCGCAAAGAGGTTTCCGACAAGGTCAAGGAGTTGACTATGATGAAACTTTCTCACTCGTAGCGATGCTAAAGTCTATTGGGATTATGTTAGTAGTTGCTACATTTTTCGATTATGTAATTTGGCAGATGGATGTCAAAACATAGTTTCCTTAACGGTTTCCATGAGGAAAGGTTGTATATGATACAACCAGAAGGTTTTGTCGGTCCTAAGGAAGCTCCAGTGATCCTTCTATGGTCAGGAGCAAGCATCTTGGAGTTGGAATATACGTTTTGATGAGGTGATCAAAGCTTGTGGGTTTATCAAAGTTTATGACAAATTTGTATTCGCAAGAAAGTGAGTTTGATGTGGGAGCACTATAGAATTTCCGATAAGTATATGTGGATGACACATTGTTGATTGGAAATAATGTAGAATTTCTGGAAAGCATAAAGGGTTGTTTGAAAGGAGTTTTTCAAAGACCTGGATAAAGCTACTTAAATATTGGGCATCAAGATCTATAGAGATAGATCAGGTTGTCTGATAAGACTTTCAATGAGTACATACCTTGACAAGATTTTGAAAGAATTTGAACTGGATCAATCAAAGGAGTTCTTGCCTGATTTGTAAGGTGTGAAGTTGAGTAAGACTTAAAACTCAACCACGGCAGAAGAAAGACAAAGGACAAAGGTCGTCCCCTATGCCTTAGCTGTAGGCTCTATATAGTATGACATGTTGTGTACCGCACCTGGTGTGTGCCTTGCCATGAGTTTGTCAAGGGGTATAGAGTGGTCCAGGAGTGGATCATTGGATACCGGTCAAAATTATCCTTAGTAACTAGAGGACTAAGGAAATGTTTCTCGATTATGGAGTTGATAAAGAGTTCGTCGTAAGGAGTTACATCGATGCAAGCCTTAACTCCAATCCAGATGACTCTGAGTAGCAATCTGGATACGTATAGTGGAGCAGTCATTTGGAATAGCTCCAAGTGGAGCATGGTAGAAACATATAGATTATGACATAGAGATTTGCAAAGTACACATGGATCTGAATGTCGTAGACCCGTTGACTAAAGCTCTTCCACGAGCAAAACATGATCAACACCAAAACTAGATTCAGTATAATGTAAATCATATAGTGATGTGAGCTAGATTATTGACTATAGTGCAAGTGGGAGACTGCTGGAAATATGCCCTAGAGGCAAAAATAAATTGGTTATTATCATATTTCCTTGTTCATGATAATTGCTTATTATTCATGCTAAAATTTTATTGATTGGAAACTCAAGTACATGTGTGGGTACATAGACAATACTGTGTCCCTAGTCAGCCTCTAATAGACTAGCTCGTTGATCAAATATGGTCAAGGTTTCCTGGCAATAGATATGAGTTGTCATTTGATAACGAGATCACATCATTAGGAGTATGATGTGATGGACAAGACCCAAACTATGAACGTAGCATATGATCGTGACAGTTTATTGCTATTGTTTTCTGCATGTCAAGTATTTGTCCCTATGACCATGAGATCATGCAACTCGCTGACACCGTAGGAGTGCCTTGTGTGTATCAAACATCATAGCATAACTTGGTGACTATAAAGGTTCTCTAGAAGTATCTTCGAGGGTGTATGTTAGGTTGGCATGGATCGAGGCTGGGATTTGTTACTCCGTATGATGGAGAGGTATCTCAGGGCCCACTCGGTAATACAACATCATAACAAGCTTGCAAGAAAAGTGACTAAAGATTTAGTCACAAGATCTTGTATTATGGAACGAGTAAAGAGACTTTCCAGTAACGAGATTGAACTAGGTATGGAGATACCGACGATCAAATCTCGGGCAAGTAACATACCGATGGACAAAGGGAATTGCATACGGGATTGATTGAATCATTGACATCGTGGTTTGACCGATGAAGATATTCGTAGAATGTGTAGGAACCAATATGGGCATCCAGGTCCCGCTATTGGTTATTGATCGTAGAGGTGTCTCGGTCATGTCTACATAGTTCTCGAACCCGCAGGGTCTGCATACTTAACGTTCGATGACAATTTGGTATTGTTGAGTTATGTATGTTGGTGACTGTAGGTTGTTCGGAGTCCTTGATGAGATCCCGTACGTCACGAGGAGCTCCGGAATGGTCCAGAGGTAAAGATTTATATATGGGAAGTCATAGTTTAGCTACCGGAAAAGTTTCGGATTTTTACGGTATTATACCGGGAAGCTTCCAAAAGGTTCCAGAGGGTTCCAAAAGAGTCCGAAAGGGTCCCTCCAGCCATTAGGACGTGCATGGGCTGTAAGGGGGCTTCCAAGCCTTGTTGGGCCAGCCCCCAAGGGCCCATGTGGCTAGGGGCTAGGAAACCCTAAAGGAGAAGGCACCTAGGAGGTGATGACTCCTCCCTCTTGGCCGCCGCCCACTTCCTTGGACGAAAGGCTAGGGCTGCGCCCCATCTAACCCCTCCTCCTATATATAGATAGGGAGAGGGAGGGCAGCAACACCCTAAGACATAGGTGCATCCCTCCCTTTCTCCCTAGATCTATTTCCCTCCAAAACGCGTCCGCGGCAGCCCTTGGCGAAGCCCTGCTGAGATTGCTCCACCACCACCATAACCACATCGTCGTGCTGTCGGAGAACTCATCTACTACTCCGCCCTCGCTTGCTGGATCGAGGAGACATAGACGTCATCAAGCTGAACGTGTGCTGAACGCGGAGGTGACGTTCGTTCGGCGCTAGATTGGGACGGATCGTGATTGGATCACAGCACGGATTGCAATTTGGATCGCGAAGACATTCGACTACACCAATTGTGTTTCTTAACGCTTTTCGCTTAGCGATCTACAAGGGTATGTAGATCCGATCTCTCTTCTTGTAGATGTTGATCTCCCAGATCGATCTTGGTGAGCGTAGGATTTTTTTGTTTCCCATGCAGCGTTCCCCAATACACGAGACTAGCATAAGCAAAGCCAAATCTAGGATTCCAAATATATCCAACCTAAGTGGTGTCCTCCTAGTGAAAATTGAGATTGCAACACATGTGGAAACACAAGAAGTTTGAGCGCAAGCGGAGAAGCAAAGTGACAAATTGTTCAATGAAACATGGCTCATGGCACTGGTAAAACAAGTGTGGAAGTCTAAACAAACAAAGAATACAATAGCTTCCACATTCATTGCAATATTACCTACAACACCAACGGATGATGATGCAACCGCTACTACATCGGCTACAACACCTATCACACCCTCTCCATTGTTCTTCATGTTTAACGACAACGATTCACAAGGCTCGACGTACGAGCAGGTAGACCTAGGACAGACCATACCAGTTGCGTGCATTGATGAGGTCACTTCAACAGGTGTGTTATTTTAACTTTATTCACTTGTCTTATTCTGCTCCGTAGCCAACTTTAGTTTTGTTATTACGATTTTTTTAACGTTACATTTTCATTTCACAATGGTCCATAGAGTGTAGAACAATCACACTACCGGTGAGAGATTTGTGAATTCATGAAAAACAACAGCACAACACCAGTATTAAGTTATTTATACTAATCTTTATTACTTACTTTTTACATAGTTCAACCAACATATAATTTGAAATAATACATTTTCTGCTATATTTGTCATAGTTAATCACATTATTATTTTTATGACTTATTAAAAAGAACTTCCTTAAATTTAAACAATGTCGACAAGAGAGTCGTAACCTAAATTACAATGATTGTCTATAAATTAAACTGACTCCTCATATACTAATCAAATGGTACCACTTAGATGTATTAGATCATTTGTTTATGTATGTGTGTATATATGTGTTCTCGCAAATTTTATTGAATCTTTAAGTATCCTAGCAGAGAACTCTATTTTTTCTATCTCGTAAATATCTAGTGCATAATTGTCTATCTTAGTTGACAAAATATGAAAACAGTAAATCTAGAGTATAAAATGTGTATACAAGAGGTAACTTTTAAGAGAGAAGACCTTTCACTACAAGAAATATGCTATCTTGTGACCTTCACTATTGGTCACTGAATGGTCATTGTTTTTCATTTATGACCTTTTTGTGACCAAAAACTGATGGTCAAAAGTTGACCGTCAAGAATGGAAACTAAGGACCTTTCTTCTGAAAAGGTCGTAGACATTTACGACCAAACAAAGGTCATAGGTTCTATGACCAATCATTTTGGTCGTTAGAAGTCTGCCCACACCACGTCGGATCCACCGTGGCAAGCTGACGTGGCAGAATTACGACCAAATGAAAAGGCCGTAAATTAGAATCAGTCTGGTCCAATTCGGTGTTCTATATGGGCCGAGCCCATTAATTCGGCCTTTTTATATTTTTTTTCTATCAATGTTTTGTCGGCTTCATGGGCCAAGCCAAACATTACAGCCTTTTTATTTCCAGGGTCGTGATCCTTTTTTGGACCATTTCTTTTTTGGGTCGCATCTATTTCTCAATTGGGCCTCGGCCTTTTTACAGTCCATTTCCTTAATTATTAGTTTTTTCCTCTGAATATTATTTGGAAAATTTCCTTTTTAGATGCCTAATACGATTAGGTCCCACTTGTCAGGTTCTAATTAAAGACAACCAAGGTTTCAATTTCCACATGATTATTTCAGTCAGAACAGCAAACAATTGAAAATTATCAGTCCACATGCCAATTTTGGCTAATAGCACAATCTTTACATAATTCATTTCACCATTACATGTGATACCATCACAACATATAAAAACTACTACAAATGTACTCCAGCCTTCTTCACTTTCAAGCCAGAGCTCCTTCAATGAGAGGAAACACCATTTTTTCGTACAGGCTGAATGAAGGCATCTAACAATAAACCAAAAGAGTTAGAAACAAAATAAAAACAAATATAGAAAGAAGCTACGGACTAAATCATGAAGCACCTCTACATGTAACATGTAACAGTAATAACCACAAGGACTAGCTCACGGAAACAACACAAAAGACAAGACCACACAGTTGTTGCATGAATACCAAAACTCCCAGAATGGTTCTAGATGTTGAACACAGAAAATGATTCAATCTTAGATGGTTCATTGAGGACGGCATGAACTATTTAAGATAACAATACATATGTTCTACACTAATTTTACACAAATCATTATCAATTATAATTTTCAACAAACCGCAGCTGAATAAGGGTACGCTAGGTAAGGCCGCAGCTGAATCTCCAATAGGCCGCAGCGGCGACTAGCATTAGCAACAAACAAGTAGCAGCGCCCACTAGCATCACAGTAGTTAGCATCAGCATCAGCTAGCAATAGCATCAACAGGTAGCAGCAAACAAGTACTTCACCACCAGCAGCGAATTTATGTTGCTGCTACTAAAACTAACAAAATAGCTAGCTGTAATTTGCTGCAATACTGATGGTACAAACAAGCTAGCTAGATTAAACACCAACAGTTTGTTGGAAACATGCCGTAGAGGCAATAATAAATTAGTTATTATCATATTTCCTTGTTCATGATAATCGTTTATTATCCATGCCATAATATCATTGATCGGAGACTTATTATCCATGATAATATGTTCCTTTGACCATGAGATCATGCAACTCACGGATACCAGAGGAGTGCCGTATGTGCATCAAACATCGCAATGTAACTGGGTGACTATAAAGGTACTCTATAGGTATCTCCGAGGGTGTCTGTTGAGTTGGCATGGATCAAGACTTGGATTTGTCACTCCATGTGACGGAGAGGTATCTCAGGGCCCACTCGGTAATACAACATCACAACAAGCCTTGAAAGCAATGTGACTAAGTGTTAGTCACGGGGTCTTGTATTACGGAAAGAGTAAAGAGACTTTCCGGTAACGAGGTTGAACTAGGTATGGAGATACCGATGATCGAATCTCGAGCAAGTAACATACCGAAGAACAAAGGGAACATCTTACGGGATTAACTGAATCCTTGACATAGAGGTTCGAATGATAGAGATCTACATAGAATATGTAGGAAACAATATGGGCATCCAGGTCCCGCTATTGGTTATTGACCTTAGAGGTGTCTCAGTCATGTCTACATAGTTCTCGAACCCGCAGGGTCTGCACACGTAAGGTTCGGTGACGTTTCGGTAGTATAGAGTTATGTATGGTGGTGACCGAAGGTTGTTCGGAGTCCCAGATGAGATCTTGGATGTCACGAGGAGCTCCGGAATGGCCCGTAGGTAAAGATTCATATATAGGAAGTCCTACTTTGGTCGCCGGAAACGTTTCGGGCTCATCGGTAGTGTACCGAGAGACCATCGGGAGGGGTATTTCGACCCAAGAGGTTACATGGGATGTGGGAGAGTGAATACCAGTGCTTAGTGGGCTGTTGGAAGTCCCACACAAGGCCCATGCGTCTGGGAGAGAAAGCCCAAAGAGAAAAAGGTGGAAAAAGGCAAAAAAAAGGCAAAAATAAGGAGGAGTCCTAGTCCTACAAGGATTGGAGGAGGAATCCTCCAATCCCACTAGGTTTGGCCGACCCAAGGGCTGCCTCTTTGGCATCCAAGCCTCCTCCTACTCTCCTCCTATATATACTATAGGATTTTAGGGTTTTGGCACAGAATTTTCAGCCACGTGCTGCCCGTTCCTCCAGTGCATAGTTTCTCCTCTAGATCGGATTTTTGTAGTGCTTAGGCAAAGCCCTGCCGAATAGCTCCACCACCATTGCCGGAGCGCCATCATACTGCCGGAGAACTCTTCTACCTCTCCGCTCCCTCTTCCTGGATCAAGAAGGCGGAGATCGTCATCGAGCTGTACGTGTGCTGAACGCGGAGGTGTCGTCCGTTCGGCGCTAGATCGGAAGGACCGTGATCAAGATCGCGAGCCGGATCATGATGAGTTCACGGGACGGATCGTGATGAGTTCATGGGACGGATCGTGATTGGATCGCGGGACGGATCGTGATGAGATCGCGGGACGCACGGCGATTTGGATCGCGAAGACGTTCGACTACACCAACCGCGTTTCTTAACGCTTCCTGCATAGCGATCTACAAGGGTATGTAGATCCACTCTCCCTCTCGTAGATGCTCATCGCCATGGATAGATCTTCATGTGCGTAGGAAAAATTTTGTTTCCCATGCAACGTTCCCCAACAAAAAATTGACACATGGACATGACACGTAGGCAAAAATTAACACATGGACATGACACATAGGCAAAACTGATGAGGTGATGCGAAGTCATAGCTTATGACCATTTATATTGGTCATTATCAAATAGAAATAAGGCAGTGGACTGGTGTTGTTCGCTTTATGACCATTTTAATTAAGTAAATTACGATCTTTCTGACCAAAATGGTTGTTGGTGTTTAGGGTTAGGACCCCTCCGGACAGCTTACGACCAATTTGCCTCAAATGGTCGTAGATTTACGACCATTTCTTCCAGGGTCATTGTCAGAAGGTCACAAGTTGATATATTTCTTGTAGTGTTTGGCCTCCATATTGAATGATGCACACAGGCATATATTATTGTTTTCTAATCATGCCAAATAAAAAAACGGCTTATAAAGAGGACAAAAAGGTGAAATCATCCGAATAAGACCATAGTTTTAAAACCTTAATCAGTAGGCTTACTAGTGCGATCATCGGTACGGAGTTGAACCAGATGAATCTAAATTGCAACTTGTTTCGTCTGGTTGAACTCCACTTTCGTAGATTTTTTTAAAAGAATAAAGGTCAAATAGGATGATTTTTTCCATTAAGCCAACCAAGCATACCTCATTTGGTTATTGGGTCTCATTTAGGTGATTACGCGCCTTGACCAACAACCGGGACACATTGTTTGGTCTTTTCGGTTTGCTCAGCACAATCTTTTGGGTGTTCCAAGAATTTGGTCTTTCATAATCGATGACCAAAATCATTTTGGTCTACTCGGTTTTCCATTATTTGATCTCGGTCTTTATAGGATGGTATTTGGTCCTGACCAAATAGACCAAACTTCACGGTACAAAACAGATTCATGTATATTACAATAGTGATGCACGAAAGCCGAATTCAGATAACAGATATGTGTAATAGGTGTATGCAACCAAAAGTCCATGTTCAGAGAACATGTGTATATCATGTATTCAATCAGAATTGTGCTAATTATGCCATAAATAGATAAATAAAGTGTACGAAGACAAAGAATTGTACTCTATCTGGGTTATTCGGTCCTCCAGAGAACAGATTGATCCAGCCGGTGTTCTAGTTTGAACGACCAATTTTAGTTCGGTCTTTATTGATTTGGAGTTTTGTCTTTGGTTTTTATGTCCAAGCTTACTCATAAGTGCATCTCAAAGGGCGACACGCAAATCGCTTGCATCCATTTAGACCGTGTTGTCTGGACCATACGAGTCATCCGATGTGGACTTGTATCAGTCCGCGAGACGATCCGAATGTACTTTTTTCGCAAACCAGAGACAAACGTGGGGTGTTTGAGGGTATCGAGACATCACCCAAGCCTGCTTCTTACCGTCTTGGCCCATACCAACACCTCCTCCCTCGTCCGCGCGTGTTCCCGCCCGACATCAGCTGCCGCATTTATGCCGTTGTAGAGTGCGCCGCTCCACAGGGCAGTCGTGACCTCTTGTTGTCTCCGCATTGATGCGGCGCGCCGGCAGAGGGCGCCACCCGCCGCATGCCCGACTGAACATGCCTCCTTGCCGCAGTCAAACGCATCCATTAAACTAGCATAAAAGCTGAGAAATCTACCCTGGTCACATGTGCGTTCTAGATCCGACGACATTAAACACAACATCGGGCAATCTCCACCCATTTGCCCGCTATTTAAAAGAGATCAAAGGCCGGTCAAGAATCACACAACTACATCGCTCCCTATCTCCTCCTTCCATCATTTTCACCCTTTTGATGGCATCTAACGAGCAGGCAGTTGTCTGGCATTAAAGCCGCATGGGTGCCCCACCGAGCATGCCAGATATGAGCGAGGTAGCTTGCTGTGCCACATCGCTTGCCAAGACCGACGAAGCAAGTTGTCGCTCCAAGCCAGCGCGTGGTTTAGCAACTCACCGCTCAAAGCCAACGCATGGTTCAATAACTTGTCGTTCCAAGCTAGCTCATGGAGGAGTGATGAGTTGCTCCACAGAGGCCTGTGGGGGAGCTGGACGGAGCGGCCATCTTGGGCCACATCGCATAGGGTGGTGAGTTTCTCTATAGAGGCTCGCGAGGGAGCACGGAGGAGCGACCATCATGGGATATGCCACATCATACCGCGCCTCCTGTGCCCGCGACCGCACCATCCACCGTCAACACGTGTGTAACCAGGCCATGCCGACCGAGAAGGAAGCTGGTTGCATGGAGATCGATGAGTCAATAGCCAATGCGTACGCATCTGCCGTCAACATCAAGGGAAAGTAAAACACCAGAGGCCAATGCAGCTTACCTCCCATGTGGGCCACCGATGGTGCGTCACCGGCGTGTGCAACTCGCGACCTATCATGTTCTATATATTAGAGCAACGACAAGCCCATTTAGGCTCCAGGAAGCGGATGAGCCCCCCCCTTCCCCTTGGGCTAAAGCACATTCTTTGCCACTACGACAGATGACGGAACCGGACATATGGAAGATACCGGGGAAAGAATACGTCACCGAGCGGGCTGTCAGACATGAGAAAGACGAAAGTGAATCGTCGGCCTGGCTGTACACTAGTAGAAAATAGGGCAATGATTCGGGCCGGCCAGCCCATTAGTCTCGGTTCAGTCATGAACTGGGACTAATGGGAGCAACAGTCCTGGTTCAGGAGGCCAGGGGGCTACGCAGGCCACATGGGGCATTGGTCCCGGTTCGTAGGACACCTTTGGTCCCGGTTCCAGACACGAACCGGGACCAATGTGCCTCGCTCTTGGCCCACAACCATTGGTCCCAGTTCGTGGCTAGAACCGGGACCAAAGGGGGTGACCGTTCGCCTGGTGCGAGACCCTTTAGTCCCGGTTGGTGGCTGAAACCGGGACTAAAGGTTCGAACGGTTCGCATCCCATGACGTTTCGCGGTTCGAGGAAGAGGCAACTGTTCCGACCGCTTCGCCCATTTCTCTTCTTCTCCTCTCTTCTTCTCCTCCATTCTAGTCTCTTCTTCTCCTCCATTATCCTCTCTTCTTCTCCTCCATTCTCCTCTCTTCTTCCCCATATCTTCTACCATGAATCCAATCACTCGCTATGGGGAGGTGCTCGCACATGGCACGACCAATCTCGATGTCGTCTACACGAACGACAGCGCCATGGTGCCGCGTTTTCTTTCCCTTTTGCAGAAATGGCTTGAAGTGGCGGATGAGAAAGACAAGTTCATAGGGCTTGATCTTGAGTACACGGCCAAGCAACATGATGTTGCCGTCATCCAGCTATGTTTCAAGAAACATGTGATTATCTTCCAATGGGCAAGGTGAGTTTTGATGGTTTTCTTTGATCAATTAATAATTTATAGATTATTATGAAAATTGCATAGGATAGAAATATGTTGCATTTTGAATCCTATTGGAAAGATCAATATTTCTTTTAAGTTTGTAGTGAATAAAAAATTTCCTTCTTGCAAAACATGGGAGAACATATATGTCATATAGTTAATTTAGGGTCTCTTCATCAATTCATAGGATATGAAAATTGCATATATATATATATATATATATAGGATATAGCAATATATATGTTCTATTTTGAATCATATGGCAAAGATCAATTTCTCTTAAGTTGTAGTGAAATAATTTTCTATTTTTTATGATATTAATTAAAATGTGTTCCATTTTAATTTGTTAATGTTGCAGTAGTGACAAGTATTGCCCAGCACTCATGGACTTCCTACGCAACGGCATACATTTTGCTAGCGTTGATGTAAGGAATGACAAGCTGAAGATGAGGCACAGCTTCGGTATTGAGATACCAGCTGGCTGTCTTATTGATATCCAAGACATATTCAGGCTTCGGTATGAGAGGACTGTTGGAAATATGCCCTAGAGGTAATAATAAATTAGTTATTATCATATTTCCTTGTTCATGATAATCGTTTATTATCCATGCCATAATTGTATTGATCGGAGACTTAGATGCATGTGTGGATACATAGACAAAACCATGTCCCTAGTATGCCTCTAATAGTCTAGTTCGTTGATCAAAGATGGTTAAGGTTTCCTAGCCATGGACATGAGATGTCATTTGATAAACGGCATCACATCATTAGGATAATGGTGTGATGGACAAGACCCAAACTACAAACATAGCATATGATCGTGTCAGTTTATTGCTACTGTTTTCTGCATGTCAAGTATATGTTCCTACGACCATGAGATCATGCAACTCACGGACACCGGAGGAATGCTTTGTGTGTATCAAACGTCGCAACGTAGCTTGGTGACTATAAAGGTACTCTACAGGTATCTCCGAGGGTGTCTGTTGGGTTGGCATGGATCAACACTGGGATTTGTTACTCCGTGTGACGGAGAGGTATCTCAGGGCCCACTCGGTAATACAACATCACAATAAGCCTTGCAAGCAATGTGACTAAGTGTTAGTCACGGGATCTTGTATTACAGAATGAGTAAAGAGAATTGCCGGTAATGAGTTTGAACTAGGTATGGAGATACCGACGATCGAATCTCGGGCAAGTAACATACCGAAGAACAAAGGGAACGTTATACGGGATCGACTGAATCCTTGACATAGAGGTTCGACCGATAAAGATCTTCGTAGAATATGTTGGAACCAATATGGTCATCTAGGGCCTGCTATTGGTTATTGACCGTAGAAGTGTCTCGGTCATGTCTACATAGTTCTCGAACCCGTAGGGTCTGCACACTTAAGGTTTGGTGACGTTTCGGTAGTATACAGTTATGTATGGTGGTGACCGAAGGTTTTTCGGAGTCCCGGATGAGATCCCGGACGTCACGAGGAGCTCCGGAATGGTCTGGAGGTAAATATTGATATATGTGATAATAGTGTTTTGATCTCTGGAAGAGTTCCGGAATTAACCATAAGGGGTTCCGGATGTTTACCGAAGTGTTCGTGTACATCAACACTTTATATGGACCAATGGGGTAAAACCCACGAGGTATTGGAAGTGGCAAAAGGAAGTTTTGTTGTTGCCTTAAGCAGTAAGGCAGTACTACCGCTTGTGAAGCAGTACTACCGCTCAAGCGGTACTACCGCTCGTGAAGCGGTACTACCGCTTGTGCGCGGGACTGCAGGGATCCAAGTTGGACTCTTTTCTTGCGGGCCAAACCGACCTTGTGCGGGCAAAATCGACCTTGTAGAGGTTTTTGCTCCAAGTTTAGACCCCAGGGCTCAACATATAAATAGAGGGGCAGGGCTAGCACACGGGACACAACTTACGGCCATGTGCTACCCGTTCCACCGGTGCTCCTCTAGATCGGTTTTCTGCAGCGCTTAGGCGAAGCCCTGCCGGAACTGCTCCACCACCACCATCACCGGAGCGCCGTCACGCTACTGGTGAACTCCCTCTCCTCTCCACCTCCTCTTCCTGGATCAAGATGGTGGAGATCGTCATCAAGCTGCACGTGTGCTGAACACGGAGGTGCCGTCCGTTCGGTACTAGATCGGAAGGATCGTGATAAAGGCCACGGGACGTTCGTGATCGGATCGCGGGACGGATCATGACGAGATCGCGGGACGGTTCGTGATTAGATCGCGGGATGCTCAGCAATTTGAATCGCGAAGAAGTACGACTACACCAACCGCGTTTCTTAACGCTTCCCGCTTAGCGATCTACAAGGGTACATAGATCTACTCTCCCTCTCGTAGATGCACATCACCATGGATAGGTTTGCGTGTGTGTAGGAAAAAATTTGTTTCCCATGCAACGTTCCCCAACAGTGGCATCATGAGCTAGGTTGATGGTTCGATGAGATCTCGAGTAGAACACAAAAGGTTTGTGGGCGTTGATGCTTAGATTGCTTCCTCCCTTGGTTTTATTTTGGTTCAGCGTTATTGTGAGATGAAGCGGCCCAGACCAACATTACTCGTACGCTTACGAGAGACCAGTTCCCTCGACGCAACTTGTTGCTTAGATGGCTTGCGGCTTACAGTTTCTCTCACTTTAGTTGGATCGGATCCGACAAAGGCGGTCCTTGAGAAGGTTGAAAAGCAAACTATGTATCAGCGTTGTGGTTTATGCGTAGGTGAGAATCGTTCTTGCTAGATACCCGTAGCAGCCACGTAAAACATGCAACAACAATTAGAGGACGTCTAACTTGTTTTTGCAGGGTATGTTGTGATGTGATATGGCCAATTACATGATGTGATATATGTGATGTATGAGATGATCATGTGATGTATAGAATTTCACGACTTGCACGTCGATGAGTACGGCAACCGGCAGGAGCCATAGGGTTGTCTTTAATTATTGTATGACCTGCGAGTCAATCATTAAGTGCTATGTAATGCTTTACTTTATCGCTAAACGGTAGCAATAGAAGTAGAAGCAGGGCTGGCGCCACAACCCCGATGGCGACACGTTGATGGAGATCAAGATGATGGAGATCATGGTGTCGTGCCGGTGACGATGGAGATCATGTCGGTGCTTCGAAGATGGAGATCTTAAACACAAGTTCATGGCCATACCATGTCACTTATGAATTGCATGAGATGTTAATCCTTTTATGCACCTTTTTTTGCTTAGTATGGCGGTAGCATTATAAGGTGATCCCTCACTTTAATTTCAAGATGAACTATGTTCTCCCCGTGTGTGCACCATTGCGAAAGTTCGTCGTGTCGAGACACCACGTGATGATCGGGTGTGATAGACTCTACGTTCACATACAACAGGTGCAAGCCAGATTTGCACGTGCAGAACACTCGTGTTAAACTTGACGAGCCTAGCATGTATAGACATGGCCTCGGAACACAAGAGACCGAAAGGTCGAACATGAGTCATATAGTAGATATGATCAACATAATGATGTTCACCATTGAAACCAGCTTAACTCACGTGATGATCGGACTTGAGTTGGTGAATTTGGATCATGTGACACTCAGATGACCTGAGGGATGTCAATTTGAGTGGGAGCTTTAGTAATTTGATTAACTAAACTCATTATCATGAACAATAGTCTAAATAACCTTTGCATATTTATGTTGTAGATCAATGGCTCGCGTAGTAGCACCCCTGAATTTTAATGCGTTCCTAGAGAAAGCTAAGTTGAAATATGACGGAAGTAACTTTGTTGATTAGGCCCGTAATCTGAGGATTATCCTTACGGCTTCCCAGAAACAATATGTCCTTGATGCACCGCTTGGTGACCAACCAGAAGACATGACCTCCGAAGACGTTAAGAACGCTTGGGAGGCTCGTGCTGGAGACTACTCAATAGTTCAGTGTGCAATATTGTATGGCTTAGAACCGGGACTTCAAAGACGTTTTGAACGTCATGGAGCATATGAGATGTTCTAGGAGTTGAAGTTTATCTTTCAGAAGAATGCCCAGATCGAGAGGTATGAGACCTCCGATAAATTCTATGCTTGCAAGACGGAGGAGAACGGGTCTATCAGTGAGCATATACTCAGAATGTCTGGGTACTCAAACCGTCTAGCTGAGTTGGGAATTGCCCTTCCGAAAGAGGCGATCATTGATAGAGTTCTTCAATCACTGCCACCTAGTTACAAAAGTTTTGTGATGAACTATAACATGCACGGGATGAACAAGTCATCATCCGAGTTGTTTGTGATGCTGAAAGTCACTGAGTCTGAAATCCAGAAAGAACATCAAGTGTTGATGGTCAATAAAACCACTAGTTTCAAGAAAAATGGCAAGGGCAAAGGCAAGAAGGGTAAAACCAAGAAGGATGGCAAAGCAGTTGCTACTCCTACAAAGAAGCCTAAGCATGGACCTAAGCCAGAAACTGAGTGCTTTCATTGCAAGGGAACTAGTCACTGGAAACGGAACTGCCCCAAGTACCTGGCTGACAAGAAGGCGGCCAACGACAAACAAGGTATATATGATATACATGTTATTGATGTGTACCTTACTAGTTCTCGTAGTAGTGCCTGGGTATTTGATACCGGTTCGGTTGCTCACATTTGCAACTCAAAGCAGGAACTACAGAATAAACGAAGACTGGCAAAGGACGAAGTGACGATGTGCGTGGGAAATGGTTCCAAGGTTGATGTGATCGCCGTCGATATGCTCTCTCTTCGATTACCATCGGGATTAGTGATGAACCTGAATAATTGTTATTTAGTGCCTACGTCAAGCATGAACATTATATCTGGATCTTGTTTATTGCGAGACGGTTACTCATTTAAATCAGAGAATAAAGGTTGTTCTATTTATATGAGTAATATCTTTTATGGTCATGCACCCAATGTTAGGGGTTTATTCATATTGAATCTTGATAGTGATGACACACATGTTCATAACATTGATGCCAAAAGATGTAGAGTAGTTAATGATAGTACCACTTTGTTGTGGCACTGCCATTTAGGTCATATTGGTGTAAAGCGCATGAGGAAGCTCCATGCTAATGGACTTTTGGAGTCACTTGATTTTGAATCACTTGACACATGTGAACCATGCCTGATGGGAAAGATGACTAAAACGCCGTTCTCAGGAACAATGGAACGGGCAAGTGACTTATTGGAAATCATACATACTGATGTGTGCGGTCCAATGAATGTTGCAGCGCGCGGTGGATATCGTTAATTCCTCACCTTCACTGATGACTTGAGTAGATATGGGTATATTTACTTGATGAAACACAAGTCTGAAACGTTTGAAAAGTTCAAGCAATTTCAGAGTGAAGTTGAGAATCATCGTAACAAGAAGATTAAATTTCTGCAATCTGATCGAGGAGGTGAATATCTGAGTTATGAGTTTGGCAGTCACTTAAGACAATGTGGAATTGTTTCACAGTTGACACCGCCCGGAACACCACAGCGTAATGGTGTGTCTGAACGTCGTAATCGAACCTTATTAGATATGGTGCGATCTATGATGTCTCTTGCCGATTTGCCACTATCGTTTTGGGGTTATGCATTAGAGACAGTTGCATTCACTTTAAATAGGGCACCATCGAAATCCGTTGAGATGACACCATATGAACTGTGGTTTGGTAAAAAGCCGAAGTTGTCATTTCTTAAAGTTTGGGGATGTGATGCTTATGTCAAAAAGCTTCAGCCTGAAAAGCTGGAACCCAAAGCAGAAAAATGCGTCTTCATAGGATACCCGAAAGAGACAGTCGGGTATACCTTCTATCTTAGATCCGAAGGCAAAGTGTTTGTCGCTAAGAACAGAACATTTCTTGAGAAAGAGTTTCTCTCGAAAGAATTGAGTGGGAGGAAAATAGAGCTCGATGAGGTTATTGAACCTTTACTTCAACCGGAAAGTAGCGCAGCGCAGAAAGTTGTTTCTGTGGAACCTACGACGGTAGAAGAGGAAGTTAATGATGATGATCATGAAGCTTCGGATCAAGCTGCTATTGAACCTCGTAGGTCGACAAGGGCGCATACTACTCCCGAGTGGTACGACAACCCTGTCTTGGAGGTCATGTTGTTAGACAACAATGAACCTACGAGCTATGGAGGAGCAGTGATGGGCCCGGATTCCGAGAAATGGTTAGAGGCCATGAAATCCGAGATGGGATCCATATATGAAAACAAAGTATGGACTTTGGAAGTACTACCTGAAGAGCGAAAGCCCATTCAGAACAAATGGATCTTTAAGAAGAAGACGGACGCAGACGGTAATGTCACCGTCTATAAAGCTCGACTTGTGGCAAAGGGTTTTTCACAAGTTCAAGGAGTTGACTACGATCAGACTTTCTCACCCATATTGGCAATAGCTTCTTATTTCGACTATGAAATTTGGCAGATGGATGTCAAAACGGCGTTCCTCAACGGTTTCCTTGAGGAAGAGTTGTATATGATGCAACCCGAAGGTTTTGTCGATCCAGAGAATGCTGACAAAGTTTGCAAACTCCAGCGATCCATTTAGGGACTAGTGCAGGCATCTCGAAGTTGGAATAAGGGTTTTGATGAGGTGATCAAAGCGTTTGAGTTTATACAAGTTTATGGAGAAGCTTGTATTTACAAGAAAGTGAGTGGGAGCTCTATATCGTTTCTAGTGTTATATGTGGATGACATATTGCTGATCGGAAACGATATAGAAATACTGGAAAGCGTGAAGGAATATTTGAATAAGAGTTTTTCAATGAAGGACCTAGGAGAAGCTGCTTTCATATTAGGCATTAAGATCTATAGAGATAGGTCGAGACGCTTAATAACACTTTCATAGAGCACATACATTGATAAAGTTTTGAAGAAGTTCAAAATGGAACAGGCCAAGAAGGGGTTCTTGCCTGTGTTACAAGGTGTGAAGTTGAGTAAGACTCAATGCCTAGTGACTGCAGAAGATAAAGAAAAGATGAGCGTCATCCCCTATGCTTCAGCCATAGGCTCTATCATGTATGCAATGCTGTGCACAAGACCCGATGTCAGCCTTGCCATAAGTATGGCTGGAAGGTTTCAAAGTGATCCTAGAATGGAGCACTGGCAAGCGGTCAAGAATATCCTTAAGTACCTTAACAGGACTAAGGACATGTTTCTCGTTTATGGAGGTGATGAAGAGCTCGTCGTAAAGGGTTACGTCGATGCAAGCTTTGACACTGATCCGGACGATTCTAAATCGCAAAACAGATACGTATTTATTCTTAACGGGGGAGCGGTAAGCTGGTGCAGTTCCAAGCAAAGCGTGGTAGCTGATTCTACGTGCGAAGCGGAGTACATCGCAGCCTCGGAGGCAGCGAAGGAAGGTGTCTGGATGAAGCAGTTCATGACAGATCTTGGAGTAGTGCCTAGTGTACTGAATCCAATAAATCTGTTCTGTGACAACACTGGTGCCATTGCTCTAGCCAAGGAACCAAGGTTTCACAAGAGAACCAGACACATAAAGCGACGCTTCAACTCCATCCGATTCTACATCGAGGAGAAGGACATAAATATTTGCAAAGTGCACATGGATCTGAATGTTGTAGACCCGTAGACTAAACCTCTTCCAAGGGCTAAACATGATCAACACCAGAACTGTATGGGTGTTCGATTCATTACCATGTAAATCACATAGTGATGTGAACTAGATTATTGACTCTAGTGCAAGTGGGAGACTGTTGGAAATATGCCCTAGAGGCAATATATAAAGTGTTTATTATTATATTTCCTTGTTCATGATAATCGTTTATTATCCATGCTATAATTGCATTGATTGGAAACACATTGCATGTGTGGGTAAATAGACAACACTGTGTCCCTAGTGTGCCTCTAGTGAACTAGCTCGTTGATCAAAGATGGTCAGGGTTTCCTAGCCATTGACATGTGATGTCATTTGATAACGGGATCACATCATTATGAGAATGATGTGATGGACAAGACCCAAACTACAAACGTAGCATATGATCGTGTCAGTTTATTGCTACTGTTTTCTGCATGTCAATGTATATGTTGCTATGACCATGAGATCATGCAACTCACGGATATCGGAGGAGTGCCTTGTGTGTATCAAACGTCGCAACGTAACTGGGTGACTATAAAGGTGCTCTACGGGTATTTCCAATGATGTCTGTTGAGTTGGCATGGATCGAGACTTGGATTTGTTACTCCGTGTGACGGAGAGGTATCTCGGGGCCCACTCGGTAATGCAACATCACAATAAGCCTTGCAAGCAATGTGACTAATTGTTAGTTGCGGGATCTTGTTTTACGGAACAAGTAAAGAGACTTGCCGGTAACGAGATTGAACTAGGTATGGAGATACCGACGATCGAATCTCGGGCAAGTAACATACCGAAGAACAAAGGGAACGTTATACGGGATTAACTGAATCCTTGACATAGAGGTTCGAACGATAGATCTTCGTAGAATATGTAGGAACCAATGTGGACGTCCAGGTCCCGCCATTGGTTATTGGCCGTAGAGGTGTCTCGGTCATGTCTACATAGTTCTCGAACCCGCAGGGTCTGCACACTTAAGGTTTGGTGACGTTTCGGTAGTATACAGTTATGTATGGTGGTGACCGAAGGTTTTTCGGAGTCCTGGATGAGATCCCGGACGTCACGAGGAGCTCCGGAATGGTCCGGAGGTAAATATTGATATATGTGATAATAGTGTTTTGATCTCTGGAAGAGTTCCGGAATTAACCATAAGGGGTTCCGGATGTTTACCGAAGTGTTCGTGTACATCAACACTTTATATGGACCAATGGGGTAAAACCCACGAGGTATTGGAAGTGGCAAAAGGAAGTTTTGTTGTTGCCTTAAGCAGTAAGGCAGTACTACCGCTTGTGAAGCAGTACTACCGCTCAAGCGGTACTACCGCTCATGAAGCGGTACTACCGCTTGTGCGCGGGACTGCAGGGATCCAAGTTGGACTCTTTTCTTGCGGGCCAAACCGACCTTGTGCGGGCAAAATCGACCTTGTAGAGGTTTTTGCTCCAAGTTTAGACCCCAGGGCTCAACATATAAATAGAGGGGAAGGGCTAGCACACGGGACACAACTTGCGGCCATGTGCTACCCGTTCCACCGGTGCTCCTCTAGATCGGTTTTTTGCAGCGCTTAGGCGAAGCCCTGTCGGAATTGCTCCACCACCACCATCACCGGAGCATCGTCACGCTGCCGGTGAACTCCCTCTCCTCTCCACCTCCTCTTGCTGGATCAAGACGGTAGAGATCGTCATCAAGCTGCACGTGTGCTGAACGCGGAGGTGCCGTCCGTTCGGTACTAGATCGGAAGGATCGTGATCAAGGCCACGGAATGTTCGTGATCGGATCGCGGGACGGATTGTGACGAGATCGCGGGACGGTTCGTGATTGATTCGCGGGACGGTTCGTGATTAGATCGCGGGACGCTCGGCGATTTGAATCGCGAAGAAGAACGACTACACCAACCGCGTTTTTTAACGCTTCCCGCTTAGCGATCTACAAGGGTACATAGATCTACTCTCCCTCTCGTAGATGCTCATCACCATGGATAGGTTTGCGTGTGCATTGGAAATTTTTTGTTTCCCATGCAACGTTCCCCAACAGGAGCACCATAGAGTTTTTGATAAGTATATGTGGATGACATATTGCTATTCGGAAATAATGTGGAATTTCTGGAAAGCATAAACGGTTGTTTGAAAAGTGATTTTCCAAGGAAGACCTAAATAAAGCTACCTAATTGTTGAGCATCAAGATCTATAAAGATAGATCAAGATGTTGGATAAGACTTTCAATGAGTACATACCTTGACAAGATTTTGAAAGAGTTCAAAATGGATTAGTCAGAGAGAAGTGTTCTCAGCTGCTTTGTAAGGTGTGAAGTTGAGTGAGACTCAAAGCTCGACCACTGCAGAAGAAAGAGAAAGGACGAATGTCGTCCCCTATGCCTTAGCCATAGGCTCTGTATAGTATGACATGATGTGTACCGCACCTGTGTGTGCCTTGCCATGAGTCCGTCAAGGGGTACAAGAGTGATCCAGGAGTGGATCACTGGACAGCGATCAAGATTATCCTTAGTAACTAAAAGACTAAGGAGATGTTTCTCAATTATGGAGGTGATAAAGAGTTCGTCGTAAAGAGTTACGTCGATGCAAGCTTTAACACCAATCTGGATGACTCGTAGTAGCAATCTGGATACATATAGTGGAGCAGCCATTTGGAATAGTACCAAGTGGAGCGTGGTAGCGGTGTTTATAGTTTTTGACATAGAGATTTGCATAGTACATACGGATCTGAATGTCGCAGACCCGTTGACTATAAGACCTCTCTCACATGCAAAGCATGATCGAGCCCCAGAACTCATTGGGTGTTAGATTCATAATAATGCCAATCACATAGTGATGTGAACTAGATTATTGACTCTAGTACAAGTGGGAGACTGTTGGAAATATGCCCTAGAGGCAATAATAAATTAGTTATTATCATATTTCCCTTTTCATGATAATCGTTTATTATACATGCTATAATTGTATTGATCGGAGACTTAGATGCATGTGTGGATACATAGACAAAACCATGTCCCTAGTATGCCTCTAATGGACTAGTTCGTTGATCAAAGATGGTTAAGGTTTCCTAGCCATGGACATGAGATGTCATTTGATAAACGGGATCACATCATTAGGAGAATGGTGTGATGGACAAAACCCAAACTACAAATGTAGCATATGATCGTGTCAGTTTATTGCTACTGTTTTCTGCATGTCAAGTATATGTTCCTATGACCATGAGATCATGCAACTCATGGATATCAGAGGAGTGCCTTGTTTGTATCAAACGTCGCAACGTAACTGGGTGACTATAAAGGTGCTCTACACGTATCTCCGAGGGTGTCTGTTGAGTTGACATGGATCAAGACTGGGATTTGTTACTATGTGCGACGAAGAGGTATCTCAGGGCCCACTCGGTAATACAACATCACAATAAGCCTTGCAAGCAATGTGACTAAGTGTTAGTCACGGGATCTTGTATTATAGAATGAGTAAAGAGATTTTCCGGTAATGAGTTTGAACTAGGTATGGAGATACCGACGATCGAATCTCGGGCAAGTAACATACCGAAGAACAAAGGGAACGTTATACGGGATTGAGTGAATCCTTGACATAGAGGTTTGACCGATAAAGATCTTCGTAGAATATGTAGGAACCAATATGGTCATCCAGGGCCCGCTATTGGTTATTGACCATAGAGGTGTCTCGGTCATGTCTACATAGTTCTCGAACCCGCAGGGTCTGCACACTTAAGGTTTGGTGACGTTTCGGTAGTATACAGTTATGTATGGTGGTGACCGAAGGTTGTTCGGAGTCCCGTATGAGATCCTGGACGTCACGAGGAGCTCCGGAATGGTCCGGAGGTAAAGATTCATATATAGGAAGTCCTATTTTGGTCGCCGGAAAAGTTTCGGGCTCATCGGTAGTGTACCGGGAGTGCCGGTAGTGTACCGGGAGTGCCGGTAGTGTATCGGGAGACCTCCGGGAGGGGTATTTCGACCCAAGAGGCTTCATGGGCTGTGGGAGGGTGAATATCATCCCTTAGTGGTCTGGTGGAAACTCCCACACAAGGCCCATGTGGCTGGAGAAGAAAACCCAATAGGAAAAGGTGGAAAAAGGAAGAAAAAAAAGGACGAATCCTTGTCCTACTAGGATTGGAGGAGAGTCCTCCAATCCTAGTGGATTCGGCTGACTCCTATGGGGCCTTGGCCTTGCGCCAGCCCTCCTCCTCCCTCCCTCCTATATATACTGGTGGTATTGGGTGTTAGGCACTAGTTTTGACGGCCACGTGCTACCCGTTCGACCGGTGCTCCTCTAGATCGGATTTCCACAGTGCTTAGGCGAAGCCCTGCCGGAATTGCTCCACCACCATCGCCGGAGCGCCGTCACACTGCCAGTGAACTCTTCTTCCTCTCCACTTCCTCTTGCTGGATCAAGACGGTGGAGATCATCATCAAGCTGCACGTGTGCTGAACGCGGAGGTGTCGTCCGTTCGGCGCTAGATCAGAAGGACCATGATCAAGATCGCGAGACGGTTCGTGATGAGATCACGGGACGGATCGCAATGAGTTCACAGGACGGATAGTGATGAGATCGTGGGACAGATCGTGATGAGATCGCGGGACGGATCGTGATTGGATCGCGGGACGGATCGTGATGTCATTGCGGGATGCTCGGCGATTTGGATCGCGAAGATGTTCGACTACACCAACCACGTTTCTTAACGCTTCCCACTTAGCGATCTACAAGGGTATGTAGATCCACTCTCCCTCTCTTAGATGCTCATCACCATGGATAGATCTTGCGTGTGCGTAGGAAAAATTTTGTTTCCCATGCAACGTTCCCCAACAAGGACTTAGATGGGTTCTATGGCAGTCGCCTTGATCGACGACTATTACGGAGATATGAAGACCAAATTTCCCCCAGCGCAGCACAAAGAGTGGGAGAGGACCCCACTTCAGCCTATGAACATTGAGTATGTAGCAAAAGATGCATACGTTGCATATGAGTTGTACCGCAAGATTCGAACCATGAACTACGGGCAGCATCACCTCGCACCACCACCACCATGGGGCGGATATTCTTCTGATTCAGACTAGATAGTAGTGTTCGCTTGGACGAGTACTTTCTGTAATGGATATCTGAACTATTATATATTACATATCTATCTAGCTATTATATATTTGTAGTGCTTTTTAATTCAGGTTTTCTTAAATTCCGATTGTGGCCGAGAACAATATGCAACAAAAAAGTGGGTTGTCATCGTTCGCAACAAGCACGCACACACCATGCCAACTTTCAACCTTTCCACACTTCATTTGAAGTGCTTTTCAATTTCAGGGTCATTTAGCTCAAAAAAATCAGTAAATGCATGAAAAATATCAAATGAAGTCAGAAAGGGTTGAAAATTGATGATGTGGCTTTCAATGGTGCATTTTGAACACACAAAAAGCCTAGAGTTCAAATAATTTCAAGAAAATGAAATGCCTTTTCTAACCGATGAGTTTCCATCCGAAACCCCGATACTTCGAAAGAGACTGTCCGTTTTGTACGCGAAATGCATCCTGCTTTTTCCGTAACCCTCCCAACTTTTTAGCACATGCTATGTGGGTGAAATGATGATACCATGCCAACTTTCAACCTTTTCAGACTTCATTTGAAGTGCTTTTCAATTTCAGGGTCATTTAGCTCAAAAAAAAGTAAATGCATGAAAAACATCAAATGAAGTCAGAAAGGGTTGAAAATTGATGATGTGGCTTTGAATGGTGCATTTTGAACACACAAAAAGCCTGGAGTTCAAATAAGTTCAAGAAAATGAAATGTCTTTTGTAACCGATGAGTTTCCGTCCAAAACCCCGATACTTCGAAAGAGACTATCCGTTTTGTACGCAAAGTGCATCCTGCTTTTGCCGTAAACCTCCCAACTTTTTAGCACATGCTATGTGGGTGAAATATTGATATCATGCCAACTTTCAACCTTTTTAGACTTCATTTGAAGTGCTTTTCAATTTCAGAGTCATTTAGCTCAAAAAAACTCAGTAAATGCATGAAAAATATCAAATGAAGTCACAAAGGGTTAAAAATTGATGATGTGGCTTTGAATGTTGCATTTTGAACACATAAAAAGCCTGGAGTTCAAATAAGTTCAAGAAAATGAAATGTCTTTTCTAACCGATGAGTTTTCGTCCGAAACCCCGATACTTCAAAAGAGTCTGTCCGTTTTGTACACGCAGTGCATCCTGCTTTTGCTGTAACCCTCTCAACTTTTTAGCACATGCTATGTGGGTGAAATGATGATACCATGCCAACTTTCAACCTTTTCAGACTTCATTTGAAGTGCTTTTCAATTTCAGGGTCATTTAGCTCAAAAAAAGTAAATGCATGAAAAATATCAAATGAAGTCAGAAAGGGTTTAAAATTGATGAGGTGGCTTTGAATGGTGCATTTTGAACACACGAAAAGCCTGGAGTTCAAATAAGTTCAAGAAAATGAAATGTCTTTTGTAACCGATGAGTTTCCGTCCAAAACCCCGATACTTCGAAAGAGATTGTCCGTTTTGTACGCAAAGTGCATCCTGCTTTTGCCGTAAACCTCCCAACTTTTTAGCACATGCTATGTGGGTGAAATATTGATATCATGCCAACTTTCAACCTTTTTAGACTTCATTTGAAGTGCTTTTCAATTTCAGAGTCATTTAGCTCAAAAAAACTCAGTAAATGCATGAAAAATATCAAATGAAGTCACAAAGGGTTAAAAATTGATGATGTGGCTTTGAATGTTGCATTTTGAACACATAAAAAGCCTGGAGTTCAAATAAGTTCAAGAAAATGAAATGCCTTTTCTAATCGATGAGTTTTCGTCCGAAACCCCGATACTTCAAAAGAGTCTGTCCGTTTTGTACGCGCAGTGCATCCTGCTTTTGCTGTAACCCTCTCAACTTTTTAGCACATGCTATGTGGGTGAAATGATGATACCATGCCAACTTTCAACCTTTTCAGACTTCATTTGAAGTGCTTTTCAATTTCAGGGTCATTTAGCTCAAAAAAAGTAAATGCATGAAAAATATCAAATGAAGTCAGAAAGGGTTTAAAATTGATGAGGTGGCTTTGAATGGTGCATTTTGAACACACGAAAAGCCTGGAGTTCAAATAAGTTCAAGAAAATGAAATGCCTTTTGTAACCGATGAGTTTCCGTCCGAAACCCCGATACTTCGAAAGAGACTGTCGGTTTGTATGCGAAGTGCATCCTGCTTTTGCCGTAACCCTCCCAACTTTTTAACACATGCTATGTGGGTGAAATGTTGATACCATGCCAACTTTCAACCTTTTCAGACTTCATTTGAAGTGTTTTTCAATTTCAGGGTCATTTAGCTCAAAAGAATCAGTAAATGCATGAAAAATATCAAATGAAGTCAGAAAGGGTTGAAAATTGTTGATGTGGCTTTGAATGGTGCATTTTGAACACACAAAAAGGGTGGAGTTCAAATAAGTTCAAGAAAATGAAATGCCTTTTCTAATCGATCAGTTTCCGTCCGAAACCCCGATACTTCGAAAGAGTCTGTCGGTTTTGTACGCGAAGTGCATCCTGATTTTGCCGTAACCCTCTCAACTTTTTAGCACATGATATGTGGGTGAAATGTTGATACCATGCCAACTTTCAACCTTTTCAGACTTCATTTGAAGTACTTTTCAATTTCTGGGTCATTTAGCTCAAAAAATCAGTAAATGCATGAAAAATATCAAATGAAGTCAGAAAGGGTTGAAAATTGATGATGTGGCTTTGAATGGTGCATTTTGAACACAAAAAAGCCTGGAGTTCAAATAAGTTCAAGAAAATGAAATGCCTTTTCTAACCGATGAGTTTCCGTCCGAAACCCCGATACTTCGAAAGAGTATGTCTGTTTTGTATGCAAATTGCATCCTACTTTTGCCGTAACCCTCTAAACTTTTTAGCACATGTTATGTGGGTGAAATGATGATACCATGCCAACTTTCAACCTTTTTAGACTTCATTTGAAGTGCTTTTCAATTTCAGGGTCATTTAGCTCAAAAAATAGTAAATGCATGAAAAATATCAAATGAAGTTAGAAAGGGTTGAAAAATTGATGATGTGGCTTAGAATGGTACATTTTGAACACACGAAAAGCCTGGAGTTCAAATAAGTTCAAGAAAATGAAATGCCTTTTGTAACCGATGAGTTTCCGTCCGAAACCCCGATACTTCGAAAGAGACTGTCCGTTTTGTACATGATACTTCGAAAGAAACTTGATATTATATACAATTCATGCAACTAAAATTATCAAAGTTAGTTTTGTTAAAAAAATTAATAGCAAAAAAATATTCATAAAGTATTTTTTGTTAACAACTTTTAATATGCAAAGAAATAACATAAAAATAGCAAAAGTGAAAATGGATGCGCTTACAGTAAAATTCATCCTAAAATCAATGTGCTAATTAGGCACCTAACTAGCCTTTTGAATTTAGGCCGAATTTCAGTATCAACGCATCTATTATCACTATCAGAAGAGCTCAATGTAATAGGCGCAGCAGGGCTTATAAGCATGTTCGGGCAACCTTCGCTTGGCGAGGTGGGACTAAACTCCCACCACACCGTTGTGCAAGGCCATTGGTCCCGGTTGGTGGACTGAACCGAGAACAATGACCCCTTTCGTCCCGGTTGGTGCCACCAACCGGGGCAAAAGGGTCTGTTTCCCGCCATTTGGGCTGCTGAAAACAGGGCTTTGGTCCCGGTTGGTGGCACCAACCGGGACCAAAGGTCCCTGTTTCCCGCCCTTTGGGCTGCGGAAAATAGGGCTTTGGTCCCGGTTGGTGTGACAAACCGGGACTAAAGGGGGGCATTGGTCCCGGTTGGGTCCACCAACCGGGACCAATGCTCCTTCTATATGACAAGCACTTAGCAAAATTCGCACTTTTTATTCCACTTTGCCCTCCTCGTCGACTCGAGCCCGCCGTCGCTGTCGCCGTTCCCATCCCCGTCGTCGCCCCCGCCGTCGCCCCGTCGCCTTCCCCACCTCCCCTGTCGCCTCCCCTGCCGCCCCTGTCGCCTTCCCGCTGCCACCGTCGCCTCTCCCGTCACCCCCGTCGCCTCCCCCGTCGCCGCCCCTCCTCCGTCGCCTCCCCCGGCGCCCCCATTACCGCCCCACCCCGTCGCCGCCCCGCCCCATCGCCGTCGCCGCCGCGCCCCCGTCGTTGCTCCGTCGCCGCCCCGTCGCCGCCCCCGATGTGATCCGCCGCCGCCCCGACTCGTTGCAATTTTTTTAAATATATGTTGATTTTTATGCTTTTTTAGTATGTGTATGCATGTTAGATTAGTATGTTTATGTTAGCTAGATTAGTATGTGTATGTTAGATTAGTATGTTTATGCTTTTTTTTAAAGTAGATTCGTATGTTTATGTTAGCTAGATTAGTATGTGTATGTTCGATTAGTATGTTTATGCTTTTTTTAAAGTAGATTAGTATGTTTATGTTAGATTAGTATGTGTATGTTGATTTTGGGTTTTATGAAAAATTAGTCGACGATGCCCGGCCCGCATCCTCATCGTCGAGTAGCCCGCGAGAGCCCGCTTGATAGGCGCCATGTCCATGAATGGGCTCCGCTGGGCTGGCACTGGGAGGTGCTACCTTCCCGGGCTCGGAGGTTGGTGAGGAATGCAGGTATCGTCGTCGACCCGGACCTTCTGTGGTGGCAGTCACGCGGGCCACTTTCGGTGCAGAGGGAGCCGGCACCGGCGGAGGTGGTACGTCGCCGTGTCAGGGAGGAGGACAAGCACGTCCGTCACTACATGGAGGCGTTGGACGCCCGGTTTGACAATACCTGACAGATCCTTCAGGGATCTCACTTGAGTTATGATCCCGTGATGGTTCCTTATCTTTGGGTGTTCACCGCTGACGACTCAGAGACCCCTAGTGAACCGAGTTTACCGTCCTCCATTTTGGATTCTAGGATATTCGATCTGTATTAGTGGTATTATACTCGAGGTCATTATAAATATTAATGTATTAGTGATATTTTATCGGTATATTGCGTGTGTGACTTTCGGTCCGTCAAGGCTTTCCTTAGATAACTTTCATGTGTGTTCTTGATGGAGGAATCCCGACTGTTGTTGTGGGGGGCGCCTCTTCTTTCTTCTCTTATTCGCGATATACTCGTCGATATATTGCGCAAGAAGAGGAGAGGGGAGGCGTCCATCACGGATGGTCGAACTATTACTGTGAGAGAGTGTCCACCAACATATATACACCACTGTATCAATGTGAGAGAGTGCGCACCAACACACCATGAGATATGAGAGTTATTTAAGGAAAGCCTCGACGTACCGAAAGTCACACATGCATTAATTAAGATCCAAAGCGTGTCGTAATTCTTGAACTGGATTATTCGGGATGATGTATTAGTGATATTATATTCAAGTTCATTATAAATGTATTTGTGATTTGCAAGTCATTTCAGTATTTTTTCTATGTCATTGCTCGATATATGAAACGGGTCGACTTTAGGTCTGTTTCGGCTCATTGTGTGTCTTTCAGTGAGGGAGAGTGTCCACCATATGTGTATATATATATATATATATATATATATATATATATATATATATATATATATATATATATGAGAGAGGAAGAATCCTGACTGTTGTCGTGGGGGTCGCTTCTCCTTCGTTCCCGTGTGCTAGACATTTTGGTGTAATGCACTCGGGGACGAATGGAGGAGCCACCATCACCGACGGTCACAATATCAGAGGGAGTGCCCACCATATACGTGATATGAGAGTTTAGGAAGGAAAGACTCAACAGACCTAAAGTCAACCCATTGCATATTGAGTAATAGTGATCTGTGTGTTGATTAGTTTTCTCGTAGTTTCCTTCGATCGATTTTAAATGTTTCAACTATGAGCCCGTGTCGTAATTCTTGAATCATGAACAAAGGAAATGTCGTCGTCATCAGATGACAATGGGATCCAAGCGTGTGAATTTTGCGGTGAAGATAAAGGTCTTTGTGACCAGACTTGGCTGCGAGACGGCAGGTTCTTCACCATGAAGCTTTATAAGGACTTTGATATTTCTACGGTACGCAACGATGACAATTGTTTTTTCGTAATTAAGCATGACTTCTGTTTCTTTCCTTCAACGCGTAATTTATGTTTTATACAATTCGACTAGTTCGTCCCCTATCATGCAAGACGGTATTTCTTGGAGAGGCTTGGTTTCGAAGAGCACGAGACTTTTGAGACGAGGACAGTCAACCTAAGGACTAAACATGGTCACATATTTCTTGTGAAAGTAATGAATGCACCTAATAACACAGAAATAGGATGCTCAAATTGGGAAGCTCTTTACAAGGCATATGGATTTCAGGAAGATATGGAAATAACCTTCGATCTTCGTCCCGAAGATCATATTGAAGGAAACATCGACATTTGGATGGATGTCGATATGTTTCCTGTTTTACCTCCATGTGAGTTTGTCAACCGTGCATATTTGTCAAGTAATTTGCATTATATATGTAAAAATATTAGGTGTTCATGCGTACTAAATTTGTTAATTTTTAATTTACAGCTTATTTCATTTCTTCGAGTGAAATATAGAACATAATCGACACGACATACTATACTTATGGATCACATCTAACTTGGAAGGAGAAGGATGATCTTATCTACTTTGTTATTGGTGTCATAGCTGGTAGAGACATCTTTCCGTATAATTTGGGAACTGACCCAAATTATACATTGTACAGGACACTAGTGCATAGGTTGAGGGCGGATGACATCCGCCAAAATATCTTGGTAAGAGTTGCTAATTAAGTACACTAGTACTGTTGCGTAAATGGTATTGATTACATTGCTAACTAGGCTACTATATATTATGTTCTTCAACAGAAATTGTCAAATGAAGTTGTGCCACCGTTGATGCAACCCGAAGGTAATATGACAATAAAAAGCCCCTTCCATCCCGAGTTATCTTTTGCATACTTGACTGAGCGCAAACCACCAAGAAGGCTCCAAATTGAAGCATGGGGACAAATAAAGAAGGATCGCAAGCCACAAGTTGGAGACCGCTGGATCTCTTTGCTTCATCATGACATCATGAAGACATTGGTGTGATTTTTTTATGCCATTTTACCTAAGAGGGAGGAGTAGGTCCTATGAGGAAGGACTATGTTATTTTATCTTTTTTGTTTTGTTTTATGAGACTTTAACTTTGTATGCTTAAGATGATGATGAGCTGTTAGATCTTGTGTAATTAATGGTTTTCCGTCATTTGTTTACTAGCTAGCGTCAAGTTCTCTATATGTATAGTAGCTAGCGTCGACCAAGCACAGAAAAAGAGAGATCACTTCTCCCTATTAGCTAGCTAACACAATATGAAACCCCTAAATTAACCCTTCAAAACCCCCTAAACCCCCTACCCCCTCCCCCCTTAAAAAAACCAGTTCCTATCAGATGCTGACGCGTGGATGCCTTTTGGTCTCGGTTGGTGTTACAAACCGGGACTAAAGGTCCTCTTGCCTGGGCTCCCGTAGCGACCACGTGGAGCCCTTTTGGTCCCGGTTCGTAAGCAAACCGGGACTAAAGGTTTAGGGCTTTAGTCCCGACCCTTTAGTCTCGGTTCCAGAATCGAAACAAATGGGCCTCTGGAACAGGGACAAATGGGCCGTTTTCTACTAGTTGTAGACCAGTGGAGGGTGTTCGCGTCGTGGGAGTGGAGTTTCACGCAACTGTACATGCACATAAATTTACCTTTTTAGTTAAAATATGTTGAAAATATAAATGTTTTCGTCCGGTTTGTATGAAATTCATCGTGTTTACACGGTTTTCGTCTGGTTGGTTCATAAACTAAACTGTTTGGAATATGTATGGGTAGTGTTGAATGATGTCATCCCATATCCATGTCCGCAACTGGTCTCCCTGTTCATAAACGCCTGTCTATAAACGGATGCAGAAAATATTTTACAGGTTGTCATTGGAGATGCCATAAGGGCGGTTGTCGTTGGAGATGTCATAAGGCGCAATGTTTGAAAAACAACGGCTTCAACAAGGAACTTCCTTGGTCAAAATTAGGCTCGAGCTGCAATTCCGATTGCTGTGCGGTACAACTAACACTAGAATTAGCCTAGACGTTGCTGATCTCGATCGACTGATCAAGTCCCCGAAAAGCAAGGCAAAATGTACATCAGCATGCAAGACGTGGTTGGTCTTGGTCCCCTGTAGGAGTAGGCTATGCTATTGCTAGGGGCAGGCCGGGTTGTGTCCCGGTCCACCGTAGTAGAAGTGCGTGCCCCATCCGTCCCGCTCGTCGTAGGCCTTCCTGATGTCGTAGCAGCCGGCGTCCTCGGCCAGCGTCTGCACGGCGTCGAGCGACACTGGCGCGAGGCTGTTCCCGGCGTCAACCGTCTCGAGGTTGCGGAAGTAGCTGGCCCGGCCGAACCCCTCGGCGGCGAACCTGCCGGAGCCCATCTGCGTTTTGGTGTGCGCGCCCCCCGGGCTGGTGTTGACGACCTCGCCGCCCCACTCGACCATGCTGGCGTGGCCTGAAAGGTGCGTGAAGAGCTCGGCGGGCCAGTAGCCGACGAGCTGGGAGGCGCCGGCGTCGCCGTAGCTGAGCCACCAGTTACCCAGCTTGGGGTCCTTCCAGACGAGGAGCGTCATGTCGTACTGCTCTCCGGCGAGGGAGGAGATCGGGGAGATGGCGGCGCCGATGGCCACGCGGGAGCTCGTCTGCACGAAGCCGGGGCACAGCGCGTTGTAGCAGCCCGTCGCCTCGTAGGCGTCGCTCTGTCAAGGCAACATGCATGCAGCTGTCAATCGCTAATTGTTTATGGTCAGTACAAGGATTAGTGGGGAGGAAGAATCGTTAGAGATTTGACTCACTGTCCAGTACGTGAAGAGCCTCGGCCGGCTGTCACCGTACAGCTCAGGGCTGACCTGACTAGAAAGAAACGTAAACTGTAAGCTTTCATGCTGATCGATTAAGCAGCACATGTGCATGCATGCATGCAGTGCTTATCATGCATATTGCAGGAGTAGATCCGAAGTTAGCGCTGAGCTGAGTGTGTCGATTACCACGTACGACTCATTAGCATTTTGGGAGAAATTTTGTCTTGCACTCCAGCCTACTAAGTACAATCTCATTATATGTATATATATTTCTCCTTTTTCCGCGGGCATTACACAGGCGTTCTTCCATGGTACTCCACATGGAGTACTTGTCCATATGAACGGGTTGACCTCAAATGAAGAGAGGAGGTTAAACTATAGCAGTCGTCGTACACAACGGAATCGATCTATCGAGTCAAGATGTGCACGCATTTATGGCGCCATGTGCCCGCGCTGCAGATCTCAATGATTTTTTTTTACCGTGCATGCAACTACAGTAGTTTTACATGGATGCAGATGCAATAAGTCACTACTACAACGGTTAATGAACAAGTCAAGTGAGATGGATCATCGATCACTGAGAATCTGAGATGGAAATGGGATGGAACAGTGGGAGTGACCTGCCACCCGGCCTCGATGCTGTTGAGGTCGGAGCCGTTGAAGGAGCCGGAGAGCAGCCAGAGCTGCGAGAGGCTGAAGCCGTTGGGCTCGTGGATGGCCGGATCCCACACGTTGATGGTCGCCTTGGCGCCGTACACCTCCTGCTCCCCCACCGCCGTGTACGCGATCGCGTGCTGCACATCCGATCCAACCCACGCAAATTAATGGCAACGGACTAGTACCACCACTCGTAGCTAGCGGCATGGATGAAACATGAAAGCCATGCATCATTCACCCAGGGCAGGGCAGGGCAGGGCGGGGCAGGCGCTACTTATTGCGCGCCACCCACCCCGGCTAGAGCTAGCTAGGATCATTCATGCCAAGCAAGGTAAGTGATGGGGAAGAAATGACGAACCTCGTGGCCGTTGCCGGTGACGACGTCGGGGGCGTTGGCGGCGCGGGGCGCGCGGTCGCGGCGGTGCCGCTTGCGGCCGAAGCGGAAGAGCGATCTCCCGCCGCGCAGCACGTCCTCGGCGGTGGTCCGCCGCACGGGCACCGTGCCTTTCGGGCAGTGGCCCGCGTGGTGCCACGTCTGCCACGCCGCCCTGGCCCTGGAGCTGGAGTTGCCCGACGCCGCCGCGCTAGCACGGAAGGTGCCCGTGGCTGAGGCGGGCATGCGCGGCGGCGCGCTCTGGATCCTGTGGTTCTTGAGGAGCGGGTGGTCCAGCGCGTGCTGCTTGTGCCGGGGCACGCAGTCGATGGTGTCGCCGTCCATGCTCTGCTTCCGTCAACCACATACGTATCAGCGGTGCGGTGTGTGATAGGGGATGGGACTGTGGGAGGGAAATGATGTGGAAAAACATGGAGTACCTGTATGGTGCGGAGTGCTGGCTTGTTGGCGCGGTCCAGATGCTGTTGGATCCTTGCCATCTTGGGCGACGACGGTAGAGCCGCACAGGCGCGGTCGAGGAGGAGGAGGAGGAGGAGGGAGACAAGGAGGTGAAGATGACGAGGCTGGCCATGCGGCCGCCTCCTCCGCCTGCTCTTCTTCATGGCCGTGTGCATCATGCATGGCATGAATGTACGCACCGGGCGCGTAAATGAGGAGCAGGGCCAGGCAGGGGATGGGGGGAGAAGATGTGGACGAGGAGGAGGAGGGGGGAGCGCATGGCAGTGGGGTGGGAGTATATCACTCACTCACGTACCTTTCCTTGGATCCGAGCCATGGTGATGATGGGCATTTGGCGAGTGCAAGTGGGTGGAGCTGCTGCGAAATAAATCGGTTTGGAGGACTGCATTTGATGTTGACCACCTACCCTGCTGCGCACGAGTTTAATATCCCAGTCCCAGCTGACTGAGCCGGCGCCTGGCCGGGACACCGCCTCTCTACTGTACTCTACCTACACGCAACGTCCACCCCACAAGTATTTGAAGTTTTGAACCTCAGGCCATCCTGCCCTGCCTCGAACATTACTTGTAATGAGATACACTACGGTTTTTTCTTTTATAAAACGAAGGCCGAAGAAAAGTCCGGCTTTAAATTAACAAAGCTATCGACCAATCAGAATTACATGACAACAACTTACATAGAAATGAAAAAAGGAAATCGGAACTAAAGATACAAAGTTGTTGCCAACGATCGCCGCTACGCCAACACCAGCTAACCTACCAAGGCTATGGGAGGAGGGCACCACCACTCTTGTGTTATACTCGTGACTGTCATCAAACACTAGTAGAAAACAGGGTTTTGATCTGGGTCAGATCAGAGCATTTGTTCCGGTTCTGTTACGAACCGGAACCAATGGGTGCATCAGTCTAGGTTCGAGCGGCTAGGGCGTCGGCCGGGCCTCGGCAGGAACCAGTCCCGATTCGTTTGACACCTTTAGTCCCGGTTCCAGACACGAACCGGAACTAAAGAGCCTCGCTCCTAGCCCAGCCCCTTTAGTCCTGGTTGGTGGCTGGAACCGAGACTAAAGATATGTCTATATATATGCTTGCCCCTGCCCGCTCACTCCTCTATTTTTTGGTCGGTCGGTGCATGGGAGGTGTGTGCTGCTCTGCTTTCACCTCCTATGCACACGAGGTGTTCGATGAAATGCCAGAGCCACGCTTAATCTTTCTCCTCTCCAAGCTCGACCTTCAAGCTCCATTTTCCCCAAGATTTGTCTAGGTTTGGCGGTCCATCACCTCCCATCCCCGTCCTCACCGTCGTCGATCGCCCCTGCCGATCTCGTCGCCGGCACCACCGTGGTGAGCCTCTTGTTCTTATCTTCTTTTTAAAAGGAAAAGGTTCACTTATATAAATTTCTTACTTGTATTATTGTTTGTTATTATATAGGTCCATGGTTATGGTATCCGCCCACGTCGGCCCTCGTCCGGTCTCTTATTCAGATGTGGTATATTATCTTTTATAACTATTTATTTCATTTAGTGTTTATGACAATTATGCCGACCAACGCGACGTAGATGTGTTTATCTAGGAGGTATGTGAACCGGAAATACCAACCGACCCTCTTGTCGAGAGGTTAAATATAGTTGAAAAAGAAAACGAGGATCTGAACGAAAAATTGAAATGAATTGAGGAGGAGAAGGTGAAATTAGAATTGCAGGTTACCGATGTCGTCGTTGACCACAAGATCAAGGTGGATGCAATGCGCTTGAAGATTAGAAAGATAAGAAAATATGCCATTGATAATGAGGCTTGGTATCATTATCTTGTTGGATCAACTGTTACTTTAGTTGCGATTATGATCGCATATGTTGTTGTATTTAAATGTTTAGTTGTATGTTAGTTTCAATTTCTGTTTTAATTAGATGCTCTAAAGAGTTGTATGTTGTTCTACGAGAACTATATATGAACTTTATGTATTTATTTTTTTAGCAATAACATTTGATCCTTACTATATTTTGGTTTTAATGTGATGATGAACTTGTATTAATTTGGTCACTTCTCTATTCATAATGTTTTCTAATGTTTTTTTGATACATTAGCACATGCTATGTGAGTGAAATTATGATATCATGCCAACTTTCAACCATTTCGGAATTTATTTGCACTTCTTTTCAATTTCAGGGTCGTTTTAGCTCAAAATAAATCATGAAATGCATAAAAAATAGCAAATGAAGTCAGAAAAGGGTTGAAAAGTGATGATGTGGCTTTGAATGGTGCATATTGAATGCAAAAAAAGTCTTGAGTTAAAATATGTTAAAAAAATGAAATCCCTTTGTAATAGACGAGTTTTCGTCCGAAACCCTCATACTTCGGAAGAAATTATCCAGTTTGTACACAAAGTGCATCCAGTTTTTCCCGTAACCTTCTCACCTTTTTAACACATGCTATGTGGATGAAATTATTATACCATCCCAACTTTCAAACATTTCAGAGTTCATTTGAAGTGCTTTTCAATTTCAGGGTCATTTTAGCTCAAAATAAATCATGAAATGCATGAAAAATAGCAAATGAAGTCACAAAAGGGTTGAAAAGTAATGATGTGGCTTTGAATGGTGCATATTGAATGCAGAAATTTTTTTGAGTTAAAATATGTTTTAAAAAATGAAATCCCTTTGCAATAGACGAGTTTTCATCTTAAACCCTGATACTTCGAAAGAGATTGTTTAGTTTGTACACGAAGTGCATCTAGTTTTCCCGTAACCCTCTCAACTTTTTAGTACATGCTATGTGGGTGAAATTATGATACCATGCCAAATTTTAGCCATTTCAGAGTTTATTTGTAGTGCTTCTCAATTTCAGGGTCATTTTAGCTTAAAATAAAACATGAAATGCATGAAAAATAGCAAATGAAGTCAAAAAGGGTTAAAAAGTGATGATGTGGCTTTGAATGTTGTATATTAAATGCAGAAAAAGTCTTGAGTTAAAATATGTTTTAAAAAATGAAATTCCTTTGTAAAGGACAAGTTTTCGTTCGAAACCCTGATACTTGGAAAGAGATTGTCCAGTTTCTACACGAAGTGCATCCAGTTTTTCCCGTAAACCTCTGAACTTTTGAGCACATGCTATGTGGGTGAAATTATGATACCGTTCCAACTTTCAACCATTTCAGAATTCATTTGTAGTGCTTTTCAATTTCAGGGTCATTTTAGCTCAAAATAAATCATGAAATGCATGAAAAATTGCAAATGAAGTCAGAAAATGGTTAAAAAGTGATGATGTGGATTTGAATGATGCATATTGAATGCAGAAAAAGTCTTGACTTAAAATACGTTTGAAAATATGCAGAAAAAGTCTTTTCTAAAACTGTAATAGCACAAATAATGAACCTAAAAGGAATCAATTAAATATATTATTCTTCATTAGCAGAAAGAATCAAAATAATATTAACTAAAATTACCAAAGTATTTATTTATTAAAAAAATTAATAGTAAAAATAATTTTCATAAAGTATATTTTATTACAAGCTTTAATAGAAATTTAAAAGGTTTTATAAAACTCTAATAGCAAAAGGAATCAACTAAAAATAATCGATAAAAAATAAAACTTATGCAACTAAAATTATATAAAATTTATGCAACTAAAATTATATAACTAAAAATAACATATGCAAAAATAACATTAATTTTTTTAAAGCATAATATATGCAAAAAAGCCCACCTACTAGGCACCACAGCCTACATACGACTAGAAACCTTAGAAATGGGCCAGGATGTAGGCCCGCAGTGCTAGAAGGCCCAACAGGACGTCAGATAGGCATGTACTACCTGCATTAGAGAGGAGCTCGAGAGGGCAGTGCCAGCAGTGCTTATAAACCATTCTGAGCTCCTCTCGACTAGCGAGGTGGAACTAAACTTGTTGATGCGGGAAGCACAACCCTTTAGTCCCGGTTCGTGGTGCCAACCAGGACTAATGCCCCCCTTTAGTGTTGGTTGGTGCCACCAACCAGGACTAAAGGTCTCTGCTTCCCGCCCTTTGGGCTGCTGGAAATTGACCTTTAGTCCCGGTTTGTGGCTACAACCGGGACTAAAGGGGGGCATTAGTCCCGGTTGGATCCACCAACCTGGACTAAAGGTGCGGCTATATAAGCGGCACTTGGCAGTTTTTCCAATCCATCTGCAGTTTCTTCTCTCCTCTCCCCGGCGGTGCCGACGACGACCTCGATGCCGCTAGGCTGACGGATTTTTCCGTTGACGCCCTATCCGCGCCCTGTCCCTCGCTGACACCCTTGACGCCCTCGCCGTGCACTGCCCCTCTGCCCTGACGCGTGCCCTGCCCCAACACTGCCACTCCCCGCGCCCCTGCCCTGCCCCGACGCCGCTGCGCCCCTACCCTGACGCCACCGCTCCATAGATAGTACTCCCTCCACCCCTCTCCTCCCTCCTTCCTCTCTCTTCCACCCCTTTCTTCCCTATTCCAGCCACGACCATGGATGTCGGGGTTGCTAGAGTTCTTGTGTTCTTGTTGATATATCATACATGTTACTTGTTTGATGATGAGATGAGATGAGATGTATGAAATGTGCTCTATTTTTTTAGCTGTGCTCTACTTTTTTAGATGAGATGAGATGTATGAGATGTATAAGATGATGAGTTAAATTTGTTCTGTTTTTTTAGATGAATAGGTAGATGGGTGAAATGTAATAACTCAATGTGATATATATAGATGTTTTGTGGAGATGAGATGAGATTAAAGAGAACTTTTTTAGGGGTTTTAGATAGAGAAACAAATATTAATTTTTGCATATGCATCATGAGTTAATTTTGAAATGAATATGTGAAGCTCCCATTTTGAGAGATGATATGTTTTGTGGAAATGTGCTCTGTTTTTTAAATGGAAATGTGAAGGTGGTATTTTTGTTAACTAAAAATGTGAAGCAAGTCTTTTTTTTGAAATGAAAATCTGAAGGCGGTATTTTTGTTAAATGAAAATGTGAAGCAATTCTTTTTTTGAAATGAAAATGTGAAGGTAGTATTTCTGTTAAATGGAATTGTGAAGCAAGTCTTTTTTTGAAATGAAAATGTGAAACTAATTTTTTTACATGAAAATGTGAAGCTCCCATTCCTATAGTTGATATATACTTGATGACAAAAATGTTACTAAAATGGTTTGACTGTTATAAAACTTGTGAACTGACTGTTATAAAACTTGTGAACTCAACGTTGTGATTAAGTATATGTTTGTCACTAATCCATCTCTCATGGTTGTATATTGCCATGTTGTAATATTTGCAGAAACTATGGACAGAGACTTAAAAAAGGAAGAGTTGTTGTGGGATATAATCCTATTCGGAGGTGATATCACCTTGTCGTTTCTCAACGAGACCGATGGTGAGGAAATAGAGGATGACGACTTCGATGAGGAGGAAGGAGATCATGGCAGCTCCGATGAACGAATGGAGGACGAAGGAGCTCATGACGGCTCCGGTGATCGAATAGAGAAAGGAGCCTTAACTGCTTCAAAGTCCGACGAGGTATGTATATATATATAGGGTCACGCGCTATTGGTGAGAAATAGTTATTCTTTACCCTCTCTATTTTGACATCAATGCACCATAATTTCACGTTACGTAATTTTTTTCTTATTTCATACGTAAAAAAGAGACGGTAAGAAACTATATAATCACTGTAAAAAATATTTTTGCTAAGGTAAAATTGCAAACATAAAAATATAGTGTAAAATATACATAAGATGCAATTTTTCTTGTCTTACTGCCTATAATTTTATTTTCTTATGCCTAATTTTACATAGTGGGTCAATATGTATGTAACTATTTGTATTTTAAATGTAATTTATTTATGAAAAGATCGTAAGATTACCTCGGGTGAAGAATAACCTATTCTGCATCCTGGGTGATGAATAGAGTTTCTATATATATATATGTATATATATATATATGTATATATATAAATATGTATATATATATATAGTAATACTATTCATCACCCAGGGTGCAGAATAGGTTATTCTTCATCTGAGGTAATCTTACGATCATTTTACGAATAAATTAAATTTGTTATACAATTAGATTGATTCACTACGTAAAATTTTGCCATAAGAAAGCAAAATTATTGGTCATAAGACCATAAAAATACATTTTATGTGTATTTTACACTATTTTTTACATTCGTAAATTTACATGACATAAAATATTTTTTACGGTGATCTAATATTTACTTAGGTTCTCTTTTTATTTATGAAGTGAGAAAAAAAATTAAGCTGTCATAAAAATACGATGCATTGATGTTAAAATAGAGAGGGTGAAGAATAACTATTCCTATATATATATATATATATATATATATATATATATATATATATATATTGACCCCCTTTTTAAAATTAGATCTGGCAGAAGCGGGACGAACTCCTACCAACTGATCGCATACGAGCAATTCAAGAGAAATTGGCGGGATTATTTGTTGATCATGTCATACCTAAACATGGAGAATACCATCGGGAGATGCTATGCGATTTTGGCAATTAGATATTAGGATCGTAAGAGATGTTATATTGTATATATTATATTTAATAGCTTTGAATAGATTTATGAAAACTTGTTGCATTGTTTGACTAAGTACGAAGAAAGAGAGGTCACTTCTTCTCTCTAGACGATGTTGTGTAATGGCGTTTTTCATTGCTATATGTAGTAGCTAGCATCGATTTGAATGAAAAGCATAAAATAAAAATGGTAAACACAAAAATAAAAGGGGGAAACACAATATGAAAACCCCTAAACCCTTCAAAACCCCTAAACCCCTCCTTTAAAAAAAACAGCGCCTGGCAGCTGCTGACGCGTGGCTGCCTTTTAGTCCCGGTCGGTGTTACCAACCGGGACAAAGGTCCTCTTGATAGGCGCCCCACGGCGGCCACATGGAGCTCCTTTAATCCCGGTTCGTAAGCCAACTGGGACTAAAAGTGATGGGCATTAGTCCCGATCATTTTGTTTCGGTTGCAGAACCGGTACTAAAGGCCCTCTGGAACCGGGACCGATGCCCTGTTTTCTACCAGTGAGAAGGACCAAAGCAAAGACAACATATGATGTGATTTCGCCTCCACAAAGGGCCACTATTGTTTCAACCAGGCTCGACGGGTGCCGCATGACTGGCTGGAAGAGTGATTCTCCCTAGAGCCCAAATCTAAGTTCCTAAGTTGTCAAAGGAGAGACACGAGGAGTAGACCCACATGAAATAGAAAAAGGACTACCCAAGCACCATCGTCTATTGCGGCAATGTAGAACGTCAGACAAGAATTGTCGAACAAAGGGGGTGAAACCACGGACAAGGACAAGAGGGGACATCACCATGCGCCCAACATGGATATGAATTGCCAAAGTACAAGGCATACCTCCGGCGCCGAAGAAGGGACCCCGATCCCCTCGCACCGGCGATAGGGACCCTCTGTAGTAGACCCGGGTAGGCCGTCAAAGATAAGATCATGCCAACTTGTGATGTCGTCAAACCACCACCAACACCTCACCATTCGAGAGTTCCCAGGGAACGCCTTCAGGAAGGATCACGCCACGAAGGTGTCATCGTAGCCCGGAACATGGGATCTAAGGATTTCACCAGATTTCCTTGGTAGGGTCGGAGGGAGGGGAACCCCATCGAATCCTTCAACCAAGGGGATTGACACCCAAAGGTGACGTCTTTCATGTGTCCGTTGCGCCGGCTAGAGGATTCCCCCAGAACAATTCTGAATCACCAGATCTGCACAACGAACGCCCAAAAAACGGCGATCACAACCACCAGGGACTGGATCCGACACATATCGGTGTTGAAGATGGAACTTCTTCATTGCAAGCATGTCGACATGCAATGGGTCGCCGCAATAGCCAACGACTACCTCTTCCACGCCGTCCGCACGACTGGGAAGCAGCCCAGCTACACTAGTTGGAGGCGCCCGCGACACAGGCCATGTGACACGCCACAACACAGGCCCGCTGCTCCGAAAATCGAGGCTCTCCACATGACGGGTGGATCCGCCAAGGTCCCCGTTGCCACCTTCGTTGGTGCCCCGCGGCTATGTCGATGAGTGATACGTCCATTCTGCATCATGAATTCTTGTTACTATTTACTTCATTCTTGTCCACTATCCCACATTATTATACAATTTTTATGCCTTTTATCTCTGAATATGCAAGGTACATCCTAAGGAGGGAAATATCTGGAAACTGGAATTCTTGACTGGAAAACCGAGAAAAAGGCCGAAAAATCACCAGACTCCAAATGACCTGAAACTTCACGAAGAACATTGTTGGAATATTTAAGTATTTCTGTAACCAAAATATACCAGAGGGGGCCACCAGCAGGGCACAAGCCAACAGGGTGTGACCCCCCCTGGGGCGCGCCCTAATGGCTTGTGAGCCCTCTGCTGGATCTCTAATGCCCCTCTTCTCCTATATGATGTGTTTTACCCTAAAAATCATAAGCGACATTTCGGGATGAAGCATCGCTGTCTCGAGGTGGAAACCTTGGCAGAGGCCCTTTTGCACTCCAACAGTCAGATTCTGTCGGGGAAATTCCTCTCCGGGAGGGGGATATCGAAGCCATCGTCATCACCAACTCTTCCTCCTTTGTGGGAGGACCAATCTTCATCAACATCTTCACCAGAACCATCTCATCTCCAACCCTAGTTCATCTCTTCTATTCAATCTTTGTCCCAAAACCTCAGATTGGTACATGTGGGTTACTAGTTGTGTTGATTACATCTCGTAGTTGATGCATGTTAGATTACTTGGTGGAAGAGATTATGTTCATATCCTTAATTATCATTATTATACCTCTGATCTTGAACATGTTTATGATGTGTGAGTAGTTACTATTGTTCTCGAGGACATGGGAGAAGTCTTGTTATAAGTTATCTTGTGAAGTTGGTATCCGTTCAATATTTTAATTGATGATATGTATGTTGTTACTTCTCTTAGTAATGTCATGTGAACATTGACTACATGCTTCACCATGCTATGGGCCTAAGGGAAGTCATTGTGGAGTAACAAGTAGATGATGGGTTGCGAGAGTGACAGAATCTTAAACCCAAGTTTATGCGTCGCTTCATAAGGGGCTGGTTTGATCCACATGTTTCATGCTATGGTTAAATTTATCTTAATTTCTCCTTTCGTAGTTGCAGATGCTTGAGAGAGTGGGAATCATAAGTAGGTCATTAGTTCAGGTAAGAACAACACCTTAGCACCGGTCCACCCACATATCAAATTATCAAGGTAGCAAACGTGGATCAACTCAAGATGATGAACATGACTAGACAGAAACTCCCATGTGTCCTCGGGAGCACTTGCTTAATGTAAGAGTACTTTCAGGCCTGTCCTTTTCTACAAAAAGGATTGGGCTACCTTACTGCACCTTTGTTACTATTGTCACTTGTTACTTGTTACGAATTATCTTGCTACAAAACTATCTATTATTGTTACTCATAGAACTTGCAGAGAATACCTTGATGAAAACCGTCTGTCATTTCCTTCTGCTCCCCGTTGGGTTCGACACTCTTACTTATCGAAAGGACTATGATTGATCCCCTATACTTGTGGGTCATCAATGAGAATCTCCAGCAGCGGTTACGACCGGGTGTGGGACGGGGGGTCAAAGCAGCGGTGACTAGGGTTGCCCCCCGAGTTGTCTCCCAAATATAGATCCCTAATACGCTTCGAGGAGCCCCCACGTTGTCCTTTCGAGCGACACGTGAAATGACTAGGTTTTCTCCCATGTCGTCACCCCTCACCCCTCATCTCCCTCGTTGCCACTAGAGGAGACTATTGGGCAAGACCACACGGCCATCGGGGAAGGCCGTAGTGAGGATCTCATAACTCTGATCTCAGTGAAGGGCTTTGGTCTCCAGGGCGGCGCCCCTACATGTAGATGTTATGCCCTCTTCGCAGCTAGTGGTGGTTGCCGCAGTGGGTCAACGTCCTTAGCTATGTGGGCGATGCGACGACGGCGGGTGCGTATCATGGTCGGAGCACAATTCCGTAGGTTCATCTCACATCAATTCTAAAGGTTCCTTCTTTTTCCCATATAATTCACTTCCTGTTCCTATCTGTGTTTCTTAACTAACTTTTGAAATAGTCTTTTTCTACGGGATCTGCCTTCTTGCCACCTCCTACAAATAGCAAATTCAATTATTGGCAGGTTGTCCTATGACCAAATGACGAGAACTGCTGGATTTACCTTCTAAGTCCCAAATTTTCTTTCCTTTGATGTACCAAAATTTAATGTCAACAATGCAAATCCTTTTGTGTTGTGAGTTCATCATGGTGGTGGACATCTTGAGGCTGAATTTTGGTATGCAACGAAGGAATTAAAATTTGGGTGTTTTACCCCTTTGGACTAGGAACATAATGTCATAGTACTTCTATCGACATTCCATGACACGATAGGCATTAGCTCCCTTCAAGCTCGATTTTCTTTCAAAGAACTTGAAACGCAAATTTTCTTCAAGCTTCTTCATTTTAGGTTATATGCATGTGCTTGAGGTATAGAAGAACCCTTTTGGGGGGTTGAAGATTTCTAACCGAGCATGTCGTTTGGTGAGGCATAGATGAAACAGTAAGACCAAAAACAAGTTGGAATCAATATGGGTGCATAACATTATGTGGATTTGAGGTGGATATTTGGAGTGGTCATGTGCTCTATTAATTATAGTATTATGACAGGAAAAAGAAAAGTGCTACCTCTTGAGTGTGCATTGGTTTTCCCTTGAAGAGGAAAGGGTGATGAAGTGAAGTAGACAAGTATTTACCTCAGTTGTTGAAAACCAAGGTATCAATCCAGTAGGAGGAACAAGCAAGTCGCCAATGGTTGCACCTACACAAACAATCAAACTCTTGCACCCAACGCTATAAAGGGGTTGTCAATCCCTTCATGATTATTTGGAAGGATTAGATCCGATAGATATAGATGTAAACAAGAATGGAATGTAAAAGGTAAATAAATTGCAGCAAAGTATTTTTTGGTATTTTTGGTTTATAGATCTGAAAGTATATTACGGAAAGTAGAGCTGGGGGCCATAGGTTTCACTAGAGGCTTTTCTCTTGAAGGCAAATATCATGGTGGGTAAACAAATTACTGTCAAGCAATTGATAGAAAAGCGAATAATCATGTAGTTATCCAAGGAAATGATCATGCATATAGGCATCACGTCCGTGTCAAGTAGACCAAAACGATTTTGCATCTACTACTATTACTCCACACATCAACCGACTACTGCCTGTATCTAGAGTATTAAGTTCATGAAGAACAGAGTAGCGCATTAAGAAAGATGACATGATGTAGAGGGATAAACTCAAGAAATATGATGAAAACCCCATCTTGTTACCCTTGATGGAAACAATACAATACGTGCCTTGCTACCCCTACTATGTCACTGGGTGAGGACACCGCAAGATTGAACCCAAAACCAAGCACTTCTCATATTGCAAGAATTACCAATCTAGTTGGCCAAACCAAACCAATAACTCGAAGAGACTTGCAAGGATATGAAATCATGAAAATAAGAACTAAGAGAAGATTCAAATAAGATTCATGGATAATCTGAACATAAACTCACAATTCATCGGATCTTGACAAACACACCACAAAAGGGGATTACATCGGATAGATCTCCATGAAGATCATGAAGAACATGGTATTGAAGATCAAAGAGAGAGGACAAGCCATCTAGCTACTAGCTATGGACCCGTAGGTCTTCGGTGGACTACTCATGCATCATCAGAGGGGCAATGGAGTTGATGTAGATGCCCTTTTTGATCGAAACCCCCTCCGACAGATTACCGGAAAAGGCTCCAAGATTGGATCTCTCAGGAACGGAGGCTTATGGCGGCGGAAAAGTATTTGCGTGGCTCCCTTTGGTGTTGGAGGAATATTTGGGAATTTATAGGCCAATAATTAGGGTTAGGAGACCTCCCAGGAGCCAACAAGCCTGCTTGGCGTGGCCAGGGGGCCCAGCGCCTAGCAGGCTTGTGGCTCCCTGGCACCTCCCCTACCATGCACTCCAAGCTTGATCGATTTGTTTCCTTCCAAAAAATTCCTTCCGAAGGTTTTATTCCGTTTGGACTCCGTTTAATATTCCATATCTGCAAAACTCAGAAACAAGGAAAAACAGAAACTGGCACTAGGCTCTAGATTAATAGGTTAGTCCCAAAAATAATATTAAATAGCATAATAATGCATATAAAACATCCAAAACATATAATATAATAGCATGCCATCATAAAAAATTATAGATACGTTGGAGACGTATCAGCATCCCCAAGCTTAATTCCTGCTCGTCCTCGAGTAGGTAAATGATAAAAACATAATTTTTGATGTGGAGTGCTACCTAACATATTTATCCATGTAATATTCTTTATTGTGGCATGAATATTCAGATCCATAAGACTCAAAACAAAAGTTTACTATTGATATAAAAATAGTAACGTTTCAAGCATACTAGCAAAGCAATTTTATCTCTTCAAAATATAATGGCAAAAGAAAGTTATCCCTACAATATCATATGGTGTGGCTATGCTCCATCTTCGCCACAAAAAGTATTTATATCATGCACAACCTCGATGGAAAGTCAAGCAATTGTTTTCACACCTTTATTTTCTCAAACTTTTTCAACTCTCACGCAATACATGAGCGCGAGCCATGGATATAGCACTATAGGTGGAATAGAATATGGTGGAGGTTTTCAAGGAAAGGGAGAAGATAGTCTCACATCAACTAGGTGTATCAATGGGCTATGGATATGCCCATCAATAGATATCAATTTGCATGAGTAGGGATTGCCATGCAACAGATGCACTAGAGCTATAAGTGTATGATAGCTCAAAAGAAAACTAAGTGGACGTGCATCATGAAGAAAAATTCCACTAGCTATATGAAAGTGACAAAATAGGAGACTCTCTATCATGAAGATCATGGTGCTACTTTGAAGCACAAGTGTGGAAAAAGGTAGTAGCAATGTCCCTTCTCTGTTTTCTCTCATTTTTTATGTGGGCATCTAAGGCCTCTTTTATTCATTTTTTTATTTGGTCTTCGCTAGCCTTTTTTATTTTTCATAAAGTCTGGAATATCATCCCCACTTGTGAGGGATATCATAGCTTCCATCATCCTTTCCTCACATGGGACATGCTCTAATAATGATAATCATCGCACTTTTATTTACTTACAGCTCAAAAGAAAATTACAACTCAATACCTATGACAAAATATGACTCTACATGCAATATGGAAGTGATGGTGCAAGCCATAAAAGGAAACGGTGGAAGTTGCATGGCAATATATCTCGGAATGGCTATGGAAATGCCATAATAGGTAGGTATGGTGGCTGTTTTGAGGAAAGATATATGGTGGCTGTTTTGAGGAAGGTGTTTGTTGCACCGGCGAAAGTTGCGCGATACTAGAAAGGCTAGCAAAAGTGGAATGCTGAGAGTGCGTATAATCCATGGACTCAAAATTAGTCATAAAGTACTCACATACTTATTGAAAAAGTTTATTAATCATTGAATCAAAGCATTAAACTCATGATCCTAGGGGGGAGGTTGGTAGAAGTTAACCATCGCGCGCCCCTGACCCTACACAAAGGTCGACAATCTATAAACAAGTCATGCTCCGACTTCCTTACATAACGGTTCACCATACGTGCATGCTACGGGAATCACAAACCTTTACACAAGTATTTTTACCAAATCACAATTTTCTTCCTAACATGTCTCTTAACATTATCATCTTTATATCTCAAAACTTTATGCAAGGAATCAAACTTCTCATAAATACTCAATGCACTTAATATGGAAGTTTTTCTTGTATCCCTTTTGGATGCCTATCATATTAGGACTAAATTCATAACCTAGACCAATTACCATGCTGTTTTAGAAACTCCCAAAATAATATAAGTGAAGTACGAGATTTCAAGTATTTCTATAAAAACACAAACACCACCGCAGTCTAAAAGATACAAGTAAAGCACATAGAGCAAAATTGCCCAACTCAAAAGATATAAGTGAAGCACATAGAGTATTTTACTAAATTCACAATTCAGCGTGTGTATCTCAAAATATGTGTGCAGCAAGGATGATTGTGGCAAACTAACAAGCAAAGACTCATATCATACAAGACGCTCCAAGCAAAACACATATCATGTGGTGAATAAAAATATAGCCTCAAGTAAATTTACCGATGGATTGAAGACGAAAGAGGGCATGCCTTCCAAGGCATCCCCAAGCTTAGGCTCTTTGGAATCCTTGAATATTACTTGGGGTGCCTTGGGAATCCCCAAGCTTAGGCTCTTGCCACTCCTTATTCCATAGTCCATCAAATCTTTACCCAAAACATGAAAACTTCACAACACAAAACTTAACAGAAAACTCGTGAGATCCGTTAGTATAAGAAAATAAATCACCACTTTAGGTACTGTTTTGAACTCATTATTTATTTATATTGGTGTTATACCTACTGTAATATAACTTATCCACGGCTCATACCACATGATACAACCCATAGATTCATCAAAATAGGCAAACAACTCAAAGAAAACAGAATCTGTCAAAAACAGAACAGTCTGTAGCAATGTGGAAACTTTGTATACTTATGTAACTCAAAAAATTCTGAAAAATCAGTAAAACCTGGGTAATTTATATATTAATCTTGTGTAAATATTTCATATCAATTAGACGATCTGAAATTTTTAGAAAATTCCTGGACTTAGTGCAAAAGTTTCTGTTTTTCAGCAAGATCAAATCAACAACTACCATAGATCACCCGAAAGGTTTTACTTGGCTCAAACACTAATAAAAACACCAAAACACAATTACTACAGAAGTAATAATGTGGGAAACACTAAAAACAGAAGCAAAAACAGAACACAAGAATAAAATTGGGTTGCCTCCAAAGAAGCGCTATTGTTTAACGCCCCTAGCTAGGCAAAACACAATAGATCTAGGTATCATCATCTTTGGTATGTAACTCCTCAATTGCACACTTATAAGCCCTATGAGGCCCATTGTTCTTATCAACGATAATACTCCTAGGTCAAAAATCAAGAGATTCAATGGTGGCAATTGGTTCCTTAATAATATTGAGAAAATTGGGGTGAATACTTATCATCTTAAGATCTTCATCTTTACTAGAAGATTCACCCTTATTTTTAGGAACATACACAAACTTGTCAGCCATAGAAGATGAAGGAGTTGGAGTGGTTTGAACTAAAGCAAAAGCGGATCCCAAGTTGGTAATAATGTCCTCTAGCTTGCCAATTCTAGAGGAATCTTGTTCCAATTTTTTATTAACTATGGGTTCCTTTTCCTTAAGAGTTTTTAAGGTAACTCCTAATTTAGATCCATATTGAGTAATGTGATTATGAATATTTTTATCCAAGTTTTCAATAAGCTCAATCATAGCAACCCTTTTTTCAATAATATCAAGCCACATCACATGTTCCAGAGTTAAAATTATTCCATTAACCATGATTGGGGGTGAACCTAACAAATTTATCATGGCACTATAAGAGTCAAAGGTATGACTTCCCAAAAAATTCCCTCCCGTGATGGTATCTAGAACATATCTATTCCAAGGAGTGATACCCACGTAAAAATTGCGAAGGAGAACGATAGTACATTGCTTACAAATAGATCTATTTTGAGAATTGCAAATTCTATACCAAGCATCTTTTAAGTTTTCTCCTTCCCTTTGCTTAAAATTAAGAACCTCATACTCGGGAGTATTAGTTATGGTAGTAAGGCTAGTCATGAGTTCAAGCGAACTAAAGGCAAACGAAAGAAGGGCGAATAAAAAGGCAAATCTTTTTGGTATTTTCTAAAAATCATTTTAGAAGTGGGGGAGAACAAAATGAGAGGCAAATGGCAAATAATGTAAATGCAAGAGATGAGTTTGTGATGGGTACTTGGTAGGCTTGATGTGTATCCTCCCCGGCAACGGCACCAGAAATCCTTCTTCCTACCTCTTGAGCATGCGTTGGTTTTCCCTTGAAGAGGAAAGGGTGATGCAGCGAAGTAGATAAGTATTTCCCTCAGTTGTTGAGAACCAAGGTATCAATCCAGTAGGAGGAACAAGCAAGTCACCAATGGTTGCACCTACACAAACAATCAAACTCTTGCACCCAACGCTATAAAGGGGTTGTCAATCCCTTCACGGTTATTTGCAAGGATTAGATCTAAAAGTAGGCCTGGGCATTCGGTTAGACCGAACCAATCGGTTCGGTGCCTCGGTTTATTTTTAAATTTGGTTCGCTGATTTTTTGGACCGATCGGTCTTCTGAGCATTCACTAACCGATGTTTTCGGTCCATCAAGAATTCGGCTCGGTCCTCGGTTATAACCAAAGAGAACCTATACTGGCCACCGCTATAATCCTATACCCACGTAAAGCTACGTAGGAGAACCTATGCTTAGCGCCACATCATATGTCTCAATCACAATCTGACCGCCATGGCTCCCTTGCATATCATACGTGAATGTTAGGAGGAAATACATACAAGATGATATGGGTGCAAGCCGGCCGCCGACCTGAAGGAGCACGGGCGCTGCCGGCCAACACTGAGGGAGAGCCAAGGGCGTCGCCGGCCGTTGGCCGCCGCTTGGACTGCGATCCATGGAAAATGAGGTGGCGGCGCTGTGTCTGCTGCGTGAAGGAGCACACCAGCCACCAGGGATAAGTTGCGAGGGCAAGGCCTGTTGGGCTAGAATTGGACTGGGAAAAGGCCACGTATAACTTCCTGTACAGAGTACCTATCTTTCAATACTTCGGTTAGTTCGGGGAATTCGGTCAGCTAAGTCCAATGACCGAACTCTCCGATGTAATTTCGGTTTTTCATAATTACTAACCAGACAAAAAACCGAAGCTTCGGTCCTCGGTTTTTTCGGCTTCGGTCTCGGATTTTTCGGCTCCGGTCTTTGGTTCTTGGTTTTTCTGCCCACCCCTATCTGAAAGAGATAGATGTAAACGAGTGCGGAAAGTAAAAGATAAATAAATTGCGGCAAGGTATAAATCTGAAAATATATGATGGAAAATAGACTCGGGGCCATAGGTTTCACTAGAGGCTTCTCTCTTGAAGGCAAATATCATGGTGGGTAAACAAATTACTGTCAAGCAATTGATAGAAAAGCGAATAATCATGTAGTTATCCAAGGCAATGATCATGCATATAGGCATCACGTCCGTGACAAGTAGACCGAAACGATTCTGCATCTACTACTATTACTCCACACATTGACCGACTCTTGCCTGCATCTAGAGTATTAAGTTCATGAAGAACAGAGTAACGCATTAAGAAAGATGACATGATGTAGAGGGATAAACTCAAGCAATATGATGAAAACCCCATCTTGTTACCCTTGATGGAAACAATACAATACATGCCTCGCTATCCCTACTATGTCACTGGGTGAGGACAACACAAGATTCAACCCAAAACCAAGCACTTCTTCCATTGCAAGAATTACCAATCTAGTTGGACAATCCAAACCAATAACTCGAAGAGACTTGCAAGGATATGAAATCATGCATATAATAAATTAGAGGAGATTCAAATAAGATTCATGGATAATCTGAACATAAACTCACAATTCATCGGATCTTGACAAACACACCACAAAAGAGGATTACATTGGATAGATCTCCACAAAGATCATGAAGAACATGGTATTGAAGATCAAAGAGAGAGAACAAGCCATCTAGCTACTAACTATGGACCTGTAGGTCTGTGGTGGACTACTCACGCATCATCTGAGGGGCAATGGAGTTGATGTAGATGCCCTTCGTGATCGAAACCCCCTCCAGCAGATAACCGGAAAAGGCTCCAAGATTGAATCTCTCGGGAACGGAGGCTTCTGGCAGCGGAAAAGTACTTGTGTGTCTCTTTCTGATGTTGGAGGAATATTTGGGTATTTATAGCCCAAGAATTAGGTTAGGAGACCTGCCAGGAGGCGACAAGCCAGCTTGGCACGGCTAGGGGGGCCATGCCTAGCAGGCTTGTGGTGCTCTGGCTCCTCCCCTAACGTGCACTCCAAGCTTGGATGACTTGTTTCCGTCTAGAAAAATTCCTTCCGCAGGTTTTATTCCATTTGGACTCCATTTAATATTCTATATCAGCAAAACTCAAAAACAAGGAAAAAAACAGAAACTGACACTTGGCTCTAGATTAATAGGTTAGTCCCAAAAATAATATAAAATAGCATATTAATGCATATAAAACATCCAAAACAGATAATATAATAGCATTGCATCATCAAAAATTATAGATATGTTGGAGACGTATCAACTCCTCTCTGTTCTAAAGCAGTTCTTAAGCGATGGTGGAGCGGTTGTTCTGGTTACTCGTTTCAATCGGTACTAGCACCCACACCACCAGTTGTACCGCTCGATAGGGTTTTTGCAGCTTGGTTTCCCACAAATAGCGGTTGTACCGGTCCTTGGAACGGTTGTATCGCTCATGTGTTTTACGCAACATAACAGGCAAAATCGTGGGGACCTATAAAAGGGGGTGTTCTTCCCCACTTGACCCTAACTTTTGGAGCTTGTGTTCTTCCCCCATTATTGAACTTCTTCGAGCTTGCTAACTCTCAATCCCCCCAATGATTATTGCTTCTTTTTTAGGGAAAAGAGAGAGGAGATCTAGATCAACATTTCCACCAATCACTTTCTCCTCTATGTGAGGGAAACCAATTGGATCTACATCTCGGAGTTCTTTGTGAGATCCTTGTTCTTCCTCTCATATTCCTCCATAGCTTTTGTTGTTGTGGTGAGATTTGAGTGTGAGGGACTTGACCACTTCGTGTGTTGTTGCCATTGCATTCATTGCATTGGTTTGAATTCTCCAAGATGATACGTGGAAGTGAAAATTTGAGGAGCTTATTACTCTTGGGTGTTTGAGCACCCTAGAGCTTGTGCCTCTTGGGTTCTTTAGCGCCCTAGACGGTTGGTGGTGTCTCGAAGCTCAATCATTGGGGTTTAAAGCTCTGGGAAAGCGTCGGGGTCTCCAATTAGGTTGTGGAGATCGCCCCGAGCAATTTGTATGGGTTCCGGTGACCGCACCCAAGGGTTACCAAAGTGCACGGGTTCGGTGACTTCCCCCAAGGGTTGCCATTTGGACGGATTCGATGACTGCCCTCAAGGATCCCTTAGTGGAATCATGGCATCTTGCATTGTGTGAGGGCGTGACGAGATTACAGTTTCTATAGTGGCTTATTGGGGAGCATTGTGCCTCCAGACCGCTCCAAACGAAGATTAGCATCCGCAAGGGTGTGAACTTCGGGATACATCATCGTCTGCGCGTGCCTCGGTTATCTCTTACCCAAGCCCTTTACTTGTGCACTTTATTGTGTGATAGACATATTGTTTCATGTGATATATCTTGTTATCACTTTGGTGTTTATCTTACTTAGCATAAGTTGTTGGTGCACATAGGTGAGCCTACTTGTTTTAGATTTTGTGCTTGAAAAATTAAACGCTAGTTGTATTTCGCATTTGTTCAAGCATAAACCGTAATTATTTTAAAGCGTCTATTCACCCCCCCCCCCCTCTAGGCAACATCCATGTCCTTTCACAGAATGCATAATTAAAGCTTAACATGCATCATCAAAAGGACATAAGAGAGTCAAGTGAATACCTTAACAATTTGAAAATGTCTCATAATATCTAGAATAGATTATATGCTCCAGGTCCCAAGGATAATTCCCTCTATCCAAATGTAGCATGTATATATTAGTGAAACAACATATGCGCTAGTCAATTTATTAAAATTTTGAACCGGTGGAGACATGGAGGGAATATATTTCAACACTCCACCTCATGGCGCCTTTTTAGTCCATGCACATGGGATAATGTAGGTCACAAAATACTTTTTGAATACTATGTTGACAGGGTCTTGAATTTAAGACCACTCGACTCGGATAGCATATTGAATTCATTCACTAGTCAATTCATCCCAAATTCCGAATCGATCTACCTCAGCTTCCATGCGCTCCTCCCCCCCCCCCCCCCCAAGTCACGTACTCCCCACATGCTGCCACCATTAGTATGTGTTAGCCACCTAAGAATGCACACGGGGTGACAACATGTGGGAAATCTGGATATTTCATGCCTAAAATAAATTATACTAACACAATAACTCCCCCTATTTAGGATCTTCCACTTAAGGATCTGAATTGGCACAATGCAATGCTAGACGAATATAGTGCCTTAATGCGGAATGACACTTGGTTCGCAGGTCTCAACATTGTGACATGCAGATGGATTTATCACCACAAGCTTAACCCAATGACTTCCTTGCCTAGAACAAGCCTCGTTGAGTTCTTTGTGATTTTACGAAATAAGAAGGTGTGGACTAAGGTGAGAGATTCAACCGTGTGGTCAAGCTCGCAACAATTTGTGTGGTTCTCGGCCTCGCCACATCCCAGTCACGGGCTTTGCATCACTTGGATATAAAAAATTCATTATTGCATGATAATCTTCAAGTCACAGTATAGTGTCAACAACACTTTGGTTTCATTGGTTCATCACATCCCACTCATGTTTCTCACCTTATTAAATCACTCTATGGAGTCGAACAAGCATCACACACATGGTTTTCTCGCTTCACCACTTTGTTCCACACAATGTCAGATTTGTATCAGCTAAATGCGATCCTATTTTATGATCCTATATCATGGTACACACATTGCATATTTACTTGTTTATGTTGATGATATTATTCCCATCGCCAACACCATATACCTACTCCACTCCATCATTAATTTTCTCAAGTGTGAGTTTTCCATGAGGGATCTTGGCGAGATTCATTATTTTTCAGGCATTAATGTACACCGCAACGCCCAAGGTACTTTCTATCCTAAGAACAATGTGCTCTTGGATTTCTAGATTGTGCATAAATTCTCAATTGCAAGCCCATATCTACACCCATTGACACTCGCTATAAACTATTCTCCACTGATGGACCACCTTACACCGATCTTTCCTTCTATTGAAGCATAGTAGGCAACCTTCAATATCTTACATTAACACGTCCCGACCTCTCTTATGTCATGCAACAAGTTTTTATTTCCATGCATGATCCTCGTGACTTTCACTATAGTCATTAAGCGGATCTTGTGATATATTCATGGCACAACTCGCTACGCCTTACAACTATACCGCTCCCCATCACATGATTTGGTTGCCTATTTTGACGCTAAGTGGGTCGCTTGTCCATACGCAAGAAATCTACATGTGGTTTATGTGTCTTCCTAAGTAACAACTATGTGTCTTGGTCTTTGAACCGACAACTGCTAATCCCGTAGGACTTGTTGGATTTCCCTAAAAAGGAAGGGTGATATAGCATACAAGCAAAGTATTTTCCTCGGTTAAGAACCAAGGATTAATCAAACCAGTAGGAATCATCAAGCTAGCAAGATAAGCAGTAATTGCACACACAAAATGATACTTGCACCCTACTTAGCAAGAAGGTTATCAAGCCCCTTGTCTTCATACCTACAAGGTAAGCTAATATATAGATGGATAATTTTACGACAAATAGTAAATAAGCCATCTTGTAGGATTTTTTATTGATGGAGGAATAGACCTGAGTGTCATTGGTTGACTAGAGGTAACTCAAGTGCAAACGACATGGTAACAACTTACAGTTGCACAATTGATAAGAATAGCAATATTTATAACTATGGTCATTTATGAAATAATCTCATATAGGCATTACGTCCGTGATAAGTAGACCATTAGTCCAACTATATCTACTACCCACCCTAGACCGCTATCCAACATGTATCTCAAAATATTGAGTTTGCAAAAAAAAGAATAATGTAATAAGCAAGATGACATAATGTAGACATGCTAGCAATAAGATCAAACCCCATTATTTTATTCTTAGTAACAACAATACGAATACATGTCTTGCCCCCATTCTGTCATTAGGATATAGAACACCGCAAGATTGAACCCACTACAAAGCACCTCTCCCACTGAAGATAAATCAATTGAACTTGATCAAAGAAGATAGATAGATCGGAGAGAAATACAAAGAAATTTCATTACACTTTCAAATGATTCAATGAAAAATCTGATCATAAACTCACAATTAATCATGTCCCAACAAACACATCATAAAATACATTGGATTGATCCCAATCACAAAGTCCTCAGAGGAAGAATGGGAACATGGATTGAAGACCCAAAAGAGAGAGAGAGAGAGAGAGAGAGAGACTGAGAGCGCACCATCTAGCTACTACTATGGACTCGTAGGTGATAAAGGAACTACTTACACATGGTCATGGCGGAAACAATGTTGATGCAGAGGCCTCCGGCAATGGCTTCCTCCTTCAACAAGGATCTTGAACAGAGCTCTAGATGAGATGTCTTCGGAACAGAGGCTTGCGGTGGCGCTAGGCTTATCCCTAATAGTGCAAGGTTGATGAAGAGGCCTCCGGTAATGGCTTTCCCCTCTGCAGGGCTCCATATGAGATCTCTTTGGAACAGACATTTGCGACGACAATAAAATTCTTCTGGAGGTTCGACGGATGGTTTCGGTATTTATAGTTATTTATGCCAGTGGAATCAAGTTAACGTGATAAACTGAGGGCCCACATGGACAGGTGGCACGGTCACCCCGGTCGCGCCATGTGTCCATGTGGCTGGCTTTTGGCCCCTCTCGATGCTTCCCGAAGCTTCTAGTGTTTCCTGTTGCCCAAAAAAATTGTGTTAAATTGACAACATGCTTTGACCTCCATAGATAAATAAAAAACAAACAGAAAAGAGGAACTAACAGTGGGCACTGAATTAATAGGTTAGTTTATAAAAAAATTATATAAAAAGTATATGCAAATGATAACATAATAGCATTAAACGATAAAAAATGTAGATAGTTTGAGACGTATCAACAACACACCATATGCCATCAATGTAAAAAGATGTATCGAAATACCAGTGTCAAAAAGACGTATCAGCAACACACCATTTCTCGCTTTAGTGATGAGGTTGAGTGTTGGTGGTTGCTAACTGCGTGGCGGACTCATGTTGTCTATGACAACTATTGACCGATCTACACCATCCTCCGACAAGCGCTACAGTGGTATATTGTGACAATGTAAGTGCCATGTATTTGTTCTCAAACCTCGTGCATTAGCAAAGACAAAAACATGTTGAGATTGATCTTCACTTTGTTCGGGACAATACCAACCTCAACAAATCTTGTGTCCTTCACGCGCCTACGACTTCACAATTCGGACATATTCAGTAAAAGTCTCCCTTCTTCAGTGTTCTTAGATTTTTTGGTCCAGTCTAAACATCTTGCGAGACAATGTTCATACAGTTGGGGCTGTTAAACACCGATCTATACATGTACCTGCGTTGTAACCATCAGTTACTAGTCTTTAGGCATGTACCCCACGTAGTTTCTTACCCATAGTATGCAGTGCGCATGCCCCTGCCATTGTTTCTCTCTCTCTCTCACTCTCTCTCTCTCTCCTACTTATGTAACAGAAGGCCTCATTATACTGCAATATGTATTAGAAATTCAGTTGTACAACACACACTCTACGACATGTCTAGATTTATTTGATATCATATTTAATTCATACTTCAGCCAGTTGCTCCAAAGAATTGATGAAGAAAGGCAAGCAAATATTTCCAACACAATTAACTACTAGAACCACAGGAAAAATAATTCATACCTCTTAAGAACATGTTACATTATACTCACGAAGCAAATGGTATTTCCCGTGTTTTCGTTAATGGAATTGTATCTTGCTGCTTTGGTGGTTGGTTTGTGTTCATCAGTTGAAAGTTCATGTTTAGTTGGGCCAGGTTCATGGAACAATATCAATTGGGGATGGTTCATGGAACAATACCAATTGTGGGTGTATTCAAACAACTTGTAGACCGTGCAAAGTCCTTCTATTCATCTAAAAATCTATGAAGAATAAAAAAGTACTTCATGTATTTCAAGCTTATAACTAGAACTAGCTACTGCAGTGATTATAAACACTTGAATTTAGTAAAATAGCTCGAACTTTTTCCGCACCAGGCTGATGCGTCAGTCTCCCTTGGCATGTTGGTGTTTTGGGCATGGCCGATGCCTACTTGCCTCCTCCTTTTTGCGACCAGCCGCCCGGCGCACTACCTTCGGGGCTACCTTGGCTCATTGCCTAGGAGACTACCTTCAGGACACTTTTGGAACTTCCGTCCTCCTGGTTGTTGGCATGGGGCTCGGAATGAACTCCTTTTGGCCCATCCAACGCTGTCTGGCGGCCAACGCTCACTCCACGAGATCTACGTTTGCAGAAGCGACATGCGTGCACTGCTATTGAGGCTTATGTTGTGTCTTTTTTTTAGATTAGGCAGCTCGTGCACGAGAGCTATATATTACCCGTTGGAAGTCCTAAGTAGGTATCGCCTCTATCAGGAGGCAGATGGGCCAGCCCAATACGGGTCTTAGGGATTAGTTTTTACGGATGTTTTTGACCGGTATTCCGCATGGTTTTTTCTGTTTGTTTCTCTGGTGGTTTTGATTGATTTTTTGAGTGATTTTTCTTGTTTGTTTTTATGGTGATTTTGAGCGGGTTTTCATGTATTTCTTCTTTTTTGTTTGTGTGGTAGTTTTTGTGCTTCTTTCACTGGTTGTTTCGGTTTTGGATGCGCCTTCATCAGTTTTATTAAGTTTTTCAATTTTGTTTTCAACATGTGTCTACATTTTTCAATACATATTGTATATTTTTTATATACACATGAAACATTTTTTGATACAAGTTGAGCATTTTTCAAATATATGATGTATATTATTTTTTCTAGTACATATTTTAAAAATACGTATTAAACATTTTTCAAATGCTCATTGACACATTTTCTTGATTGATACAAGACACATTTTTAAACTAAACTGGACATTTTTGTACATTCTATAAGCAATTTCTTTAAATGCTATGAACATATATTTTTGAAGTGCATGAACACTTTTTTTAAAGTGTCATGTGCCTTTTTAAAATAGTATGAATAAAAAAATATTTTTAAAATATTATAATCATTTTTATCAAACGTGTTAATTTTCCATGTACATTTTTAAAGACATTAGCATTATTTTAAAGTTGTGGGGACATTTTTTAACGCTGCATAATTTGTTTCTAAATATAAATATATTAAATTATATTTAAGTATATTTCGGAACATAAATAACAATATAAAAAATAAAAAAATGAAGCAGGTGATCGATCGAAAGGAAGTAAACGAAGAAGCATCGCAGGCAGCAATATTTCTTGGGCCAGCCTAGTTTGATAGCGCCGCAAAGCGAGGTTGCGCTCGGGATCGCTGCAAGCCATACATTGCCGTGCCCAGACATGCCTACGTAACAGCGCCACCTGGCGGTGCAATGAGCGGCTTGCGTGAGCTTTTGCTGGAACGAAGGCTTCTGCTGCGTTTTTTAGCATAGGCTGCTGCTGCGTGCAGGAGCTATATATCGACCTTTGTGAGTTCTAAGTAGATCTCTCCTTAAGGAAGGCATATGGCTGCCCAATTCGGGTCCTTGGGGAGCAGATTCCTAGAAGTTATTGTCTGGTTTTCTACATTTATTTTTCGTGTTTGTTTTCGTGGTGATTTTGACCAGTTTTTTGTGTGGTGGTTTTGACCATTTTTCTCGTACTTTCTTCATATTTGTATCTATGGTGGTTAATTTATTTTTTTGCGAGAAATCTATGGTGGTTAATGCTTGCTTTCAAAGCTTTTGTTTGATTTTCTATGTCTCTTCAAGTTTTATATTTTTCAACACATGAAATATTTTTTGATACATACTGGTCATATTCATATACATGATATATATCTTGTCAAAAACATATGACATATTTTTGTTAAACCCTGATGAAACTTTTTGCTAAATGGTAGTCCCTTTGTATAGAAATATAAGATCGTTTAGATCACTAATTTCGTAATCTAAATTATCTTATATTTGTTTACAGAGGGACTACAAAACATTTTTTAAACCTAGGTGAACATTTGTTTTACATTTTATAAATAATTTTTAAAGTGTGACGAACATATATTTTGAAACACGTGAAAACCATTTTACATTTTTCACATACGTTTTTTATTGGTACTATTTTTTCAGTTATATGAATATTTGTTTTAATTTTTTTAAATTACAGAAAAGCATTTTTCAAACACATGAGGATTTTTTTATGTACATTTTGTAATTGCCACCAACATTTTATGAAAGTTTAATAACATTTCTTTAACGCTGCATAATTATTTAAATATAAGTAGTTATATGTACGGATATTTTGGAACATAAATATAAGTATAAATTTGAAAACTGGGACAACCGAGCGATAGGAAGAAAGTGAACAAAGCAGCGTCCCAACGTAGCTACGTTTCTCTTGGGACAATCCATTTTGTGAGACAATCCATTTTGTGAGTGATACACATGACGCTGTGCTCGGGATAGTCAGGGGCGAATCCACGTTAAGGTGAGTGGAGCCAGGTCCTCACTGAACATTCGAAATTTCAGTCTGATTTGCTTGTGTTTTTTCAAAAATATGCTTTAATTCTTTGAATTTCGAGAGAATATGGCCCCACTCAACTGGGTTCCCCACTCCAATTAGTTTCTAGGTCGGCCACTGGGGATCATTGCAAGGAATAGATAATCCCGTCCAAACATGGCTATGTGTCAGCGTAGGGATCACCATGAAATGCTCCCACGGTCCGCAAATGACCCACAAGCTCCTAACCTCCAAGTTCACGCACGGAAGCGGCATGAGGGTGCTGCTGTGGAACAGAGGTTTCCACTGTGTTTTTTGAGATCTTAGGCAGCTCTTGCACGAGAGCTATAGCCCGTTGCGAGAGGCAGATTGTCTGTGCCAATACGGGTCGTAGGGATTTGTTTTTCAGGGAAATTTCTGACGCATTTTCGGCGTGCTTTTTTTCTTTTCCTTTTTTATGTATGGTGGTTTTGATTGGGTTTTTCCTAGTTGTTTCCTGTTTTTTTTTGTGGAGGTTTGCCCATTTTCACGTTTTTTTTCCTTTTTGCTTCATTGGTGGTGTTATTCTTCTTTCAACTGTTTCCTTTGTTTTTTTTTGTTTCTTCGTCGTTTTTTCTTTTTTATGTTTTCAACACGTATCTGGTTTTCTAGTACAACATTTTTAAAAGTTCACCGACATATATTTTTATGTGCATGCAAATTTCTTTCAAATTGCACATACATGATTTTGAGCTGTACAAAAAAATTGAATTACACGAACAATTTGTACATTGTGGAAACATTATTTAATGTCATAAACAGTTTTTCAGAAACACTTTAACATTTTTTATGTACATTATTATGAATGTCATTAACATTCTGTAAAAGTTGTGCCAATATTTTTTTAAGACCACATATTTTTTTAAAGAATTGTGTAAGAAAATATAAACAGCGCATAAATTTTTTAATATATATATTTATATTTTAGGCTAAAGTATGAAACAAACGAGTGATTAAAAGAAAGCGAAGGAAGTAGCATCCACACAGCTATCTTTCTAGGGCGGGCCAATTTAGAGAGAATTGTAGGGAATGCTACTCGGGGGATGGGGCGGGCTGTAAACGATACATAGTTGCGCCCGAACGTGAGGCTCGGCGTGTATTCGCCCCTCTGGTCCAACCAGCGCTGTTGGGGATATTCCCCATGGTTATAACCCGGCTAAAGGTTTGACCAGGCCTACAACTTGAAAGCTTTATGGGTCGCCTCATTTACCGGGTTAAGATAAGATGATAAGGAGGAATCCAGGGCTCAGTGACGAGGCCCGGCAGGAGGCTGGCTTGACAGGAGCCCATATGTCGACTCGTAGAGAAGGACCCCAAGGCCAAGGATGAGTCCCAGAGATAAGCCGTCCTGATAAGCCGGCTCCCAGAGATAAACAGGCTCCCGGAGATGAGCCTCAAGGATGAGTCCCGAAAATGAGTAGCCAAGATGAGTATCGAAGATGAGTAGCCAAGATAAGTCGCCCGGAAGACGAGTAGCCAAGATAGGTCCCGAAGATGAGTAGCCAAGATGAGTCGCGAAGATGAGTAGCCAAGATGAGTCTCGAAGATGAGTAGCCAAGATGAGTCTCGGAGAGGAGTCGCCTGGAAGACGAGTCGCCCGGAAGATCCTGGAGATGAGTAGCTAGAGATGAGAAGTCCGCAATAAGTCACCCGCGGTAAGAAGCTCGCGGTAAAGAGCTTGCTGTAAGAAGCCCGCAATAAGAAGCCCGTGGTAAGAATCCCACAATAAGAAGCCTGCGGTAAGAAGCCCACGATAAGAAGCCAGAAGAGAGACTAGTCCTAATCTTACTAGCACTCTGTATGTAAGCCTGTCCTTTCAACTTATATAAGTAGGGGCAAGGCACCCCAACAGGGGGAGGTCAAGTCATTAGAGATAGACATACTATAAACTATTTAGACTAGAGGTAGCAAAAAAGCACCCTTGTAATCGAGATCATCATCATCAATACACAAAAAGCAAGACGTAGGCTTTTACCTCCATCGGAGGGGCTAAACCTGGGTAAAACTTGCGTCTCTCGATTCCGACTAACCCCGTTCAAGTCGCCACCTAGTTGTGATGGCCTGACACCTACGTTTTCTCACGAGGACATCTGCCATGACAAAACCACGACAAGCGGTATTTGGGGGCTAAGCACTCCTTGATCTTCACGTTCACAAAAGTGGCGTGTGTGTGCACTGCTGCTAGAATGCAGGCTTCTGCTGCATTTTTCGGAGCTTAGGCAGCTCTTGTGCGCAAGAACTATATATCGCCCGGAGCGAGTCCTAAGTAGGTCTCCATCGTGGTGAGAGGAAGATAGGATGGCCCAATATGCATATTTTTAAGAATATTGGCTTCCCAAGAATATTTTTAACCTGATTTTTGCGTGATATTTCTCCTGTTGGTTTCTGTTGTTGTTTGATAAGTTTTTCCTGTGGTTTTTTTCCATTAGTTTCTTTGTTTATTTTCCTTGATTTTTGGTGTGCTTTATGCAATTTGTTTTGTGGTGGTTCCTGTGCTTCTTTGGCCGGTATTCATTAGTTTTTGTGTGTCTTAACCAGTTTCTATTTTCTTTTCTTAAACACATGTGCACTTCTTTAAATACACATTATACATTTTTCATATACACGTGGGACATTTTTATATATGTTGAACAATTTTCAAATATATGATGCATTCTTTTTCAAATGCACAATTTTGAATACTTGTTAAACATTTTTAAAATACACGTTGAAACATTTTGCATAATATGTAAACTTTTGTAAAATTCATGACCATATTATTTTGACACGAACGAACAGGTTTTAAAATATCACATACATTTCTTTTATTGGTAATAAATAAGTTTTTCGAAATAGCATAGATTTTGGTTATTGTAGAAACAATTTTTTAAATGGCACAAATCATTTTGCAGACATTTTATTAATACTACATAAATATTTTAAATTTAATATTTAGATTTTAGAATATTTGGGAATATAAATAAAACAATATAAGGATAAAAAATATCAGAAAAGTCAAAACAACAACGATAAAAATCGAATGAAGCAGCGTCCCCGGCAACTATGCTCCTAGGGCCGCCCCATTTAGAGAGCTTGCAAGAGACACTGTGCTTGGGTTCACATCGGGCCTCCCTAACCTCCGCGTTCACGTAAGGGCATGTACAATGATGCTATGTTAGAAGTGTCACGTAAGATAAATTATGAGGTTGAGGAAAGAAAACTCATAAGAAAAGATTTGCCTTCTCTTATTTAAGAGAAGAAAAAAGATGATCTTTTAGCACAATATGTCTCGCCGCGATTTTAGGAATAACTAGTTATTAAAGTAAAGCTAAGAGATGACCCATTGTAGAAAAAAATTATCATCTCTAAATTACATGTAAGACTTAAAATAAGACTATCTTATTAACCATTGTACATGACCTAAGTGGCTTGCGTGAGCTTTTGCTAGAACGAGGGCTTCTGCTTCTGCTATATATCGCAGGATGCGAGTTCTAAGTAGCGTTTTTTTCAGACAAGTTCTAAGTAGGTCTTTCTTCAAGGAAGGCATATGGGCTGCCCAATACAGGTCCCTGTGGAGCGGATTCGTAGAACTTTTTGTTTGGTTTTCCACATGGTTTTTTTCTTGTTTGTTGTCGTGGTGATTTTGACCTTTTTTGTGTGGTTTCTTTTCCTGTTTGTTTTTGTGGTGGTTTTGACCATTTTTCTCGCACTTTCTTCATGTTTGTTTCTATGGAGATTACTGTTTTCTTTAAAAGATTTTCTTTTTTATTTTCTATGTTTCTTCAATGGGTTCTTTTTTGTTCTCTAGTTTTTCAACACATGAAATATTTTTTGATACATGGTGGACATATTCCTATACAGGATATATATATCGTCAAAATAGCATAATATTTTATTTAAACCTGATAGATATTTTTCTGAATGGTAGTCCCTCCGTAAAGAAATATAAGATCATTTAGATCACTAATTTGGTGTTCTAAACGATTTTATATTTGTTTACATAGGGAGTACAAAATATTTTTTAAACCTAGATGGACATTTTTTTATATTGAATAACAATTTTTAAAGTGTCACAAACATGTTTTTTGAAACACGTGAAAATCATTTTACATTTTCCTTTTTTATTGATACAACTTTTAATTATATTAAGATTTATTTTACATTATTATAAATTACAGAACCATTTTCTCAAATACATAAAAAATGTTTATGTAAATTTTGTAATTGCCATCATCATTTGATGAAAGCTTGGTAACATTTATTTAACAATGCATAACTAACTAAATATAAATAGTTATATTTATGGATGTTTTGGAACATAAATAAAAGTTTAAAATTGAAAATTTTAACAATCGAGCGATAGAAAGGAAGCGACCAAAGCAACGTAATGTCGCTACGTTTCTCTTGGGACAATCCATTTTATGAGTGATACACGTGACGCTGCACTCATGATAGTCAGGGGTGAACCCATGATTTGAATTTTCAATCTGATTTCCTTGTGTTTTTTGAAAAATATGCTTACAATCTTTAAATTTCGAGAGAATATTCCCCCACTCAAAATACATTCTAGATCGGCTATCGAGGATCATTGTAAGAACACATATTCCCGTCCAAACGTGACTATCTATCAGCATGGGGCTCAACATAAAATGGTCCCACCAAACGGTAAAATGACCCACGAGCTCCTAACGTCCACATTGACGGAAGTGGCGTGAGGGTGCTGCTGTGCAACAGAGGATTCCACTATGTTTTTTGGGATCTTTGGCAGCTCTTGCATGCGAGCTATATATCGCACGTTGGGAGAGGCAGATTGTCTGGCCCAATAAGCGTCCTAAGGATTGGTTTTTCAGGATAATTTCTGACAGGTTTTCGGCGTGCTTTTTTCTTCTTCTTATTTTTCTCTATGGTGGTTTTGATTGGTTTTGTCCTGTTTTTTATGGTGGTTTGACCGTTATCACGTTTTTTTTTGTCCTTTTTGCTTTATTGGTGGTTTTGTGCTTCTTTCATCGGTTTGATTTGTTTTTTTGTGTGTGTTCATCTTTTTTCTTTTTTCTGTTTTCAACACATATCTAGTTTTTTAGTACAATTTTTTTAAAGATTATAGACATATTTCTAAGTGCGTGGAAATTTCTATCAAATTACACATAAATTATTTTGAGTTTTACAAAATATTTTGCAAATTCTTTCCATCATTTTGTACATTGTTGAAACATTTCTTAGTGTCATAAAGTTGTTTCAGAAACACGTTAAATTTTTATGTACATTATTATAAATGTCATTTAACATTCAAAAGTTGTGCGGATATTTTTTTAACACTGCATATTTAAAAAAATGTATAAGAAAATGTAAACACTACATCGGAAAATATAAATAATTTAGGCTAAATTTTGGAAAAAAAACGAGTGATTAAAAGAAAGCGAATGAATCAGCGTCCACACAGCTATGTTTCTAGGTTGGGCCAATTTAGAGAGCGTTGCAGGGGACGCTACTCGGGGGCACTCTAAGAGATACATAGTTACGTCGAAATGTGGCTATGTATAGGTGTAAGGCTCAGTGTGTACTCCCCTCCCTCTGGTCCAACCAGCGGCATTTAAGGGCCCAACACTCCCTGACCTGCACGTTCAAGGAGCTTAGGCTATATTTAATATTTACGTTTTAGAACATTTTAGAATAGCAACGTCCCAGGAAACTATGCTCCTAGGGCCGGCCCATTTAGAGAGCGTTGTAAGCAACATTGTGTTTGGGGTCGTTGTAAGCGATACCTAGCAGCGCCTAGATGGGTATATCTATTGGTATGGTGCTTGTCGAGAACTTCTCCCTCCAGTACGTCCAGCGGCGTCTTAATAGAATACTATTGAATAACGGAGCAAGTGATTGAGATCAGTAGTTCCTCATAGTAAATTATGGACTCTGGAGATATGGTAAGATGGAGAAGCCAAGTGCCTTAATACATATGAAAAAATTTCATTTCTATCCATCATTTATTGGAAGATTTAGCTTGTATGAGTCGATATTAGTTTGGTACGAATAATGATAATCATTTTAGTAAAAATGTTGCAGTTATTATAGTGAAGTCTAGGGATATCATATTTAAATGCAGCGCCCTCACTGAACTCGACTTTTGCGTAAGCGGTGTGTGTGCATCGCTACTGGCACAATCTTTTTTAGATATATATCACCAATTGCGAGTTCTAAGTAGCTGTCACGTTTGGTGGGAGCCAGACGGGCTGATTTAATACCGGTCCAGGCGAAGTGGTTTCTCGCGGAATATTTTCACCTGTTTTCCACGTGTGTTTTCCCCTTGTTTGTTTGTCTGGTTGTTTTGACAGTTTTTTCACATGCTTTTTTGCTATTTGTTTTTGTGGTTCTTATTTTGTTATTTTTCCATTGCTTTTACCAATTTATTTCTATGGTCGCTTATGTGTTCCATCATATTTTTTCTTATAACATTTTCCTTCTTTTATTTTACAACACGGTCCATGCTTTTAAACAAGCATTGTACATTTTTCGTATAGGCGCGAAACATTTGTGTCATACACGTTGAACATGTTTCAAAAACATTGATGTATATTTTTTGAAATACATGTTGCATCATTTTTTCAAATGCTCCAACTTTTTTCAAAACTGGGTGAACATTTTTATTTAAACCATATGGCAATGTATTTAAATATTGCATACATTTTTCTGAAAGGTATGAATAGGTTTTCTTTACATTTTATTAATATATTCCCAAAATTTCTGGACATTTTCGAAGCACGTGAACATTTAGTCATGTACTTATTTAAAATGTCATTACATTTTCTAAAGCTGCACGAATTTTTTAACACTGCATAAACATTTTAAATATAAATATTTATATTTAAGGAAAGGTATGGATTTAAAGAAAAGGACAAAATAAAAAAATAAAAAGAAACAAGAAATCGAAAGGAAGGGAAAGAAGCAGCGTTCTGATGCAACCACCTTTCTTGGGCTGGCCCATTTATATTGCCTCAACCGATGTTGCACTCTGCATCGATGTAAGCCATACATAGTCGCGTCCAGACATAGCTATTTATTGATCCCTTCAGACTACTTACAATGAAAAGTAACATAGAATAATAATATGCATATGTTAATAGTCTAAGTTATTATATCCATAATGGGTAATAACATAAAAGATGTAATATAAAGATTTTCATTTATTAGCTTATAGACTCATTTTGTCTTGATATGCGTGATATTACACATACTATGCGTAACTAGCTATGTTACTCAATTTGACTTTCTTCTGATTAATTAGCTGTCACATAATCTTTTTCTCTTAGGTGGCATCAATGTTACTACATATGTTACTTTCATTGTGGATATTCTTAGTCTGTCCAGCGGCGTGTAGAGGCCTAGATCGCTCCTCTGATTCCACATTCACATAAGAGTGTGTGTGCGCTGCTATTGAACCGAAGTGTTTTAAAGTTTAGCTCATTGCTGCACACGAAAGCTAGGTATCGCTTATCGAGACCCCACCGAGGGGGGGGGGGATAGGCCGGTGCAATATCGGTCAATTTTATATGAAATTTTCCTATTTTGTATTTTGTATATGGTGCTCGGTTCCACATATATAGATTTTTTTAAATTTTTATCTTTTGATGATTAGCATTGCATCTTGATTGTTGCATGGCTGCCCGACACTTTCACATCAAAGTGAAGATAAGGCGAGGTAGAGTGGCGAATTGAGATCTACGACTCAGTAGTGCACTCTCGAATAACACATGAAATACTGAATTTATTTTGTATTTGTTGCAACACATGCGTATGCTATTTTTCTGTTAAATTTGAATATACATCTATTTATTTTCTCCCATTGCAACGCATGGGTATATGTGCTAGTTTTTTAAAATATCATGTATATTTTTGAGCAGTGCGAAAATGTTTTTGAATTACGTGGACAGTGTTTTACATTGTATAAATATTTTTTATGCCATGAACATTTTTATGATAGATGTCAAAAATTTATATGTACATTTTTTTAATGACATGAACAATTTTTTTAAGTTGCACAGACATTTTTTAATACTACGTAAATATTTTCCACGTAATTTTTTTTCGTTTAGGATGTTTTGGAATATAAATAAAAATATAAAGGAAAAAATAAAAAATAGGACAAACAAGCGATCTAAAGGTAGCGAACGAAGCAATGTCCCCACGTGGCTGCATTTCTGGAGCTGGCCCGTTTAAATTCCGCTGCACACGACGTTGTGCTCGGGATATACGTAAGCGATACATAGTTGCATCTAGACATGGCTATGTATCAGCGTGGGGCTCAGTGTGGGGCTACTCCCTTCGGTATGTCTAGCGGTGTCTGGTGGCCTAGCAAACTTCTGGAGATCCATGTTCGTGGAAGTGATGTGTGTATGCTACTGCTGGAAAGGGGGCTTTTGCTTCGTTTTTCTTCGAAATCATTAGCTAAGGTTACCCCTTACAAAGATCACTCTCACTTCCTCTCCTGGCATAGGTATGTCGGCTACTATGCACAAGTGATTGGCCACCCTCAAAGGATGGGAGTGTAGCTCACATAAGTTGAACTGCTTTCTTATCAATTGAATTGCTTGTGTTTTGTTGCATTCTCATTGTTAGACTTATTGGTAAATAATGGTGATGGCCACTATCCACCAACAAACGAAGAAGACGCCATTTGGTTTTGGCCATTGTTGGATGCTATTGAATGGCAAACCAAAATAAACACAATTTATGAATGATCTTCAGACCGGCAAAAGGAAGAATGATGGCTCAAACTCTCATCAATCAATTGGGTTGGATGACAAAGAGGAGGAAGTTGCATGGGAGAATGGAAAAAGCCATCATACCAATAAATAACCGACAAGTGAAGGGAAACAAGTGGGAGAAGGGGAGGGCTGCCCGTGACGCCGCGACGACAAAAATGTCCACCACGTGGACATACACTTTTTTTCACAAGGGAGGACCGGAAAGAGGAGAGGTACAAACTCATGTTACATTCTCAAAAAGAAATGATGTACTGGTTGAGAAGGAGACGTTGCAACTTGCTCAAAACACGAGAATTCGAGAATATATTGTTAGACACAAGACTCTTGGATGAGGAAGAAAAGAATGGCTTGACGGAGGGAAGAAGGAGATCAACGAAGTACCAGGCAGAGACAATGGCGGTCGTAGGAGCGGAAGCAGAATGGACTGTGGCCGCGGCAGAGCACGCGACACAGAAGGAGATGATCCATGACATGGGAAGCCATCGCTCAGAGTTAAATTTTATTTTTGCATGTGCAGATTGTTAAACTATATATTTATTTTGCTTTCTTGAATTGTTGAATTATTGAATTGTGATGAATTTATGCTATATGATCCACGTGCATGGATTTAAGTGTTTAGATTTGCGGAGTCTGGCTGCTCAGCAAGCAATATGAGAGGCTACCCGTCGTTGTCTGAGGTCGCATACGGGCGCGCCCACGGATCTTTAGGGGGGTGGGGATTTACCAAGTCTAGTTTTAGATGCTCTAATAAGTAATAACCCTTAGAGACTGGGCCACTTGCGAGAGCTCCCTCTTGCGTCGTCTCCTATGGTTGAGCCTGTTATTGGCTTCGTGGATGAGGCAGGTGTGGAGCTCTTTGGTAGCTTCTCTCCTCGTGCGGGTTCCATTTTGACACCCCCTGTGTTGCTGGATTTTACGGATAAGGCCTCCGTCGTGGTTGTCTCTTCGGTGTTTAAGATCATGCCTGAGCTGCAAGTGATCTGTGGGGAACCTGTTTCCTCTCAGTCAATGGAGCACCTCATGCTGGGCTCTCTCCAGGCTTCGGAGATGGCCCTGGTGCCCTTACCACCCCCCGTAGAGCCTTGTCGGGCATCTGCTAGCCTGCCTCTCAGTGTTGTAGAGTGTGGAGTAATAGATATTGTTGACCCTTCCTCGCATGTGACCTTACGGCAGGTGATTCATGTGAATGACGTGACCATTGAGCCAGGTCCGATGGCACCTACTCATGTTCCAGATGACCCCTTCACGAAGGTGCTGCGTGACTTACTTGCCCGCGTGGAGGTTGCTAGACCTAGCTTGGGCAGATCAATTGCTTGCCTCCTGACGGGGACGAAAATAAGGGGCAAATGCGAGAAGGTGGGCAAAGGCAAGAAGAGTGGTGCCATAGGATGCTTGATCTTCGGTCTCTTGGCCCTCCTACTTGGTGAAAATGACAAAATTGGCCCTTTGGGCAAAGTTCAGCACCAAACGAACCCATTTTAATTCTTTTTCTTCAGAAGATCGCCCTATCTGCATAACGCCCACACTTGGGGCGCCATGGTAGATTGCATAACGCCCTGGTCACCGGTTACTTGCCACGTTGGTAGGACATGGCTAGATGATGCCCCAGGCCAGGGTGCCATGCGCAACAGCATAACACCCCATCCAAGGGCGCCATGCCTCTTTAGTGAACAAAACTGGTTGGGCACTCTGTTTCCCCCCTAACCCTCTCATTTCCCCCTTTCTCCACCCCGTCCACCCCACTCATGCCCTTCCCTAATGCCAAATTTTTTTCTCAGATCGGATATCGAAATCGGCGATTTATCCTCCTCCTCAACCCCTAAAGGTATTCTCCCTCATTCCTCCTCTTTTTGTTGGTTGAAATCTCCGCATTGTGGCGATTTGGGAAACCCTAGGTCATCCAATTTTTGCATTTTTTGTTGATACATTTAGGTGTTTATGATTGCAGATGGCGAGGATCGTGAATGTCCATCATGTGGACTTTGTCTCCTTTGAGAAGGGAGGCCCAAAGTATGGTGACCCAAGAAGAACCCAGTAGTGATGGTGTTTCCCACAAGTCCTAGCCTTGAGGAGGTTGTGGTTGATCTTCGAAGAAGGTTAAACTAGATGGAAGAAAGTGATGGAGTAGACTTAATCGGAAGGTATAATGTTGGGTAAGGGCAACACATTCGTTGGAAGATAATGCCTCTTGACTCCGAGTATCATTGGGAAGCATATAAGGAGAGTGTGTTGGCCTCAAAAGATAAATCATTTGAGTTATTTGCTAGAAAGGTTGTTCGTGCTCGGTTGCACATTGATTTGATCTTCATGTGATGTTAGAATCCCGTTTCGAGATTCAAAACATGCCAATCCGGATGTGCATGATACAACAATGATGCAACCTCCAATGACCCAACCTTTGAGCCTCGTCGGGAATGTCCAACTTGATAATCAAGACTTGCATATGGATGGTGATTAGTTCGAGGATGATGGATCAGAGGCTTATCTTCATGACCATTATGTGGGCTATGTGGAGGCAAATTGCATGGAAGAGGACATGGACCATGTCATTCCATACAATAGGTCTTATGCGGGGGACTCGGAGGACGAAGACCCGGATGAAGAAATAGATGAGGATGGTTTGACGGCTAAAGAAGCCAATGCTTTCAGGAAGGTAATAGGGTGGGGTCACAATACATCATTGTTTCGTGATCTAAGCCTATCCGATAAGGTGATTGCAGATGGTGGCACAATTAAAATTCTTGCACCAAGGTTAACTTCGAAGCGAGATACCAAGGCAAGAGTGTATGGTGTTAATGAAGGAACAATCTTTGATAGCTTGGTAGAAATTCAAATATGGGTCAAGGACTATGCAGTTAAGTTTCATCGACCATTGTTTGTGGAGAAGTGAAACTCCAAATTGCGTTATGTGGTCAAATGTGAGGAACACAAGAATCATTGCCCTTGGATTATCCGTGCAAGATTTGTCAAAGGCGGGCCATAGTGGAAGATTACAAGTTCTGTGTTTCACCACCGATGTAGTGGCAAGGATATTGATGATGCTAATGTAAAGGATGATCACCGTCAATTGACCTCCAAATTCATTGCATATCGATTTTCACACTCCATAAAGCTACTCCCGACATATCCCATTAGGGCACTGATGGAGATGGTGAAGGAGGTCTTTGGGTGCACGGTGAAGTATGGGAAGGCATGGAAGTCCAAGCAAGCCACCTTTGAGATATTGTATGGTGGTTGGGAAGAATCATACTGTCTGCCATCTCTTTTGAGTTTGTTGTACTCCATATTGGCCATCTGGTGGAAACCCAGATTGAGTTCATGCAATATTTCATCCGGATCAAATGTCGATGGGTTTATTTGAGTACGAGTAACGGAGCAAAACCACACGAGATAGTGGTTGAATGCTTCCGTATCGAAAGACCGCGGGGGAGGCTTAGAAGTAGGTTCACACAATGAGAGCTCAATCTTGTTGATCTTGTGCTTGAACTCATGGATATACATGTTATACTCATGATTCCACTTCTTTATACTCTTCTGCTTCATCTTGTCAAGACTACATATTCAAATTCATTTTGGTTGCTAGCATGAAACAATAAAAAGAGTAGTTCAAGTGGTATTAAGCAATTACCTGTGCAAATGTATCGAAGTGTCCTTGTACTTTGGCGGGGTCTCCTGATATAAGCCAAATTGTGTCATAACCCGTTGTGGTTGATGAAACTCGATGGCATAGTAACAAATCAATGGGTAACGCATCCGCCATAGGTGTGCTTCTTCTACACACTTTCGGTTCAATCTGAAAGTGAGACTTCTACCAATATCGCCCACCGTTCCATACGGCTCCCAGGGCACCTATAGCGTGAAATAATAAAATAGATGCTTGGTATGATTTTTTGAAAACCGAAGGGGCAACAAAGTCAACAAACTAACCTGCTCCGGGCTCATGATGTCGAGCTTGTTGCAATAGTGCAAATACATGATTTTTGAACTGCCGACAAAACCTTCAACCTTGCCCCACTTATACACCCATGTAGGCATCCTATCCGGGTCATTGTGATCATCCCATGCCTCATAACCAACACCCACATGTGTTGGCCGCCCAACTGGCAAGCGTTCCCAACTCGAAATAGACAAGAGAAGCATGGGACGACCGATATTGGCTTCCTTTGCCTTGGCAGTGTTCTTTGGATCCATGCCCCTATAGCAAGCCTCGTCCAACTACACACATACAGTAAATATGTCAATAAAAACTAGATAAATTATCTACATTGTGATGATACCATGCAAAACTACTTACCTAACGATACAAATAAGCTAGTGTCGCGATACTCAAACTGAGTCCATGTTCCCACTCAGCAAACAGATTTAATCACATAAAGGAAGCGTTCACACCAGTGACGTCGGAGAAAAGAGTCCAACTAACTACATAAAAAAAGTATGCCCTGCAATAATGTTGCACCGTTTCATCATTAGCATCATCCTACACTTGCTAGAGTTCTGAGCAATCCATTCATAACTTGCACCGGTGGACTTGCCTTGCACCCCCGGCTCCTTCCCGATGAGCCCCACCATAGTCTCACGTCATCCCTCAAAATCTGTGCTAAAATAAATAGGCTCTCCTTTGATAGGAAGTGCAGTGATCATTGTAACATCCTATAAAGTCACCGTCATCTCTTCAACAAAGAAGTGGAAAGTATGTGTCTCAGGTCGCCATCGGTCAACGAGTGCCATGATCACACAGGTGTTCATCTTAGGCATCAAACGAGGCATAAGTGAGATAAATGGAAGAGCCCGGCCTTCCAGATATACTCTGTGTATCGCTCATCATATTCCATCTTGTCATGAACCGCACCAGACCTCAAGTGAAGTTGATCGAAAACCCTTCTTTCATTTGCCATGAACCGTCCACGATGCAATAGATCATACGATGGATGTATAAGAGAAGCCATCCTACAAAATTACAATGTATATCGTAAGCCTCATTGTCATTTGTAAATATCCGGAGTAGTGCAAAAACAAAATACATACATGTGCAAATATCCATATCCATACAACAAATGGATACATACAAGTGCAAATATACATCTAAGAAAATCATCCATACAGGTGAACATGCATACACACATTTGCAAACTACCTAATTCTTCCCTATGTACAAAATCATACCTACAAATCCCTACTATAAGTACCAAATCCTAATCATACCTACAAATCCCTACTCATACTTTTCTAAAATAAGTGCAAATATCAACAAATTTGAAAAAAATGAACTAGGGTTTCTACACATGGGGTCAATGCAATAAAATTAACCAATAAAAATAGGAGAAATTAAGGGGAATACCTTGAGGAATGGAAGGGGAAGAATATCCACCAATTTCTCCCTTCGACCGCACTAGTAGAAAAAAGGGAACTAGTCCCGGTTCTAGAGGGCCTTTAGTCCCGGTTCTGGAACCGGGACAAAACAAGCGGGACTAATACACAAAACCTATAGTCCCGGTTCTCTTACAAACCGGGACCAAAGGGTCTCCAAGTGGCCGCTGTGGGGCGCCCATGCAGGAGGACCTTTAGTCCCGGTTGCTAACACAAACCGGGACCAAAAGGCAACCACACGTCAGCAACTCGCAGGCGCTGATTTTTTTTGGAACGGGGTTTAGGGGTTTTGGAGGGTTAATTTAGGGGTTTCATATTGTGTTAGCTAGCTAATAAAGAGAAGTTACCTCTCTTTCTCATGCTTGGTCGATGCTAGCGAGTATACATATAGAGAGAACTCGATGCTAGCTAATAAGAAAATGAAGGAAACCATTAATTACAAAAGATCGTCATGCTAAACATATATAGAGAGAAGTGACATCTCTTTCTCTGTGCTTGGTCGGACAACAAGTTTTCGTATATCTATTCGACGCTACTACATATATACAATATAACATCTCTTACAATCCCTAACATCATCTACCTAAGATCCAATCGCAATTCCACATGGTATTCTCTGTCTTCAGGTATGACATGCTCAAGAAAGAATCCCGCCAATTCCTCTTGAATAGCTCGTATGCGATCATATGGTAGGAGTTCATCCCACATTTGCAAAATCTAATTTAAAGAAGGGGGTCAATACATGCATATATATGAATGAAACTCAACACAATTGATGGTAATATATAAAATAAAATTGTGAATATTATTTACGTACTTCAAATTGTTTGTCAGAGAAGCCCCGCTTAGAGGTCGAGTGGCGAATGAACTCGCATACGTAGTATCCACATAAAACAGTCCCGGATTCCTGGTACAAGCACTTCACAAGAATAGAGTTCAATCAAACTGATAAGAAAGCATGGTAATGTTATTGATGAAAATTTGAACCAATTAGAGATGCGCGGAACTAGCTAGTACTACTTACTTTGGGGTGTGTAAATCACGACTCTTTGTTTAGACCGGGAACCTTTCGGGTGAACTTTTTCCAAACCCTGCCAGGCAAAGAACATGATTATCTTGATATCAGGAAATGAACAAAAGTTGCCGACATGGTCCTGGTATTGATTGAACTTACTTCTTGAGCATTGTAGTCATGTCCACATAATCCTCGGGATCTTTACGTCTCGAGTCTAATACAGTTACTAATGCCCCGTCAAGCTTAATGGATAGGAGAATAAAGTGGTAACTGCGCACGCATATATAACTCATCAATTACATTACTTAACCTCGAGTAAGCGAAACCGAATATGCAGAAGACAGTAACACTCACTTGAAGTTTAAGGAAAGAGTATTTCCCTTTTGTTTTGATGTGCAAGGAACGAATTTAGTAAGTTCCCCTCGGTATCTTTGACTCTATTTCTTACCGTCCATTCATTTACGGCATCTCGACTAATGAACCCAACGTCAAAGATTCCTGCTTTTTGCATTCGACGATCTTCAATCTGCATAATATAGTGAGGGTAATTATATATACATGCAATGAACGAGCTGAGCTAGAGACTTAATTATAGAAGTAATACTTACAGACAGTAGCAAGTCATGAGTTGTTTGTCGAGGGGCCGTTGATTGTATAACTGAAATAACTCCACATATTCAATAGGCATCAGGTCGAGTTCAATGAATTTATGCTCTTTTTTAATTATGGTATACATACTGTCTTTCCCAGACTCCCTGCAGGTTTTCATGTACCAATCATGCAATTTGTACATCATCATTGTTAGATGAGGATGATCAGGTTTGACGAGAGGCTTCCTGTGCACGTATCTAAAGTCTTGTACTGCAACCTCCGCCGTTTCAAAATGTACATCACCCCAAGTAATCACCAAGATTGGTATCGGGCAGTAGCCCCGGATGATTAGCGATATTGCTAGACACCTTCAGCGGGGGGCACAATTGCTTCTCCTGTTCGCCGAGTTGGGGAATAGTTTTCCCACTTCTTCGTTCTTCGACTCCTGCAGCACTAGAAGTACTTCCCGACCGATGCGCGTCACTGTATGTCTTTACAATACAACGATCATAGTTTGATGGCAACTAAGGTGGTGATGGTCACTTCAGGGCATCCACAGTGCACTTCACTTTCACCGGATCTACCTTTTCTTTCGGAGGTGGATGTTTCCGTGCAAAATGGGCCTTCACTTCGACTTTACTGATGTCACTGTTTTCTTTGTCAGTCCTCTCGTATGGTAACTTCGTAACAGGCTTGAGGCTTGGACCAAATTTGTATTTCTTCCCGCCTATTGTACTGCTAGCTGTCGGAGCAGCAACGTCTCTCTTCCGTCGTGGCTGACACGCCAGAGGAGGAGGAATGACCTGACGCGCCGAAGGAGGCTGAGTGTCCTGACGCGCCGGAGGAGGCGGAGTGGCCTCAAGCGCCGGAGTAGGCAAAGGAGGAGGGCCTGACGCACTAGACGAGGCTGAGTGGCCTCACACGTCGGAGGAGGCGAATGAGGAGGCGGAGTGGTCTCACGCGTCGGAGGAGGCGAAGGAGGAGGAGGAGGAGGCAGAGTGTCGTGATGCGCCAGAGAAGGCTGAGTCTGCTGATGCTTCGAGTTTGGAAGCTTGATGTACTCCTTTCTCCATAGACAAGTACCCCTCTCAGAATTTTCCAGAAGAATAATATCCTCTTCATGTGTAGGGTGATCAAGCTCCAGCCCCTCATATCCATCCATTATTTCATCCACCGTCACAACAGCATAGCCATGTGGAATCAGATGACAATGAACAGTTCCCTTAGCTCGAGGAGGTAGAACAGAACCGACCGCCGCCTTGAAGGTCAGGTTTTGGCATATCGTCATTAGCTCACAATGTTGAGCCTCCGTGATACTATCCACGGGGTAGCGAGGAGCCGTGAAATCAAGCTGAATAAGCTCCGTGGAAGCCATGCTGCTTTTCCGCCGAGATGGTGGGGTAGCTTCTGGGGGGGCATCGAAGGAAGGATCTTCGTGCCACTCAGATGCTTGGCCGGTAGCTCGCTGGCTCTCAAGTTCCTCTAGTTTTGCTAATCTTGCACTGAGCTTTTGCATTTCGCTTGCTTCTAGTTTCCTCTTTCTCTCTCGGCTTCTATAACCACCACTGTTGGGAAACCCATGCTTCCACGGAACGGAGCCTGATGTACCTCATGTTCATCCAAGGTGTTTAGGATTCCCAAGGGCCTCTGTTATCTCGTCCTTATCTCTATCGGGAATGAACGTCCCTTCGTGCGCTGCCTTGATTGTTGCCTGAAGCTTTGTGATGGGTATTGCAAGTTGAGCTTTCGTCCAGAAAAACTTCCCTGTTTTTGGGTCCAAAGTTCCCCCAACCCCGAAGAGCCAAGTCCTTGAACGATCTGGCCAGTGCAATGTCTCTGGGTGGACATTCTTAGCAAGGAGGTCTTGTTGGGGAACGTTGCATGGGAAACAAAAAATTTCCTACGCTCACGCAAACCTATCCATGGTGATGAGCATCTACGAGAGGGAGAGTGGATCTACGCACCCATGTAGATCGCTAAGCGGGAAGCGTTAAGAAATGCGGTTGGTGTAGTCGAACTTCTTCGCGATCCAAATCGCCGAGCGTCCCGCGATCCAATCACGAACCGTCCCGCAATCCGATCACGAACCGTCCCGCGATCTCGTCACGATCCGTCCCGCGATCCAATCACGATCGTCTCGTGGCCTTGATCACGATCCTTCCGATCTAGTACCGAACGGACGACACCTCCCCGTTCAGCACACGTGCAGCTTGATGACGATCTCCACCGTCTTGATCCAGCAAGAGGAAGTGGAGAGGAGGAAGAGTTCGCCGGCAGCGTGACGGTGCTCCGGCGATGGTGGTGGAGCAATTCCGGTAGGGCTTCGCCTAAGCACTGCGGAAATACGATCTAGAGGAGAAACTATGCACCGGTGGAACGGGTAGCAAGTGGCCGGAAAAACTAGTGCAAAAACCCTCTATTCCACCAGTATATATAGGAGGAGAGGAGAGGCAGCCTTGGCGCAAGGGCAAGGCCCTCTAGGATTTGGCCGGCCAAGGTGGAGGAGTCCTACTCCTCCTCCAATCCTAGTAGGAGTAGGATTCACCCTTTTTTCCTTTTTTCACCTTTTTCTTTAGGAATTTTTTCTCCTGGCGCCATGGGCCTTTTGTGGCTGTTCCACCAGCCCACTAAGGGCTGGTTATTATTCTCCCACAGCCCATGGACCCTCTAGGGTCGAAATACCCCTCCCGAAGGTCTTCCGGCGACCAAATTGTGACTTCCCATATATGAATCTTTACCTACGGACCATTCCGGAGCTCCTCGTGACGTCCGAGATCTCATCCGGGACTCCGAACAACCTTAGGTCACCACCATACATAACTCTACATTACCGTAACGTCACCAAACCTTAAGTGTGCAGACCCTGCGGGTTCGAGAACTATGTAGACATGACCGAGACACCTCTACGGTCAATAAACAATGGCAGGAAGTGGATGTCCACATTGGTTCCTACATATTCTACGAAGATCTTTATCGGTCGAACCTCTATGTCAAGGATTCAGTTAATCCCGTATGATGTTCCCTTTGTTCTTCGGTATGTTACTTGCCCGAGATTCATTCGTTGGTATCTCCATACCTAGTTCAATCTCGTTACCGACAAGTCTCTTTATTCGTTCCGTAATACAAGATCCTGCAACTAACAATTAGTCACATTGCTTGCAAGGCTCATTGTGATGTTGTATTACCGAGTGGCCCTGAGATACCTCTCCGTCACACGGAGTAACAAATCCCAGTATCGATCCATGTCAACTCAACAGACACCCTCGGAGACACCTGTAGAGCACCTTTATGGTCACCCAGTTACGTTGCGACGTTTGATACACACAAGGTACTCCTCCGATATCTGTGAGTTGCATGATCTCATGGTCATAGGAACATATACTTGACATGCAGAAAACAGTAGCAATAAACTGACACGATCATAAGCTACGTTTGTAGTTTGGGTCTTTTCCATCACATCATTCTCCTAATGATGTGATCCTGTTATCAAATGACATCTCATGTCCATGGCTAGGAACCTTAACCATCTTTCAATCAACGAGCTAGTTCACTAGAGGTATACTAGGGACATTGTGTTTGTCTATGTATCCACACGTGTATCCATGTTTCCAATTAATACAATTATAGCATGGATAATAAACGATTATCATGAACAAGGAAATACAATGATAAACACTTTATTTATTGCCTCTAGGGCATATTTCCAACAGTCTCCCACTTGCAGTAGAGTCAATAATCTAGTTCACATCACTATGTGATTTACATTGTAATGAATCGAACACCCATGCAGTTCTGGTGTTGATCATGTTTAGCCCTTGGAAGAGGTTTAGTCAACGGGTCTGCAACATTCAGATCCGTGTGCACTTTGCAAATATTTATGTCTTTCTCCAAGATGTAATCGCGGATGGAGTTGAAGCGTCGCTTTATGTGTCTGATCCTCGTGTGAAACCTTGGTTCCTTGGCCAGAGCAATGGCACCAGTGTTGTCACAGAACAGGTTCATTGGATTCAGTGCACTGGTCACTACTCCAAGATCTGTCATGAACTGCTTCATCCAGACACCTTCCTTCGCCGCCTCCAAGGCTGCAATGTATTCCGCTTCGCACGTAGAGTCAGCTACCACGCTTTGCTTGGAACTGCACCAGCTTACCGCTCTCCCGTAAGAATAAATACGTATCCGGTTTGCGACTTAGAGTCGTCCGGATCAGTGTCAAAGCTTGCATCGACGTAACCCTTTACGACGAGCTCTTCATCACCTCCATAAATGAGAAACATTTCCTTAGTCCTTTTCAGGTACTTAAGGATATTCTTGACCGCTTGCCAGTGCTCCATTCCAGGATCACTTTGAAACCTTCCGGCCATACTTATGGCAAGGCTGACATCGGGTTGTGCACAACATTGCATACATGATAGAGCCTATGGCTGAAGCATAGGGGATGACACTCATCTTTTCTCTATCTTCTGCAGTCACTGGGCATTGAGTCTTACTCAACTTCACACCTTGTAATATAGGCAAGAACCCCTTCTTGGACTGTCCATTTTGAACTTCTTCAAAACTTTATCAAGGTATGTGCTCTGTGAAAGTGTTATTAAGCGTCTCGATCTATCTCTATAGATCTTAATGCCTAATATGAAAGCAGCTTCTCCTAGGTCCTTCATTGAAAAACTCTTGTTCAAATATTCCTTCACGCTTTCCAACATTTCTATATTGTTTCCAATCAGCAATATGTCATCCACATATAATACTAGAAACGCTATAGAGCTCCCACTCACTTTCTTGTAAATACAAGCTTCTCCGTAAACTTGTATAAACTCAAACGCTTTGATCACCTCATCAAAGCGCTTATTCCAACTCCGAGATGCTTGCACCAGTCCATAAATGGATCGCTGGAGTTTGCAAACTTTGTCAGCATTCTCTGGATCGACAAAACCTTCGGGTTGCATCATATACAACTCTACCTCAAGGAAACCGTTGAGGAACGCTGTTTTTACATCCATCTGCCAAATTTCATAGTCGAAATAGGCAGCTATTGCTAACATGATTCTGACAGACTAAAGCATCGCTACGGGTGAGAAAGTCTCATCATAGTCAACTCCTTAAACTTGTGAAAAACCCTTTGCCACAAGTCGAGCTTTATAGACGCTAACATTATCGTCCGCGTCTGTCTTCTTCTTAAAGATCCATTTGTTCTGAATGGCCTTTCGCCCTTCAGGTAATACTTCCAAAGTCCATACTTTGTTTTCATACATGGATCCCATCTCGGATTTCATGGCCTCTAACCATTTCTCTTAATCCGGGCCCATCACTGCCCCTCCATAGCTCGTAGGTTCGTCCAACAACATGACTTCCAAGACAGGGTTGCCGTACCACTCAGGGGTAGTACGCGGCCTTGTCGACCTACGAGGTTCAATAGCTGCTTGATTTGAAGCTTTATGATCATCATCATTAATTCCTCTTCTACCGACGTAGGTTCCACAGAAACATCTTTCTGCGCTGCGCTACTTTCTGGTTGAAGTAAAGGTTCAATAACCTCATCAAGCTCTATTTTCCTCCCACTCAATTCTTTCGAGAGAAACTCTTTCTCAAGAAATGTTCCGTTTTTAGCGACAAACACTTTGCCTTCGGATCTGAGATAGAAGGTATGCCCGACTGTCTCTTTCGGGTATCCTATGAAGATGCATTTCTCTGCTTTGGGTTCCAGCTTTTCAGGCTGAAGCTTTTTGACATAAGCATCACATCCCCAAACTTTAAGAAATGACAACTTTGGCTTCTTGCCAAACCACAGTTCATATGGCGTCGTCTCAATGGATTTTGATGGTGCCCTATTTAAAGTGAATGCATCTGTCTCTAATGCATAACCCCAAAACGATAGTGGCAAATCAGCAAGAGACATCATAGAACGCACCATATCTAATAAGGTTCGATTACGACGTTCGGACACATCATTACGCTGTGGTGTTCCGGGCGGTGTTAACTGTGAAACAATTCCACACTGTCTTAAGTGACTGCCAAATTCATAACTTAGATATTCACCTCCTCGATCAAATCGCAGGAACTTAATCTTCTTGTTATGATGATTCTCAACTTCACTCTGAAATTGCTTGAACTTTTCAAACGTTTCAGACTTGTGTTTCATTAAGCAAATATACTCATATCTAGTCAAGTCATCAGTGAAGGTGAGAAACTAACGATATCCACCACGCGCTGTAACATTCATTGGACCGCACACATCAGTGTGTATAATTTCCAACAAGTTACTCGCCCGTTCCATTGTTCCAGAGAACGGCGTTTTAGTCATCTTGCCCATGAGGCATGGTTCACATGTGTCAAGTGATTCAAAGTCAAGTGACTCCAAAAGTCCATCAACATGCTTCTTCATGCGTTTTACACCAATATGACCTAAACGGCAGTGCCACAAGAAAGTGGTACTATCAGTATCAATTCTACATCTTTTGGCATCAATGTTATGAACATGTGTGTCATCACCATCAAGATTCAATATGAATAAAGCCCTAACATTGGGTGCATGACCATAAAAGATATTACTCATATAAATAGAACAACCTTTATTCTCTGATTTAAATGAGTAACCGTCTCGCAATAAACAAGAACCAGATATAATGTTCATGCTTAACGCAGGCACTAAATAACAATTATTCAGGTTCATCACTAATCTCGATGGTAATCGAAGAGAGAGCGTGCCGATGTCGATCACATCAACCTTGGAACCATTTCCCACGCGCATCGTCACTTCGTTCTTTGCCAGCCTTCGTGTATTCCGTAGTTCCTGCTTTGAGTTGCAAATGTGAGCAACCGAACCGGTATCAAATACCCAGACACTACTATGAGAGCTAGTAAGGTACACATCAATAACATGTATATCATATATACCTTGTTTGTCGTTGGCCGCCTTCTTGTCAGCCAGGTACTTGGGGCAATTCCGTTTCCAGTGACCAGTTCCTTTGCAATGAAAGCACTCAGTTTCTGGCTTGGGTCCATGCTTGGGATTCTTTGTAGGAGTAGCAACTGCTTTGCCATCCTTCTTGGTTTTACCCTTCTTGCCCTTGCCTTTGACTTTGCCATTTTTCTTGAAACTAGTGGTTTTATTGACCATCAACACTTGATGTTCTTTCTGGATTTCAGACTCAATGGCTTTTAGCATCGCAAACGGCTTGGCGACTGACTTGTTCATCCCATGCATGTTATAGTTCATCACAAAGCTCTTGTAACTAGGTGGCAATAATTGAAGAACTCTGTCAGTGATCGCCTCTGGCGGAAGGGCAATTCCCAACTCCGCCAGACGAGTTGAATACCCAGACATTCTGAGTATATGTTCACTGATAGACCCGTTCTCCTCCATCTTGCAAGCATAGAACTTATCGGAGGTTTCATACCTCTCGATCCGGGCGTTCTTCTGAAAGATAAACTTCAACTCCTGGAACATCTCATATGCTCCATGACGTTCAAAACGTCTTTGAAGTCCCGGTTCTAAGCCATACAATATTGCACACTGAACTATTGAGTAATCTCCAGTACGTGCCTCCCAAGCGTTCTTAACGTCTTCGGAGGTCATGTCTTCTGGTTGGTCACCAAGCGGTGCATCAAGGACATATTATTTCTGGGAACCGTGAGGATAATCCTCAGATTACGGGCCTAGTCAACAAAGTTACTTCCATCATCTTTCAGTTTAGCTTTCTCTAGGAACGCATTAAAATTCAGGGGTGCTACTGCGCGAGCCATTGATCTACAACATAAATATGCAAAGTTCACTTAGACTATTGTTCAAGATAATGAGTTTAGTTAATCAAATTACTAAAGCTCCCACTCAAATTGACATCCCTAAGGTCATCTGAGTGTCAGATGATCCAAGTCCACCAACTCAAGTCCGATCATCACGTGAGTTGAGGTGGTTTCAATGGTGAACATCATTATGTTGATCATATCTACTATATGACTCATGTTCGACCTTTCGGTCTCTTGTGTTCCGAGGCCATGTCTGTACATGCTAGGCTCGTCAAGTTTAACCCGAGTGTTCTGCGTGTGCAACACTGGCTTGCACCCGTTGTATGTGAACGTAGAGTCTATCACACCCGATCATCACGTGGTGTCTCAACACGACGAACTTTCGCAACGGTGCACACTCGGGGAGAACACAATTTTATCTTGAAATTTAAGTGAGGGATCACCTTATAATGCTACCTCCGTACTAAGCATAACAAGGCGCATAAAAGGATTAACATCACATGCAATTCATAAGTGACATGATATGGCCATGAACTCGTGCTTTAGATCTCCATCTTGAAAGCACCGACATGATCTTCATCGTCACCGGCACGACACCATGATCTCCATCATCTTGATCTCCATCAACGTGTCGCCATCGAGGCTGTCACGCCCTGCATGCTTCTACTACTATTGCTACCGTTTAGCGATAAAGTAAAGCATTACATAGCGCTTAATGATTGACACGCAGGTCATACAATAATTAAAGACAACCCTATGGCTCCTGCCGGTTGCCGTACTCATCGACATGCAAGTCGTGAAATTCTATACATCACATGATCATCTCATACATCACATATATCACATCATGTAATTGGCCATATCACATCACAACATACCCTGCAAAAACAAGTTAGACGTCCTCTAATTGTTGTTGCATGTTTTACGTGGCTGCTACGGGTTTCTAGCAAGAACGATTCTCACCTACGCATAAACCACAACGGTGATACATAATTTGCTTTTCAACCTTCTCAAGGACCGCCTTTGTCGAATCTGATCCAACTAAAGTGAGAGAAATTGCCACCCGCAAGCCATCTAGGCAACAAGTTGCGTCGAGGGAACCGGTCTCTCGTAAGCGTACGAGTAATGTTGGTCCGGGCCGCTTCATCTCACAATACCGCTGAACCAAAATCCGACCAAGGAAGGAAGCAATCTAAGCATCAATGCCCACAAACCTTTTGTGTTCTACTCGAGATCTCATCGAACCATCAACCTAGCTCATGATGCCACTGTTGGGGAACGTTGCATGGGAAACAAAAATTTTCCTACGCTCACGCAAACCTATCCATGGTGATGAGCATCTACGAGAGGGAGAGTGGATCTACGTACCCTTGTAGATCGCTAAGCGGGAAGCATTAAGAAACGCGGTTGGTGTAGTCGAACTTCTTCGCGATCCAAATCGCCTAGCGTCCCGCGATCCAATCACGAACCGTCCCGTGATCCGATAACGAACCGTCCCGCGATCTCATCACGATCCGTCCCGCGATCCAATCACGATCGTCTCGTGGCCTTGATCACGATCCTTCCGATCTAGTACCGAACCGACGGCACCTCCGCGTTCAGCACACGTGCAGCTTGATGACGATCTCCACCATCTTGATCCAGCAAGAGGAAGTGGAGAGGAGGAAGAGTTCGCCGGCAGCGTGATGGCGCTCCGGCGATGGTGGTGGAGCAATTCCGGTAGGGCTTCGCCTAAGCACTGCGGAAATACGATCTAGAGGAGAAACTATGCACCGATGGAACGGGTAGCAAGTGGTCGGAAAAACTAGTGCAAAAACCCTCTATTCCACCAGTATATATAGGAGGAGAGGAGAGGCAGCCTTGGCGCAAGGGCAAGGCCCTCTAGGAGTTGGCCGGCCAAGGTGGAGGAGTCCTACTCCTCCAATCCTAGTAGGAGTAGGATTCACCCTTTTTGCCTTTTTTCACCTTTTTCTTTAGGCCTTTCTTCTCCGGGCACCATGGGAATTTTGCGGCTGTTCCACCATCCCACTAAGGACTGGTTATTATTCTCCCACAGCCCATGGACCCTCTAGGGTCGAAATACCCCTCCCGGAAGTCTCCCAGTACACTCCCGGCACTCCCGGTACACTACGGATGAGCCCAAAACTTTTCCGGCGACCAAATTGGGACTTCCCATATATGAATCTTTACCTCCGGACCATTCCGAAGCTCCTCGTGACGTCCAGGATCTCATCCGGGACTCCGAACAACCTTCGGTCACCACCATACATAACTCTACATTACCGTAACGTCACCAAACCTTAAGTGTGCAGACCCTACGGGTTCGAGAACTATGTAGACATGACCGAGACACCTCTATGGTCAATAACCAATGGCGGGACCTGGATCTGCACATTGGTTCCTACATATTCTAGGAAGATCTTTATCGGTCGAACCTCTATGTCAAGGATTCAGTTAATCCCGTATAATGTTCCCTTTGTTCTTCGGTATGTTACTTGCCCGAGATTCGATCGTCGGTATCTCCATACCTAGTTCAATATTGTTACCGACAAGTCTCTTTACTCGTTCCGTAATACAAGATCCCGCAACTAACAATTAGTCACATTGCTTGCAAGGCTCATTGTGATGTTGTATTACTGAGTGGCCCCTGAGATACCTCTCCGTCACATGGAGTAACAAATCCCAGTCTCGATCCATGTCAACTCAACAGACACCCTCGGAGACACCTGTAGAGCACCTTTATGGTCACCCAGTTACATTGCGACGTTTGATACACACAAGGTACTCCTCCGATATCTATGAGTTGCATGATCTCATGGTCATAGGAATATATACTTGACATGCAGAAAACAGTAGCAATAAACTGACACGGTCATAAGCTACGTTTGTAGTTTGGGTCTTTTCCATCACATCATTCTCCTAATGATGTGATCCCGTTATCAAATGACATCTCATGTCCATGGCTAGGAAACCTTAACCATCTTTCAAACAACGAGCTAGTTCACTAGAGGTATACTAGGGACATTGTGTTTGTCTATGTATCCACACATGTATCCATGTTTCCAATTAATACAATTATAGCATGGATAATAAACGATTATCATGAACAAGGAAATACAATAATAAACACTTTATTTATTGCCTCTAGGGCATATTTCCGATAGGTCTTTCTCAGCTTTGTCCCACAATGGTCGGGCTTTGTAGTAGCCACCTGACCCCATGTGATGGTGATACTGCTTCGCTGTAGCATTTTTGTTATTTGTCAGTGACATTTTCTTACTCTTCTCCGATTTCTTTTAGGCCACAAATTCGGGCCATTGATCTCTTATCCTCCCATATCGACCTTTGAACTCCGGAGTCTCATCTTTCTCGACAAACTTTGTGTTCAACTCTTTCTTCCAGTTCCTGAATAGTTCTGCCATCTTCTTAAGAGACCATGACTTGACCTTTCTCTCTATAACAGGGTTATTCGGATCCTCCTCTCGCGGTAGGCTGAAATTTCTCATCAGCTCAGTCCAAAGATCATCTTTCAGTCTATCCCAGACATAAGAAACGTCGGGATCCTTATTATTCTTATTCCATTACTGGGTGCTGATCGAGACGTAGTCCCTAACAACAACTCCACACTGATGTACAAATGCGTCCTTGGTCCGCTTGGGAGCAATCGGTTGGCCATTGTTTGCGACTTCTGTGATCATGAACCTTTCATCCTGGCGCAACCTTTTCTTCGGGCCTCATCTCCTTACCTCACTGGACTTTCCAACAGTTGAGGATCCTTCCTCCATTCGGTCACCGAAGTCGTGATCATGATCTCTTTCCTCCGCCATTCGGTCACCGAAGCTATGATCATGATCTCCTTCCTCTGCCATTCGGTCACCGGAGCCGTCATTATCTCTTGCCTCCTCCATTGTAGGATCACCGGAGCCGTCCTCTCCTTCCTGACCATCGGTGTCATTTAGATACACCAAGGGATTATACCCGGATGGATTATATCCCCCAACAAGTCTTCTTGTTCTATGCCTCTGTGATCCATAGTTTCTGCAAATATTATGACCTGGCAATGTACAAACATGAGATATGTAAATCAATACAAGGCATTAATGCAACAATACGATAATATAATATCACTAATACATCATTGAATAGTATCACTAATACATCATCGAATATTATCACTAATACATCTCGAATGTTGATGTCTAGCGGCGCAGCGGTGGACACCCAAAGAGAAGGAACTATGACATGATCATAGCTCGTGTGAGATCCCGGAAGAACCTGCCAGGTATTGGAGAACCTGGCGTTTAACGCAGCCATGTAGCGTCGGACATGCTCTTCCTCCTCCCTGACATGGCAATGTACCACCTCCACGGGGGCTGGCTCCCTCTGCACCTACAATGGTCCACGCGACCGCCACCAAAGAACCTCCGGGTCGATGATGGGGCCATGATTCCTCACCATGCTCGGGACCCCGAAAGGAAGCACCTCCCAATGCCAGCCCGACGGAGCCTAGTCCCAGACATGGCGCCTCTCAAGAAGGTGGTTGCCACTGAGTCGACAATGAGGATGTTGGCCGGTCATCGTTGACTCAATGGCTATGCTATGCAACTAAGCATTTAAACATGTAAAATTCATATATTTGCCTCATATAAAATCATCGATATCGTCGAGGACTCTCGCTCCCTCACCAACGATCATCAGGGACTCCCCCTCATCGACATCGGTTACCGATAAAATAGCTAAAACATAAAACAAGTATACAACTAAAACATAAAAGAACTAAACTAACTAAAACAATATGAACACTTAATTAACTAAATCAAGAAATAAAAAAAACTAAACAACTAAAACAACTAAATTAACTAAAACATAAAACAACTAAAGCAACTAAATTAACTAAAACAACCGGGGGGTTGACGAGGAGAGAGGTGCGACGGGGAGAGCGGCAATGACGACAGGGAGAGTGGCGATGGTGACGAGCGGCGACAGCATCGGGTCAAGGCGGCGACGGGGCAAGGGCGGTGAGACGGGGAGAGCAGCGACAGGGCAGAGGGCAGCGAGAGAGGCGACGGGGAGAGTGGCAACGACAACGAGGGTTACGGCATCGGGTCGGGGGCGTCGACGGGGCAGAGGGAAGCGAGAGCAGCACGATGGGGAGAGCGGCAATGGGAAGAGCACCGACGGGGAGAGCGGCGATGGCGGTGAGGGCGAAGACGTCAGGTCGGGGCATCGACGGGCTAGAGGGCGGTGAGGGCATCGACGGTGAGCTCGGGCAGCCTGGCGGTGTCGATGTGCTCGGCGTCGATGTGCTCGGCGTCGTTGGGGCAACTACAGATGAAATTTTCAAATATTTCCAACTCCTGCTTATATACAGATACCTTTAGTCCCGGTTGGTGGCTCCAACCGGGACTAAAGGGGAGCATTAGTCTTGGTTGGAGCAACCAAGCAGGACTAAAAGGCCAGTTTCGGCAGCCCAAAGGGCGGGAAATGGAGGCCTTTGGTCCCGGTTGGTGGCTCCAACTGGGACTAAAGGGTTGCCTTTAGTCCCGGTTGGTGGCACCAACCGAGACCAAAGGCCTAGCGCAGCGGTGTCGTATGTTTAGTCCCACCTCGCTAGTCAAGGGGCGACCACACCAGTTTATAAGCCCCGTTGGGCCTGAGCTGTCGAGCTCCTCTACAATGTAGGCTATACAAGCCAACTCCGCCTCTACTATGTTGGGCCTGCTAGGCCCGCAGGCCTGCGTCCTGGCCCATGTTGAGATAGGTTTCTAGTCGTATGAAAGCCATGGTTGTCTAGTAGGTGGCATTTTTTTATTTTTTATGTTATTTTAGTTTTGTATTAAAGCTTTTTAGTCCCGGTTGGAGCCACCAACTGGGACTAAAGGGCTGGCGCAGCGACGTGGTGAGAGTTTAGTCCCACCTTGCCAAGCGAAGGACGCCCGAACCTATTTATAAGCCCCGCCGCGGCTGCTACGTTGAGCTCTCTGAAAATGATAATAAATGCCCTTATACAGGAAATTTGACCTAACTTTAAAATGCTAGTTAGGCACCTAACTAGCACTTTGAATTTAGATTGAATTTTCTCTATAAGTGCATCTATTTTTTACTTTTCCTATTTTTATGTTATTTTCTTGCATATTAAAAGTTCTTAACAAAAAATACTTTATGGATATTCTTTTTGCTATTAATTTTTTTAACAACAATAACTTTGATAATTTTAATTTCATAAATGTTATATAATATCAAGTTTACTTATATAACTTTTATCAGACGAAAACACGTCTGTTACAAAAGGATTTCAATTTTTTAAACATATTTGAACTCAAGAATTTTTTTGCATTCAATATGCACCATTCAAAGCCACATCATCCCTTTTCAACCCTTTTTGTGACTTCATTTGCTATTTTTCATGCATTTGATCGTTTATTTTGAGCAAAAATTACTTTGAATTGAAAAGCACTACAAATGAACTCTAAAATGGTTGAAAGTTGGCATGGTACCATCATTTCACCCACATAGCATGTGCTAAAAAGTTGAGAGGGTTACGTCAAAACTGGATGCACTTAGTGTACAAAATGGACAATCTCTTTCGAAGTATCAGGGTTTTGGACAAAAACATGTCTGTTACATAATCTACAGACATGTCTGTCTTACCCTCTACTCCCACGATGTCTCTTTTTAGTGAAAGAACTATGTTGCGTTTTGGATCATCGTATGATGTATTCGCTTTCTTATCTTTTCTTTTTCTCGGTTTGGTAGACATGTCCTTCACATAGAAAACCCGTGCCACATCATTGGCTAGGACGAATGGTTCGTCTGTGTACCCAAGATTGTTTAGATCCACTCTCGTCATTCCGTACAGCGGGTCTACCTGTACCCCGCCTCCTGACAGATTGATCCATTTGCACCGAAACAAAGGGAACTTAAAATCATGTCCATAGTCAAGTTCCCATATGTCCACTATGTAACCATAATAAGTGTCCTTTCCCTTGTTGGTTGTTGCATCAAAGCGGACACCACTGTTTTGGTTGGTGCTATTTTGATCTTGGGCGATCGTGTAAAATGTATTCCCATTTATCTCGTGCCCTTTGTAAGTCAATATAGTCAAAGATGGTCCCCTTGCCAACGAGTACAACTCATCCGCAACCAACTGCCGAAAGAACAAGAGGCTCACCACGATGGTGTCGGCGACGAGATCAGCGCGGACGATCGACGACGGTGAGGACGGGGACGGGACATGACGGACCACCAAACCTAGACAAATCTTAAGGAAAATGGAGCTTGGAGTTCGATCTTGGAGAGGAGAAAGCTAAAGTGTGGCTTGGACATTTCATCAAACACCACATGTGCATAGGAGGTGAGAGCTAGAGCAACACACACCTCATGTGCACACGCCGACGGGCCAAAAAACAGAGAGTGAGCGGGCAGGGGCGGGGGTATATATAGGCTAATATATTTAGTCCTGGTTGGTGGCTAGAATCGGGACATAATCCCGATCTTTGGTCCTGGTTCCAGCCAAAAACCGGGACTAAAGGTGCTAGGCCAGGAGCGAGGCCCATTGATCCCGGTTCTTATTTGGAACCGGGACCAAAAGTGTCAGACAAAACGAGACCAATGACCCTCGAGGCCCGGCCAGCGCCCTGGCCTCACGAACTGGGACTGATGCACCCTTTGGTCCCGGTTCGTAAGTGAACCGGAATTAAAGCCCTTATCCTGGCCTTAACCAAAGCCCTGTTTTCTACTAGTGGCACTTCTACGCCACAAAATTGAAGGGCCGAGAGAGGGGCGACCGGGTGGGTGAAAGAGAACAGGAAAGAAACAGAGAGCTCTGGCTTGGGATGAGCCTCGCGGGCGATTTTATAGCGAAGGGGCATGGCACCCTGTCCCAGGGAGTCCTGCTTGCAAGAATAGCATCACTGGCGGGGGCGTCAGGTGTCGGTGTCAAAACTGTCGGATCTTGGGTACGGGGTCCCTAACTGTGAGACTAAGATCGACGGTAACAAGAGACGAAGGGGACACGAATTTACCCAGGTTCGGACCCTCCTATGGAGGTAATACCCTATGTCCTGCTTGGTTGTATTGATCTTGTGAGGGGTTATAGAGTTGGTCTACCTCGAGATCGTACAACTAACCCTAGATGAGTTATTCTATCTCTATGCCCTAAAACCATCCAGCTTATATAGGTGCCGAGGATGCCTAGGGTTTACACATTGTCAGTTACATGCCGAAGAGATAAACATGCCTATTTACTACATAAAACGTGGAGCGCAAGACGTGTTTCCCGAAGCTTCCATCCTAGAGACTGCGCCTTCAAACCTTCCGGTGTCCGGTAAGTAATCCTCACAGTCCGGCCCACAACAATAGGTCGGCTATCCGAGGACCCCCTAATCGAGGACTCCCTCAGTAGCCCCTGAACTTACCTCCAACGCCAAGGGTATTCAGCTCCAATTGCTTCGCGAACAGAGTCTTTGGCTTGCGAGGTGACTTCCTTCCTGTCGAACCATAGTTTGGCCTCCGATGACAAGTAGTTTCCGACATTGTGGCACGTCCGAATACTGAAAATAAATCGGCCTTGAAGGCCAAACGTCAGGGGGGAAGCAACGCTCCTCTGATGACCTCTCAGACGAAAGGCCACGACCCACCACGACCACTAGGCCAGTTGCATAGATGATAACCCACAAGTATAGGGGATCGCAACAGTTTTCGGGGGTAGAGTATTCAACTCAAATTTATGGATTCGACACAAGGGGATCCAAAGAATATTCTCAAGTATTAGCAGCTGAGTTGTCAATTCAACCACACCAGAAAGACTTAATATCTACAACAAAGTGTTTAGTAGCAAAGTAATATGGTAGTAACGGTAACGGTGGCAAAGTGATAGTAGCAATTTGTAGTGTTTGTAACAGTAGCAAAGGAAAAGTAACTGAGCGAAGATCAATATATGGAAAGCTCGTAGCCAATGGATCAGTGATGGACAATTATGTCGAATGGCATTCATCATGCAACAGTTATAACATAGGGTGACATAGAACTAGCTCCAATTCATCAACGTAATGTAGGCATGTATTCCATATATAGGCATACGTGCTTATGGAAAAGAAATTTCATGACATCTTTTGTCCTACCCTCCCGTGGCAGCGGGGTCCTATTGGAAACTAAGGGATATTAAGGTCTCCTTTTAATAGAGAACCGGACTAAAGCATTAGCACTTAGTGAATACATGAACTCCTCAAACTACGGTAATCACTAGAAAGGATCCTAGTTATTGTCACCCTAGGGGATCCGGATCATAACTCGTAATAGGAGTCTACAACTTGCAAGATAGGATCAAGAACACACATATATTCATGAAAACATAATAGGTTCAGATCTGAAATCATGGCACTCGGGCCTTAGTGACAAGCATTAAGCATAGCAAAGTCATAGCAACATCAATCTCAGAACATAGTGGATACTAGGGAACAAACCTAACCAAACTAACTCGATTACATGATGAATCTCATCCAACCCATCACCGTCCAGCAAGCCTACAATGAGATTACTCACGAACGGTGGGGAGCATCATGGAATTGGTGATGAAGGATGGTTGGTGATGACGAAGACGTCGATTTCCCCTCTCCGGAGCCCAAAACGGACTCCAGATCTGGTCTCCCAAGGAAGAACTGGCGATGGCGGCAGCTCCGTATCGTGAAACGCGATGAACTCTCCTCTCTGATTTTTTCCTCGACAAATAGGGTTATATGGAGCTAGAGAGGATGTCGGAGGAGCCATGAGGGTCCCACAAGCCTGCCCCATGCAGCCAGGGGGTAGCCGCGTCTAGCAAGCTTGTGGCCTGCTGGTGGCCCCCCTCTGGTTAATTCTTGCGCCAGTATTTTTTATTAATTCCAAAAATATTCTCCATAAATTTTCAGGGCGATCCGAGAACTTTTATTTCTGCATAAAAACAACACCAAGGCAATTCTGCTGAAAACAACATCAGTCCGGGTTAGTTCCATTCAAATCATGAAACTTAGAGTCCAAAACAAGGGCAAAAGAGTTTAGAAAAGTAGATGCGTTGGAGACGTATCAACTCCTCCAAGCTTAAACCTTTGCTTGTCCTCAAGCAATTCAGTTGATAAACTTAAAGTGATAAAGAATTTATTTTACAAACTCCGTTTGATCTTGCTGTTGTAAATATGTTTAACTTATGTTCAGATTTTCAGCAAAGATTATAAACTAACCACATTCACAATAACATTTCGGTCTCACATTTACTCATGTCAATGGCATAACCAACTAGTGAGCAATAATGACAAGTCTCAGATGACAAGAATTTTTCAAAACAATCATGATACAATATGACAAAATGGTATCTCGCTAGCCCATTCTGAGACCGCAAAACATAAATGCAGAGCACCTCTGGAGAACAAGGACTGACTAAACATTGTCATTCATGGTGAGAGAGATCCAGTCATGCTCATACTCAACATAAATTAACAGCAAGACATACAAATGACAATGGTGCTCTCTAACTGGTGCCTTTTATAAGAGGATGATGACTCAACAATAAAGTAAATAGATAAGCCCTTCGCAGAGGGAAGCATTGATTTGCAGAGGTGCTAGAGCTCAAGCTTTTAGAACAGAGATAGGTAATGATTTTGGAGCGGTATGCTTTCGTTTCTCACATAACGACCAAGAGGTTTTCAATATCTTCCATGCTAGATACATTATAGGCGGTTCCCAAACAGAATGGTAACATTTTTACTCCCCCTCCACCAATCAGTCACACTCCACGGCGGACCGAATTCACGAGTACCGTCCATACAAACACATTCCTGGGGGAGTTTTGTTTGATTATATTTTGCTTTTTATATCGAGCATGGAACTGGGCATCCCGATTACCAGCCACTTTGTCGTGAATGATAGTGAATCAACACATATCGTGAGAATAACCCACCTAGCATGGAAGATACTGACAGCCCCTAGTCGCCACATGAGCGATTTGGGCATACAAAACAGAAGGTTTATTTGAAGGTTTAAAGTTTAGCACATGCAAATTTACTTGGAATGACAGGTAAATACCGCATATAGGTAGATATGGTGGACTCATATGGAACAACTTTAGGTTTATTGAGATGGATGCACAAGCAGTATTCCCGCTTAGTACAAGTGAAGGCTAGCAAAAGACTGGGGAGCGACCAACTAGAGAGCAACACAATCATCAAAATGCCTTGAGATTAACCAACATTGAATGCAAGTATGAGTAGGATATAATTCACTATGAACATAAATATCACGGAGGCTATGTTGATTTATTTCAACTACATGCGTGAACATGTGCTAAGTCAACCACTTGAATCATCTGAAGGAGGATACCATTCTATCATACTACATCACAACCATTTTAATGCGCATGTTGGCACTCAAGATGAACCATTATCCACTCTTAGCTAATTAAGCATGGCATCAATAACTATAATCTCTAATTGTTATTGCAAACATGTTCAATCCATAATGTACTGAATTTGGAATGATGAGCTAATCATATTTACAAAAGCAAGATAGGTCGAGTTCATACTAGCTTTTCTCCATCTCAGTCTTTTCATCAAATATCGTCATTATTGCCTTTCACTTGCACGATTGAACGATGTGAATAATAATAAGAGTGCACGTGCATTGGACTAAGCTGGAATCTGCAAACAATAAACCAAAGGAGAATACAAGGCAATATGGGCTCTTTGTAAGATAAACAATAGTGCATATGAGAGCCACTCAACACGTCATCGTGGCCTTCTCCATACGACCCAAAGAAAAGAAAGAAAAATTATTTACACGAGAAAGCTCCCAACAAGCAAAAAAGAAGAACAAGAAATCTTTTTTGGGTTTTCTCTTTAATGCTACAACTAAGCAACTAGGAAATAAAGTTAGAACTAATTTTTTGTATTTTTCTTCAAAGTTAATTAAACACACAAGAAGAAAGCAAAACAAGAATTAAACTACCATGGATAGTACAATGAAAAAGTATGAACACCATCAACTGAAATAAGTGTGTAAACATGAATGTAATGTCGGTGAGAAATACGTACTCCCCCAAGCTTAGGCTTTTGGCCTAAGTTGGTCTAGGGCCATGGCTGGAAATAACCTTCTCCAGGATACTCCGGAGGACACTTAGCGATCTCCTGTGGCTCCCACTGAAAAACCAGGGTCTGATACGGATCCAGAGCCGGTGCTGGCTCAGGTGTTGGGGGTTGCTCCAAACCCCAATATTGGTAGATGTCATCGGGCATAACAGTGTACCTGCCTGAATGAATATCGAAGAGAGAAGAAGCAGGCACAATAATAATCTCACAAGTGCCCTGACTAAATACTAAGTTGTAAATCAACCTCCTATCATCATTCTTGTTAATAAAATCATGGGCTACCATACAGTCATAATCTAAAAACTTAGTGGGTATCAGCTTTTCATCTTTCTCGTGAAGCCTAATGGGTATCTCAAAATGTTTAGCTAAACGAGATGCATAGATACCTCCGAATATGGGCCCCTTTGAACGGTTGGTGTTCAACCGTTGGGCCACCATACCGCCCAGACTAAAAGTTCTATCAGCAACTAAAGCATGGCACAAAATAGCGAGGTCAGGAGCACTAAGTCTACCACTCTCCTAGTGACCAACTAAATATCTTCCCACAAATAATGAATAATAGCATAGCACAGGAAAATGTAAACTAGCTGCTCTTGCCCTTGACACGCCTCTCTCTTCTCCTACAGTAACTAGGGCGATAAAATCTTCCATGTCTCGAGGATGTGGTTCCTTGATGTTGCCCTCATAGGGTATCTTGCAAACTTTGCAAAAATCGTAAAGATTCATTTTCTTAGGCACATCATATAGGTGAAATTCTACTGTAGGAGGGTCTTCCCTAGCATGAAAGTGAAAATTTTGCACAAAGGCATTAGTGAGCAAGAGGTACTGGTCGCACTTATCGTTGAGCAAGTTGGTGATGCCTGCATTCTCGGCCAAATAATAGAAATCTTCATAAATAACGTCCGCCCTCAAGAATGTGTCACACGACCATTCACATGGTCGGATTTCTGCGATGCGAGGAAGATTGTATTTGGGTTTCTCCTTCATTTCATTCTCATCTTCCTTAGAACCCCGACTTGAAGATCCTCTTAGCAACCTTCTCAACATTTCTGAAAAATTCTGAAATTTGTAGTGTGTGAAAATAAAGGTGAACAAAACTCATAGCAACTACTTCCTCGAGTGCCTAGAGACAATATCATGCATCAAAACTACTTGGGACCATAAAAATTTGACATGCAAGCTCAAGAACAAGGTCACCACAGTAGCAAAAATTTGCAATATATAAGGCACTAGAACAAAAACTAATTGGACCATTGGAGGAGTCACATACCGATGAGTAATCCCCTAAAACAGTTTTGCAGATGGAGTTTTGAGCAAGGAGATCGAAAATGGCAGCAAGATGAGCTAGAACACGGGTTTGAGAAATTGGTGGGATTTTTCCTGGAAGAAGGTGAAATGAATGGGTGCTGGAATAAGTGGAAGGGGGCACGTGTGACCCACAAGCTTGCTAGGCGCGGCTAGGGAGGTGGCCGCACCCTGCAGGCTTGTGACCCACTAGTGCAGCCCCCTAGTGCATTCTCAGTGCGAAAAATTCTTAAATATTCCACAAAAAATCATACTAAATTTTCAGGGCATTCTGGGAACTTTTATTTCTAGGTCATTTTTCTATTGCACGAAAAACTCACAAAACAGAAAAATAATAGCATTTTTACTTAATTTCATCTAGGAAACAGAAAGTAAAACTTAGGTGTAGGATATTGTGCTTTCTAAATTCATCCATCTCATGCTCCTCAAAAGGAATCCATCAATAAGGTTGATCAAGTCTTATTAACGAAATTCTTTCGAATGACATGAAACCGAAGAATCTTAGAATAACACTAAGTTACCTCAGTGGGGATATGCATTTCCCCAACAATAAGTATATCATATTTCTTGTTGATAGTAGGAAGAGGGAACTCAAAGTCTCCACTAATAATTGTTGGAATTTTTTCAATAGAGTTGATACTATGAAGTTGAGGTTGTTTCTTCGGGAAGTGTACCGTATGCTCATTACTATTAATATGAAAAGTGACATTGCCCTTGTTGCAATCAATAACAACCCCTACAGTATTCAAAAAGGGTCTACCCAGGATGATCAACATACTGTCATCCTCGGGAATATCAAGAATAACAAAGTCCGTCAAGATAGTAGCATTTGCAACTACGACAGGTACATCCTCACAAATATCGATAGGTAGAGCAGTTGATTTATCAGCCATTTGCAAAGAGATTTCAGTAGGTGTCAACTCATTCAAATCAAGTCTACGGTATAAAGAGAAAGGCATAACACTAACATCAGCTCCAAGATCACATAAAGCAGTTTTAACATATTTTCCTTTAATAGAGCATGGTATAGTAGGTACTCCTGGATCTCCTAGTTTCTTAGGTATTCCACCTTGAAAAGTATAATTAGCAAGCATGGTGGAAATCTCAGCTTCCAGTATCTTTGTTTTATTTGTCACAATATCTTTCATATACTTAGCATAAGGAGACATTTTCAAAATATCAGTCAAGCGCATACGTAAAAAGACAGGTCTAATCATTTCAACAAAGCGCTCAAAGTCCTCATCATTATTTTTCTTGGATGGTTTAGGAGGAAAGGGCATGGGTTTCTGAACCCATGGTTCTCTTTCTCTACCATGTTTCCTGGCAATGAAGTCTCTTTTATCGTACCTATCATTCTTAGGTTGTGGGTTATCAAGATCATCACCAGGTTCAATATCCACATCATTATCATTACTAGGTTGAGCATCAACATGAACATCATTATTAATGTTATCACTAGGCTCATGTTCATCACCAAATTGTGTCTCAACATCAAAAATAGAAATATCATTTGGATTCTCAGATGTATCTATAACAGGTTCACTAGCAGCATACAAAGTACTATCATCATTCTTTTTCCTACTCTTATTGGAGGGAATAGGTGCATCAGTATTAACTCTCTGAGAATCTTGCTCAATTCTCCTAGGATGGCCCTCATGATACAAAGGTTCCCGAGTCATTCTACCACCTCTAGTCACAATTTTAATATAATGATCATTGTCTTTACTATTCATCTCATTAAGCAAATCATTTTGAGCCTTAAGTACTTGTTCTACTTGAGTGGTTACCATGGAAGCATGTTTACTAATAATCTTAAGATCATTGATAGTTTTACTCAAATAATCACCCAAGCGATCAAGCATATAAGCATTATGTTTCAATTGTCTACTAACATAGGCATTGAAATTTTCATGCTTCATAATAAAATTATAAAATTCATCCAAGCATTGGCTAGCAGGCTTATTATAAGGGATATCTCTTTCATCAAATCTTCTGAGAGAATTTACCTCTACTACCTGTGTCGGGTTATCAAGACCATGTATTTCTTCAATAGGTGGTAGATTCTTAACATCTTCAGCTTTAATACCCTTTTCTTTCATAGATTTCTTTGCCTCTTGCATATCTTCAGGACTGAGGAATACAATACCTCTTTTCGTCGGAGTTGGCTTTGGAGGTGGTTCAAGAATAGTCCAATCATTATCATTCCTCAATATATTATTCAATAGTAATTCAACTTGTTCAAAAGTTCGTTCCCTAAAAACACAACCAGCACAACTATCTAGGTAGTCCCTAGAAGAATCGGTTAGTCCATTATAAAAGATATCAAGTATTTCATTTTTCTTAAGAGGATGATCAGGCAAATCATTAAGTAAGTGGAGAAGCCTCCCCCAAGCTTGTGGGAGACTCTCTTCTTCAATTTGCACAAAGTTAAATATTTCCTGCAAGGCAGCTTGTTTCTTATGGGCAGGAAAATATTTTTCATAGAAGTAATAAACCATGTCATGGGGACTACGCACACAACCAGGATCAAGAGAATTAAACCATTTCTTAGCATCACCCTTTAATGATAAAGGAAACAACTTAAGAATATAGTAATAGCGAATTTTTTTCCTCATGAGTAAATAGGATGCTTATATCATTCAATTTGGTAAGATGTGCCACAACAGTTTCAGATTCATAACCATGGAAAGGATCAGATTCAACCAAAGTAATTAACTCAGGATCGACAGAGAATTCATAATCCTTATCAGTAACAAAGATGGGAGAAGTAGCAAACTTAGGATCATATTGCATTCTAGCTTTCAAATATTTTTCCTTCCACTTGTGAAGCAATTTCTTAAGATCATCTCTATCCTTACAAGCAAGAAAGTCCCTAGCTACCTCTCCTTCCGTAACATAATCCTCAGGTATATCAGGCAATTCATATCTAGGAGGGCTAGGTCTAGCAGGTGAATCATAGTGTTTAATTTCAATAATTTCATCAGATTCATCAATATTATCAGTTTCAGCATTAGCTCTAGCAATTTGTTCATCAATAAATTCACCAAGTGGCACGGTTTCATCAAACAAAGTATTATCATAAACATCATGCATAGGAGAAGTTGCATCATCAAATACTTGCGACATATCAGAATTACTAGCAGGTGGTGGTGTCGCAAACTTACTCATAACAGAAGGTGAATCAAGTGCAGAGCTAGATGGCAGTTCCTTACCCCCTCGTAGTAGAGGGATAGATGTTGGTTTTTGGATCTTTCAGATTCTTTATAGTGATCAACAAATATATATCCCAAGTGACTCAAAGAATAAAGCTATGCTCCCCGGCAACGGCACTAGAAAAAGGTCTTGATAACCCACAAGAATAGGGGATCACAACTGTTTTCGAGGGGTAGAGTATTCAACCCAAATTTATTGATTCGACACAAGGGGAGCCAAAGAATATTCTCAAGTATTAGCAGCTGAGTTGTCAATTCAACCACACCTAAACGACTTAATATCTACAACGAAGTGTTCATTAGCAAAGTAATATGGTAGTAACGGTGACGGTGGCAAAGTGATAGTAGCAGTTTGCAGTGTTTGTAACAGTAGCAACGGAAAAGTAACTGAGCAAAGATCAATATATGGAAAGCTCGTAGACAATGGATCAATGATGGATAATTATGTCGGATGACATTCATCATGCAATAGTTATAACATAGGATGACACAGAACTAGCTCCAATTCATCAATGTAATGTAGGCATGTATTCCATATATAGTCATACATGCTAATGGAAAAGAACTTGCATGACATCTTTTGTCCTACCCTCCCGTGGTAGCGGGGTCCTATTGGAAACTAAGGGATATTAAGGCCTCCTTTTAATAGAGAACCGGACCAAAGCATTAGCACTTAGTGAATACATGAACTCCTCAAACTACGGTAATCACTGGAAAGAATTCCAATTATTGTCACCCTGGGGGATGCGGATCATAGCTCATAATAGGTGTCTACAACTTGCAAGATAGGATCAAGAACACACATATATTCATGAAAACATAATAGTTTCAGATCTGAAATCATGGCACTTGGGCCCTAGTGACAAGCATTAAGCATAGCAAAGTCATAGCAACATCAATCTCAGAACATAGTGGATACTAGGGATCAAACCCTAACCAAACTAACTCGATTACATGATAAATATCATCCAACCCATCACCGTCCAGCAAGCCTACGATGAGATTACTCACGAACGGTGGGGAGCATAATGGAATTGGTGATGAAGGATGGTTGGTGATGACGAAGGCGTCGATTTCCCCTCTCCGGAGCCCAAAACGGACTCCAGACCTGGTCTCCTGAGGAAGAACTGGCGATGGCGGTGGCTCCGTATCGTGAAACACGATGAACTCTTCTCTCTGATTTTTTCCTCGACAAATAGGGTTATATGGAGTTGGAGAGGAGGTCAGAGGAGCCACGAGGGGTCCACAAGCCTGCCCCACGCGGCGAGGGGTTGGCCGCGGCTAGCAGGCTTGTGGCCTACTGGTGGCGCCCCTCTGGTTAATTCTTGCGCCAGTATTATTTATTAATTCCAAAAATATTCTCCGTAAATTTTCAGGGCCATCCGAGAACTTCTATTTCTGGACAAAAACAACACCAAGGTAATTCTGCTGAAAACAGCGTCAGTCCGGGTTAGTTAGTTCCATTGAAATCATGCAAATTAGAGTCCAAAACAAGGAGAAAAAAGAGTTTTGAAAGTAGATACGTCGGATACATATCAATAGACTCGGTTCGTGGTTCGAGGCCGTTTTAATCATCACGATCTATCAATATACCGATCGTGTCCCGTTTTACACCAACCACCCGTTATACTTATCATGCACACGCAATGGCTCGCACGCCTCGGGAAGTGAAGGGATCCACAATGTAGCGAGGGGAGTCTAAATCGATAGGCCTCATAAAAAGAGGAAGAAAACCCCAAAGGCTTTTCATGCTCTCCATTCGACTTCTCCGCCTCCCATTCCCTTTTGCCTCCAAAGGACAGATCTAGGTTTCTTCGCCCCCTCCTCCGAGATCATCAATGGCGGGCTCCAACAGCCAATGGGAAGCTCCATGTGGACACCCAGCGAGACATTCTCGACCTCAAGAAGGTGGGCTACCTCCCCACCAACATCCCTCCCCGTGCAACGGAGGAGGGCCAAGTGATCCCCACCCCTAAGCCAGGCGAGAGGGTGGTGTTCATCTCCCACTTCATCCGGGGGATGAGTTTTCCTCCCCACCTCTTCATCCGGGGGCTAATGTTCTTCTACGGCCTAGACTTCCATGACCTCCCGCCGAACTCCATCATGCACATCTCGGTGTTCATCCTCGTCCGCGAGGCCTTCCTGCGCATCAAGCCACACTTTGGTCTGTGGCTGCAGGTCTTCAACATCAAGCCCAAGTGCATCGGTGGCAAGCACACAGATTGTGGCGGGGCCGTCATCGGCAAGCTCACTCGCGTCGGGTGGCTGTTGGGCACCCTCATCGACATCATCAAGGGGTGGCAAAAGGAGTGGTTCTAGGTCACCGAACCTCAAGAAGAAGGTCAGCACCCCGCCACCGCATTCATATCCGGTCCCCCACCAGACTGGCTTCATGGCTCGAAAAGGGCCTTGTCTGGGGACTCGGCAAGGAGGTGACCGACCTGCAGAAGCGTATCTGCTCCATGGTCGAGGAGGGCACCAAGTTGACCGATGTGGTCCAGGTGATGCTCCGAAGACGTATCCTCCCCTGCAAGCGCCGGGACACCCCCTTGTGGGCTCGAGAACTTGAAGCCGAGCCCACAGTTCGAGAACTCTTCCGTACTACGCGGGAGAAGTTGTGGAAGGCGCTCTTCAACTCAATGAAGAGCTAGTCATCTGAGGAGGAGGACAAGGGTCTGCATGCCGCCAAGCCCGATTCCGAGGTATGATATACCCTAGCTTGGTCAACTTTATTACATAGAAGTTCATAACGCCTTACCCGATCTGTCTTCATAGAGATGGCTAAAGAAAGCCGTCAACATCAATAGTGTGACGCCTCAGCCCGAAGATAAGAGGACCGGGCTGTTAGCCAAAATGCTCGTGGTGAAGCCTTATGAGGCTCCCACGAAGAAAGAGAAGAAGAAGAAACCAGGCCAGGCTGGCATCCACATCAGGAACCATCCTGATACCGCATCCGAGGATACCCTCGCCTCCTCTAATCAGGAGGAGGCTGAGGAGGAGGAAGCTGAAGAAGAGGAGTAGGAGGAGGACGAGGTCGAGGGCAAGGGGAGAGGCGATTAACCTTGCGCCAAGAAGAGAGCGGCATCTTCGGACGCCCCGGAGCAGGTCGCTTCTCCCGCACACAAGAGGGCATGACAGACGCGGGTGGTCCTGTCTGACGATAGCTCGGACTCGGGCTCCGTGTTCGAAGACCTCGAGGAGGTTCCACAAAGGATCCTATGAGTCAAGCCCCCCATCCAGGTTAGGATCCGGAGAACCTCATGTTCATTACAAATGGATTTAGAGTTTGCTAATACGCAGGTTATTGGCCTTGTAGCCCCCCCGCGCGTTATCCACACCGAGGTGATATCGGACGGGAAGACCCCGCTCGCTGAATTGGCGGAGAGCGGGGATGCCTCGCATCCCGCCACTCCGGGTGCCACGGAGGACGCCATGGAAGTATCATCCCAGACCACTCTTATGAAGGCGGAAGCTGGTGGCGAGGGAGATGGCACCATGGCCGAGGCTAACGCCTCGGCCACTGAAGACCGGGGGGCAACACCCTGCACGGATACTGAGGAGGCCTGATGAGCGGGCGCTCAGTCCCCTCCAAAAACATCTCCGAAGCGAACTATGCCTCCGAAGGCACCGGTCCAATCCCCGATGGGTGATCGGGGGGTCCGATTGTCACCGACACCACTGACCAATAGGTGGTTGGCCATGGAGGAGGCTCTATCGAGTGCCTCCATCGCCGAGGATCACCGCACCCTTATGGGTGCGGTACTACAGAGCGTCCAGTCCGTTGACAACGGACTGAAGGACGCCTTCAAAGGTCTCCTTGCGGGTTTTTAAGTAAGTCACCCGATGCATTTATTTTGCAAAGATTTTATTTGTTCGCATTATATACATGGCAGCCCCCGAGCCCTAGGTGAGGTGAAGAAGCTCACCAAAGGGTCACATCTGAATCCGATACCGAACTAGATTCACTTTAAGTGTCCAGCATATGAGAATAACTCGACATATGAGCGGATTGTCCATAGTTCAGGAATTGAGAGCTCATGCAATGTATTAACTATGAGTGACACAGGCTTCATCATCGGCGACGTCCATAAATGGTGCCGAGCTGGAAGAGCTCAATCGGAAGCTGAAGCGTTTCGAAGACGAAGCTGAGGCCCTTAACCGAAGGCTCGACGAGGCTCAAGGTATGTCAAAACAAAATTCGAATGCCCTTGTCTGAGTTCTGTAGTCAAATATTGTCCATGCAACTTCTTTACATTGTACACTGCACGCGTAGCCTCGGCCAAGGAGGTGGAGAGGCTCAAGGCTGAGCTCCAGCGTGCAAAGGACGAGACGGCCGCCGAGAGGGCGGCTGCTAAGGAAACGTCTGTCGCCCTTTCCGCCATGCGAGCCACTAGTGGCAAGCATGAAACTCGCGTGGCCGAGGTCCAACATGAGCTCAAGGATGCCAGCGGAAGATGCGAGGCCTTGGAGCAGAAGAACAAGGCAAGCTTGGTCGACCTGTCCGTTATGAAAACCGAACTCCAGAAGGAGCGTACGGACAACCGGTTCTACGAGGAGCAAGTGCGCCAGGCCAAGGAAATAGCAGATGGTAAGCCGTACTCACTAAAGTGCGTGTTCGGGGATAGCAGATTCGCATTGCTTACCCGGGTGTGGCGATCCTCAGGCGCATCCTCTTATCTCCAAAATGGCGTGGCGGACGCCAATAAGCTATTCGCCTCGCGGGAAGAAGGAGATGAAGCTCGGCTATTCTAGGCATAGTTCAGAGCCCCCGAGTGCCCTCCTCTTCTGGTGGAGCAGCTGAAAGAGCTGATGGAGCTGCACCAGATGGCAGAGCCGGCCATGAAGGACCTCTGCATTCGCTTATGGCCCGGCGAGCTGCTACCAGGCAACTAGTTTGGCCTGGTGCAGAGGTTGATCGCTGCTACGCCCCGCCTCGACACCGTCAAGCGCTCCTCCTGCATCGAAGGAGTCCGGATGGCCCTTGCCAAGGCCAAAGTGCATTGGCCAGGGATAAATCTGATGAAGGTAGCCACCGACCCACTGCCACCTGGGAAGGAGCATCGACGCCCCGAGCTATACTTCGATGGAGTGATGGAGAGTGCTCGGTTAATAGCGTCGTAGTGTTCGGGTGATAAATTATTCGAATGAGCCTTTAACGTGTCTGAAGGCTTGTGTTAACTTTGAATGATATTAGTATTTGCTCTTATATGGTTTTGCATTCCTTTATAAGTCCTATGTGACTGTTTAATACTGAAAGATGCGAGTCGTCGGCTTCAGCCCCCACGTAGATACTACATGGGGTGTCTATGCCAATGTACTATGTCCCTTAGCCATATTGTCGGAACCCGAAGGCGGTATAGTGTGGCAGACTAGGCAATCATACTATAGTGCTTTATTTCTTTCACTTAGCCGTAGGGGCACGAAAAGTACTACATGAAGCGTACGATTAGCCACCAAAGTGTTGTGATGTTTGGACGAACCGTGGCCGAAGCCGGTATCACAATATCTGCACAAAGGGCAAGTTCCTCGTATAACATGGAATAACCGTGTACGAGGATTGAAGTATAACACTTCCAGCTCGGGGTTCACAGATCGGATCATGCATACTATGACAGTCCTTTTTCGGCTTCCTCCCTGAGGTGCTTGACCAGACTATCCGGAAGCACAATCGCAGGGGTGCTCCCTTTTCCCTTTTAGCCGAACGAGCAAAACGTAAAGGGGCAAGCACAGGAGCCGGGAAACCCAACTTATTGACCAAAGACATAGTTCCAAACTGGTGCATATAAAGCGAACGCCAAGACATCGAACACATGATAGATAAGGCAATTTGTGTTTGAACTCGAGCCCCCGGTCTATTAGCCGGTTACCTCGCGTCATACCGAATAGGTTCATGAGAAGAGGGAGAAAAGAGAAAAAATATGCGTCGAAAACAAGACAAAGGAGGCGAACTTGTGCCACACAATTTTGCATTTTCTCAACGACTCTTATAACTCGGATTGCCGAAGCGACTATTTATAGGTGTGTGAAATAAAATAAGAAATAAAATCAGACAAGAGATTTTGTACCGAGGGTCTTCAATTGGTAACCTAACGTCCTCGATATGCCCCCTTGCTAGTTGACTCCTGCTCTTAGATGCACCTTAATGGGTGTTAGTGTCCGGCGGGCGGATTTTCTAACAAAATCTTGAGATGCCGCCGAATTGTGCGTGTGCTTTGTGCCGTAGGCAGGCTCTTTTAGGAGCGCTTGTATTTTGTCCAAAGATGTGTTGATGGTAGCAATTCGGGCCGGCCGAACACCCATCTTTATTTCCCCACCACAACCCATGGGATCGTAAGTGCGAAGTTGTGCCTCCTCGGCACATACTTTGTTGGTCCTAAGGTTGTGCGGTGGGGGGTGAGTCCCTACAGAGGGGAGGCGGGATCTGAGTTGTCGGTTCAAAACCGAACTCGCTTCCCAGCCTTCTGTGACTTTATGGCAGATGTCGGAACTTGCCGATCTTCGTTGTAGCTAAATCAGGCTGCTAAGGCCAATGAATGTTCCTCAGTTCTAAGGGAGCGCTCTATATTGCCATTGGCAGTAATGACCCATCTTGGGGCCTGGCATCTTGAGCTTGAGGTATGCATAGTGTGGGACCGCATTGAAACGAGCAAACGCAGTCCAACCAAGTAGCGCGCGATTAGCCGCTGCGGAAGGGCACAATGTCGAAGATCAAATCTTCGTTGTGAAAGTTATCGGGCGATCCGAACACAACTTCTAGAGTTACGGAGCCCGTACATCGGGCCTCAACGCCTAGGATCACTCCTTTGAAGGTAGTCTTGCTGGGTTTGATCCTTGACGGATCTATGCCCATCTTTTTCACCGTATCTGAGTAGATCAGGTTTAGGCTACTTCCCCCATACATTAGGACTTTTGTGAGGTGCTACCCATCTATGATGGGATCTAGGACGAGTGCCGCCGAACCCCCATGGCAGATACTGGTCGGATGATCACGCCGATCAAAGGTGATCGGGTATGCCCACCATGGGTTGTACTTCGGGGCTACAGGTTCTACAACGTAGACCTCCCGAAGGGTGCGCTTCCTCTCCTTCTTTGGTATATGGGTGGCGTATATCATGTTCACCGTTTTGACTTTGGGAGGAAATTTCTTCTATCTGCCACCAATTGGACCCCGAGGTTCATCCTCTTCTTCGATGCGAGAGCTTTTGCCTTGGTCCTCAGTGGTATCTTTCTGGCATGTTTGATCACCCAACAGTTGCGGTGGGTGTGGTTGGCGGGATTTTCCGAAGTCCCATGGATTTGGCAAGGCCTTTCCATGATTTTCTCGAGCTGAGTGGGTCCATCGCAGTTGCCTTTAGGAGGCTTATTCCGCTGCCAGGTCGGGAGTTGCGGAATCCGGCGTTTACAGCCGTGTCATCGGCATCGCTATTATTGTGCCGACGCTTATTCTTATTGCGCTTTGGCCTTGAATTGCAGTCCCGGGCTTCAGGTGCGATGGGATCTTCCGAATTGTGGTTGCGCCTAGCCAGCCAATTGTCTTCGCCTGAGCAAAAGTGGGTCATGAGGGATGTAAGGGCGGACATGCTCCGAGGCTTGTCCTGGCCTAGCTGGCGGGCCAGCCATTCGTCCCGAATATTGTGTCGAAAGGAGTCTATGGCCTTAGCATCCGGTCAGTCGACGATTTGGTTCTTCTTGGTCAAGAATCGATTTCAGAATTGCAGAGCAGACTCGTCGGGCTTCTGGACGACGTTGCTGAGATCGGAAGAGTCCAGGCAGTCATAGGTTCCTTGGAAGTTAGAGCGGAATGCATCTTATAGGTCTTCCCAGCATCCAATGGAGTTTTTGGGGACGCTGTTTAGCCAGTGTCGAGCTGGACCCTTAAGTTTAAGAGGGAGCTATTTGATGGAATGGAGATTGTCTCCTCGCACCATGTGGATATGGGGAATAAAGTCCTTGATCCATACAGTTGGGTCAGTGGTCCCATCATACTGTTCTATATTCACGGGTTTAAACCCCTCGGGGAACTGATACCGCATTACCTCATCTATGAAGCACAGTGGGTGTGCGGCGCCTTTGACCCGTGCTATGCCGCGCTTGTATTCCGCGTCTGTATGGGGCTGGTTGCGTTCTCGGTCTCTGTTGTTTTGGTCAAACCATGGTCTGTATCAGCCGCGTCTATCAGGCGAGTACTCTCTGGATCCATAGATGGATCTTGTGCGGCCTGCTCTATGATCCATGTCATCTCGCAGGTCGAACCTGTCATTGGGCTCTAATGGCTCCTTACCCCGTCTCTGGGGCACTGCCGATATATAACCGGTATCGTCAGTCGTCCTGTCCCGACCATGAGGGGGGCGGTCCGGCTTGTCGTATGGAGTACGACCTAGAGACAGAGTATCAGTGAGTTCATCATCGAACTACGACAGCAACCTCCTCCGAGGATAGCTTTTGGGCTGGTCTGACAAACCGGTGCCGTATACTTCTTCGGCTGAGAGGACTTTCGTCCATCGATCATTGAGATCGTCCTGTTCGGCTTTGAGTTTCCGTTCTTTGGCCTTTAGGCTGCTAGCCATTGCTATGAGTTGTTGCCTGATTTCTTCCTGATCCTCAAGGTTATGAGGGATGTACAAGTCATCGTCTTCTAGTATATCCTCCTCCTCAACGGGGGGAAGGTAATCATCACCCTCGGAGTCACTGACGTTATCGGGTTTGTTTCGGTCCTCTGGCCCCTCCAGACCCTCAAACGGGGGCTCGGGGATATCGGGATTGCTATGTGATGTCTACTGCACAACCTTCTTCTTGTAGACTCGTGTTGGGCCTCCAAGCACACATTTTGTAGGACAATGGAAATTTTCCCTCAAATGGATGACCTAAGGTTTATCAATCCGTGGGAGGTGTAGGATGAAGATGGTCTTTCTTGAACAACCTTGCAACCAAATAACAAAGAGTCTCTTGTGTCCCCAACACACCCAATACAATGGCAAATTGTATAGGTGCACTAGTTCGGCGAAGAGATGGTGATACAAGTGCAATATGTATGGTGGATATAGTTTTTTGTAATCTGAAAATATAAAAACAGAAAGGTAACAAATAGTAAACAACGAGCAAAACATTGTATAAATGCTCGGAAACAAGGCCTAGGGTTCATACTTTCACTAGTGCAATTTCTCTCAACAATATTGACATAGTTGAATCATATGTAAGTACCTCTCGTGCGACAAAGAGTTCACTCCAAAGTTACAAATAGATGCGAACAAATGTAGAAATTATTGTAGGATACGAAACCACCTCAAAGTTATCTTTTCTGATCAATCTTATGAGCTATCCCTATAAGTGTCACGAACAGCCCTAGAGTTCGTACTAAGATAATACGTTAAGATACACATCAACCAAAACCCTAATGTCACCTAGATACTCCAATGTCACCACAAGTACCCGTGGGCTTGATTATACGATATGCATCACACAATTTCAAATTTATTAATCCAACACAAAGAACTTCAAAGACTGCCCCAAAGTTTCTACCGGAACGTCAAGATAAGAAAGTGTGCCAACCCCTATGCATAGATTCCCAAGGTCACGGAACCCGCAAGTTGATCACCTAAACATACATCAAGTGGATCAATAGAACATCCCATTTTCACCACAGATATCTCATCGCAAGACATACATCAAGTGTTCTCAAATCCTTAAAGACTCAATCCGATAAGTAAACTTCAAAGGGAAAACTCTATTCATCACAACTAGATAGAGAGGGGAAACACTCCATATGATTCAATCTATATCAATAAATCTCGTGGTACATCAAGATCGTGCCATCTCAAGAACACGAGAGAGAGAGAGAGAGAGAGAGAGAGATCAAACACATAGCTATTCGTACATATCCTGAGCCCCGAGGGTGAACTACTCCCTCCTCGTCATGGACAGCATCGGGATGATGAAGATGACCTCCGGTGATGGTTTCCCCCTCCGGCATGTTGCCGGAACGGGCTCCCGATTGGTTTTTCGTGGCTCTGGAGGTTTGTGGCGGCGAAACTCCCGATCTAGGTTCTGCGTTGGGGTTTCTGGAATATTTGATGATTTATAGAGCTGAGAGGGAGGTCGGTGGAATCCCGAGGGGCCCACAAGCCTGGTGGCCGCGACTAGGGGGTGGCCGCGCCCCTGAGGCTTGTGACCTCCCCGGGAACCTTCTAGCCCAACTCTAATGCTCCATATTTTTTATATTTTCTAAAAATATTCTCCGTAAATTTTCAGCTCATTCCGAGAACTTTTATTTCTACACAAAAACAACACCACGGTAGTTCTGCTGAAAACAACGTTAGTCCGGGTTAGTTCTAATAAAATCATACCAAAATCATATAGAATTATTGTAAACATGGCATGAATACTTCATAAATTATAGATACATTGGAGATGTATCACTATGGTCGGTGGGGGTATTGTCGTCCCCGTTGCTGATAATAGCTTTTCTTCCCTTTTTGTTTTTGGACTGCTTATGCGATTTCCGGCGCCTTGATGGCGCATCGCCCGATTTATCGCCGTCGTTGTGAGGCGTGTTGTCGCCATTGGTGGCAAGAGTATCCACCATGTAGACGTCATATGTAGAAGTGGCAGTCCAACTCCCAGTGTTGACGGGGGTGGGAGCACAGTCCTCTTCTTCCATGTATTCTGTCTCTTCTGAGGCATAGTCCAGCACGTCGGTTAAATCTTCGACGGTGGCTATCAAGTGGGTGGTGGGTGGGTCAAAAAATTCATCCATGCATGCATCGTAACCGAACCGAGCGTAGATCGGGGCTGGATCGTCGGCGATCTTCATCGTCGCGAATCGCTCCAGGGCCTCGTCGATCGCTGAGGGCCTGATCGGATCCAGCTGTTCGGAACTCGTGGAGTTGACCTCCGTGACATCCAGCTATGGGGTGTGTTCGGTAAGAACACGTGTTCGATCGTCTGGCTTAACGATCGGACCAGGATAAGAGATCGGCTCATTGCTGTGGGTGACCCTATCGGCATGCCCGAAGAAGGGGCTCGAGGTTAAAGCCTCAGAGTCCTCGGGGGCTATAGGCAAAGCTGTGATCCCGATCAGTGACAAGTCATCCCGAGAGTCGACAGAGAACTCTAAGTTTCCAAATCTGACCTCTTGATCACGGGCGAAGTTCTCAATGCGACCTAGATGGCCAGCGGAGTCAGCGTGCAACACAACACTGCCGAAGGCAAAGATCTGTCCAGGGACGAAGACGTCCATATTGCGAACCTCTTCGTTGATGACAAGGTGAGGCGTCGATTCAATCTTGCTCACAGAGGAACTCTCAATGGAAGCACCAATGTCGGTGTCAAAACCGGCGGAACTCGGGTAGGGGGTCCCAAACTGTGAGACTAAGATCGACAGTAACAGGAGACGAAGGAGACACGGATTTACCCAGGTTTGGGCCCTCCTATGGAGGTAATACCCTATGTCCTGCTTGGTTGTATTGATCTTGAGGGGATACAGAGTTGGTCTACCTCGAGATCGTACAACTAACTGTAGATGAGTTATTCTATCTCTATGCCCTAAAACCCGCCGGCTTATATAGGTGCCGAGGATGCCTAGGGTTTACACATGGTCGGTTACATGCCGAAGAGATAAACATGTCTATTTACTACATCAAACGTGGAGCGCACGCCGTGTTTCCCGAAGCTTCCATCCTGGAGACTGGAACTTCAAACCTTCCGATGTCCGATAAGTAATCCTCACAGTCCGGCCCACAACAATAGATCGGCTATCCAAGGCCTCCCTAATCCAGGACTCCCTCATCAGGCGTGTGTGTAGATGGGCCCATCCATCGTCGACATGGCAGGTCAGCAACACCCATGGTGCCCTTGACTAGGGCCTTTTGCAATCTACCATGGCGTGCCGGGTGCGGGCACTATGCAGATGGACCATTTTGTGATTTTTTTTAAAATGAGTTTATTTTGTGTTGAACTTTGCCCAAAGGGCCAATTTTGTCGTTTTTCACGCCCTCTTGGATTGGGTTGTCTTTGTGGTTTGGGGGTACCCGATGTCTTGTGCCGGGGATCACTTTGCGTGGTGGTAGTGTTGGTGAGTTGTTCATCTATGGTTAATTTGTATTGTTTTTACCTTTTTTTTGTGAATTAACTGAGCAATTTTCTTCTTCTTAATTAATCGATAAGGCAAAGCTTTTGCCATCGTTTTGGAAAAAATAATCCTGGAGACCTGAAAGACGTGCAACATCTCATCCAAACTTGCATATTTTTTCGAACATTTCCGTAGAGCCAAGGAAAAAACAAAGATAAAATCAAAGGATTTCCCGAAGAAACATATCTTTCATGCAGCAATTATAACACTGCATTGAACTTTCATTCGCAACATGGAATTGGCTATCTGAGCTTCACCTCCCTATTTTTTTAAGATGGACACTAAGTTAACAAAGTACTACTCCTTCCATCCCATGATATAAGAACGTTTCTGACTATTTGAACGGAGAAAGTACTAGACTACACATAAAACCTAGCCCGCGTGCAGACTTGAGAAGGTCAGACAGCACCCAGGGCAGCTCTTCTCAAGCTGCCTGTAGCTCTCGGTCGCCATCACCGCTTCAAGGATTGCGGGAGTTCCGACGATGAACTCGACGCACCTCGCCTTAAGCTGCGGCCAGTTGTTCATGTCCGCCAGGGCCAGAATCGCGGCCGCCGACCCGACACTAACGCCAGCAGATATCTTCTGCGAGCAGTTCAGCTTGAGCCTTTCCAACCCATACCTGTTGGCGGCCGCGAGGAGGCTGCAGACCAACGCCATTGAATCCTCATCGTCAATTCTTCGGTCAAGCTCCGGTGCGGTGTCGGTGTAGATGAAGTGCAACATGGCCTTGAACTCCGCCGCCTCCCGAAAACATTCAGTAGAGCTTACGCACCCCGGTCGCGTTATCTTGACTGTTCGTAACCGCAGGGATCCGTGCCGTCGTCGGCCGCTAAAACAGGTCACGGGCATTGCAGTAGTGTGATTACCTGCCGCGGAACTGTGATCATCCTAGTTCGTGTAGGCTACTGTGCATGGAATCTAGCTGGACACCACATCTAAAATACATGCGCATACGGACAGCAGTTTTTTTTTTGAAACGAGCCAAAAGCTTTGCCTTTCATTGATATAGGAGAAAAGAGTTGGCCCGTTTACGAGGAAAACTGGCCGAAAAAATCCTTACAACACGACACCACATGCCAGCCCCGAGGCTGTGCTCCACACGGGTCGACGACCAACCAGGTCGACACCACACCTCAACGCAACAGGCGAAGACGAAAGACTGGAGCCACCGCTCCAACTACCACGCCGGCCCCAAGGACGCGCCCCGCCTGGTTGAAGATGAACCCGCCTTCGCCGAACCACCAAAACACTCCACAAGCCCCTTTGTCCGGTGAAAGTCCAAAGCGAGGCCCCAAGAGACAAAACGACACAAGAGCGCCGCCCACGCCCGATCCCGCGAGGGATCTAGGGTTTCCCCCGGATAGCCCGGGCGAAGATCAAGAAACACCCGCTTCGACGACGCCTTCAAGAAGGATGCGGCGCCCACGGACGTCATCGTCGTCGGTCCTGACCGGCCGTCAAGACAGAGCTTTCGTCCAGCGAAGAGTTCCAAGACCTCGCGCCTTATCATACGGACAGCAGTTGGCTGGCAGTGCCTGGTGATCGTGATTCATATACTACGATGCACATGTTTTAGGACATGGGCGAAGTAGACGATGAAAAGTCACGCTTCATGCAATGTACATGGTATGATAAGGCCCAGACACTGAAAACATGGCTGATGCATGGGTTGGACCTAGTCAAAGTGTTTCGGCGATTCCAGTGCCGTGCATCAAATCATTCACAAATTCATCATTCGACGTCGTGCGATAAACGTCCATTTCATCGTTTGCATGTTTGAAATCTAACAAACTGAAAAATGCTGGTGCATGATTGCCGAGTCGATGCGGACGTCGGCACGATCGGCAACGATGTATGCAGAGACGAGCAAGAGATGCCACACATTGAACGGTTAGGGTACATGAGTTGACGTGAACGTCGGCACAGTAACGATGACAGACGCGGAGGTGAGTAAATGATGCCACGAATACAACTCGATGCGGACATTGGCACGGTTGCGATGACAGACGGGAGGTGAGCACATGTTGTCATGAATACAATACTTGGGGTACATGACTCGATGCATACGTCGACACGACAACGATGATGGACACAAAGATGAGCACATGACGCCACGAATACAACTCTTAGCGTACGCGACCCGACGCGGGCATCGACACGGTAACGACAATGGACACGGAAACGAACACGTGACGCCACAAATACAAATGGTTAGGATACACTAGTTGAAGCGGAGGTATGCACAGTAACAACAACGGGCACGAAGACGAGCACCGAACGTCACGTGCACGGTAACAGCATGCTTAGAAAAAATAATTAGTGTGTTGTAACTATTTGAAAATAATAGATTGTTATCATTTTTACATTCCGTTGGTGCATATTTTTTTTCATTTAGGTAGACGGTCTGATGCACAATTAAGGATCATGTGGAGTCACAAGATGGAGTAGGGACTGCGCAAGGTTGAGAGGAAAAGAACAAAAGGCTGCAGGCCTACATCCCTGTGACACAGCTTCTGTTCAAAGGCTGCCAGGCCCATATATCACACCACGAATCGGCCGTAATTGCCCTTCATGAACAGCGGTGACCTTGCGGCGAGCACGACCTTGTGCGCGGCGAACGTTTCACCGGAGACAACGAACGTGATGTCGGATCCCGTGCCGCTCCGCAGGAGCTCCCCGAGGTGCCGGTCCAGGTCCGAGACCGGCAAAGGAAGCGACGCGGGCACGTCTACGCCCGGGCGCTGTTCCCGGAGCACCGTGATGGCGCATTTCAGGGTGAGGGTGCCGTCATCGCCGAGGTAGCCAGAGACCTCGAGGTCGCGCCTGTGCGCCAGCACGAGCGGCGCCGACTCGCCGCCGAAGTGGCGCGGGAAGGCTCCAGACACCGTCCTGGCCTCCGAGTTCGGCTGCTCGGCCAAACCCGCGGGATGCACAAGCCAGCAGTGTAGGCACGCAGTGACGACGTCGCCCGCGCCGGCGGGACGGGCGAGGAGCACGAGCTTGAGCGACACCCACATGTTGCACCCAGAGGACGCAGGGTAGCAGCGGATCTCCCACTCCTGCCCGCCGACGCTCCACCCGGAGCACACCACGATGCACTCGTCGTGACCGCTGGTTGCCGTGGCCGAGGCCGTGGTAGTCGAGCTGAAGCCGTCGATCTTGAACGTCCGCACCGAGCGCGCCGCATCGGCGAGGTTCCTGGTCGGTCCATGGCTCTTGTTTTGTTTCTCTGCTGATTCGATTTGTGGAAACACGTACGTGAAAGAACACGCGCCTTGCTTGGCGGTGGCCGTCGGCAGCTATTAGGCCGTGTTCCCCACAGTGGACGATGATTGTCAGGGGACGCATGCGTGGATGCCCCTTACTGTGGGGGCGTCCATCCAGGCCAGGTGGCTGATGCCGGGCTAGGAGCGAAAGGAAACACCTCCCGTTTCTCCTATCATGGTTGCGCGTTGTGAGGTCGGCGGTTGGCGATGATGGCGTGGGTGGTGGCTGGGGTCCAGCTTCAGGCTCTCGGCGGTTGCGGTTGGTCCCCTCCGTCGCGGGCATACGGCAGGGGTGCAGCTAGGCCAATGGCGGTCCGGCGCCTTGCTGGAGGTGGCGGTTGTGAGCATGGTGGTGGTGCTTCCACTTTGCGGCGGGGCGGACTGATCGTGTTGCCGCGGCCATGATGCTCTCTGTGCGGAGGTGTGGAGGAGCGGCTTGGACGGGAAACGGCGTCGCAAACGGCGTGATTTCTGCAGCGTGACGGCGGGAGCTTTACAGGCATCTAAACCTCCGGTCGGGCCTGTGGCCACGGGCCTGGTTTGCTCCTGCTATCGCGTCCGGTCGGTTACCATCCTTGACGGTGGAGGTTGTGCCCTCCCGCGTGCCATTGATGATGCTGCCCCTAGCCATGGCTCCTCTTCCTCGTCAGGCAGACCCCTCCTTGCGTTGTTATGGTGAGCCGGCGTGGAAGCTTCAAGTCCGTGTTGGCGCGGGGTGGTGGTCGGTTTGGTGGCGGGCTCCGATGCGCCTGAGGTGGAGGTTGGGATTGGGAGAAATCCTAGTCGGCCTGATCGACACCGTCGTGGTGGCGCCTGCGGGTGCCGCCAGACCTTCCTAGAGGGCGTCGAGGCTACCCTTCCTTTTCCCTCGCCACGTACCGGGGGAATCCCTTAATAGCAGCGTCGTCATCGTCGCGTCCCTTCTTGGAGGTGTTGATTGGTACTGGCGTCTCGGAGTCTAGGAGCTTGATGGATGCTCTTCGGTGGGCGCAACGGTCGCGAGGGTTCTTCGTTTTCGTTGATCCGTCGTTGTTGACATTTTTTTTTCTCTTTCTTTGTTGTTTCTTTTGGACGTGTCTGTATTTTCCGTCCCAGCATCTATAAATACAAAGTTGTGCACATCTACTACTCTGGCTCTAGTCGCAACATCGGATGTGTGAGCTCTTCGTGATTAACTCCACGGGGCTCTGGAGGCCCGCCAAGGGCAGTGCCCGAGAAATACCTCCGGGTATGATAAACCAGAACGAAACAAGCGTCTTTGCGCAAGGACATATTCATTGGTTGGCTGAGCGTGACCTCAAGTCCCCATCTAAAGAGACATTCATCATCTCCTTCTCCCTGTCAGATGAGAAATTTACAACTATCCCATTGCCATCGGTCGACAATATGGAGAAGAACAACGAGCTCAAGTACTATCTGACGCAGCAGGTCGGCGGGTTCCTCTGCCTCTTTCGCACCGAAGTGAGTACTGCGACCAGAAAGTTTGCGCCTTGTCGGCATGACATATGGCTGCTGCGCGACCATGGAACAGGGGAGTGGGATCTACACTGTCGAATTGGCACCGACACGCTGCCACCAAGCGTCCCTGGCCTCACACGCTATCGGAACCGCATCAAACCGCTTGCTATTGTTGACGGTGATCGTCTCATCTCCTTCGTCCGGCCACTTTTCAATAATTCACGAGATCCAAGCTTCGGGTTGTATGCACACCCCCCCTTGACCTGCCAAATGGAGAGCCTTCTTGATAGGAAAGGCTTGGTCGCCAACAGTAGCATGGTCTTAAGACATGCTGCACTATATGAGAAAAGTGTTGCCTCGCCTGGGCAGCCGCACAAAGATATCGTCTCCGCCATGTCATTGGTGCTACGCCTGTTGTCGTACCAGACCCTCATCAGGCTCAAGTTTGTTTGCCGGAGTTGGTGCGTCATGATCGACAACAGGGACTTCCGCGGGGATAGAAATACCCACACATGTTGCTTCTATCGTGATTAGTCTTCTGTGGCCTCACTATTCAGAAACAAGGCATATTATCTGCTTATTATTATTAATTTCTGATTTGAACCGGCTTGTATTCTTTCGGTTGGAAAGGGGATTATATTACGACTCTCTGCACGTGCATCCAACTTGTTTAAGTGGCTGCTTGATGGATTCCGAAGGGATTCTGGACTGACATCGAACCAATCGTTGATCTTGGATTGTTTCTGTTGGGAAACGTTGCATGAGAAACAAAAAATTTCCTACGCACACGCAGATTTATCATGGTGATGAGCATCTACGAGAGGAAGACTGAATCTACAACTTAACAAACGCAGTTGGTGTAGTCGAACGTCTTCGCGATCCAAATCGCCGAGCGTTCCGCGATCCAATTACGATCCGTCCCGCGATCCAATCACGATCCGTCCCGCGATCCGATCACGATCCGTCCCACGAGCTTGATCACGATCCGTCCCACGAACTTGATCACGATCCTTCCGATCTAGCACCGAACGGACGGCACCTCCGCGTTCAGCACACGTACAGCTTGATGACGATCTCCACCGTCTTGATCCAGCAAGAGGGAGTGGAGAGGAAGAAGAGTTCTCCGGCAGCCTGACGACGCTCCGGCGATGGTGGTGGAGCAGTTCCGGCAGGGCTTCGCCTAAGCACTATAGAAAACCGATCTAGAGGAGAAACTATGCACTGGAGGAACGGGGAGCACGTGGCTGAAAAAACTAGTGCAAAAACCCAAAACCCTCTAGTATATATAGGAGGAGAGGAGGAGAGGAGGTAGCCTTGGCCTCCAAGGCTAGCTGGTTCAGCCGAACCTACTAGGAGAGGAGGATTCCTCCTCCAATCCTAGTAGGACTAGGATTGCTCCTTTTTGCCTTTTTTTTTCTCCATCTTTTCCTATTGGTTTTTTTTTCTCCAGCCACATGGGCCTTGTGTGGAAGTTTCCACCAGCCCACTAAGGGCTGATATTCACTCTCCCATAGCCCATGAAGCCTCTTGGGTCGAAATACCCCTCCCGAAGGCCTCCCGGTACACTACCGGCACTCCCGGTACACTACCGATGAGCCCGAAACTTTTCCGGCGATCAAAACATGACTTCCTATATATGAACTCTTTACCTCCGGACCATTTCGGAGCTCCTCGTGACATCCGGGATATCATCCGGGACTCCGAACAAACTTCGGTCACCACCATACATAACTCTATACTACCGAAACATCACCAAACCTTAAGTGTCCAGACCCTGCGGGTTCGAGAACTATGTAGACATGACCGAGACACCTCTACGGTCAATAACCAATGGCGGAACCTGGATGTCCACATTGGTTCCTACATATTCTACGAAGATCTTTATCGGTTGAACCTCTATGTCAAGGATTCAGTTAATCCCGTATGATGTTCCCTTTGTTCTTCGGTATGTTACTTGCCCGAGATTCGATCGTCGGTATCTCCATACCTAGTTCAACCTCATTACTGGCAAGTCTCTTTACTCGTTCGGTAATACAAGATCTCGCAACTAACACTTAGTCACATTGCTTGCAAGGCTTATTGTAATGTTGTATTACCGAGTGGGCCCTGAGATACCTCTTCGTCACACGGAGTAACAAATCCCAGTATTGATCCATGCCAACTCAACAGACACCCTCGGAGACACCTGTAGAGCACCTTTATAGTCACCCAGTTACGTTGCGATGTTTGATACACACAAGGCACTCCTCCGATATTTGCGAGTTGCATGATGTCATGGTCATAGGAACATATACTTGACATGCAGAAAAACAGTAGTAATAAACTGACACGATCATAAGCTACGTTTGTAGTTTGGGTCTTGTCCATCACATCATTCTCCTAATGATGTGATCACGTTATCTAATGACATCCCATGTCCATGGCTAGGAAACCTTAACCATCTTTCGATCAACGAGCTAGTTCACTAGAGGCATACTAGGGACATTGTGTTTGTCTATGTATCCGCACATGTATCCATGTTTCCAATTAATACAATTATAGCATGGATAATAAACGATTATCATGAACAAGGAAATACAATAATAAACACTTTATTTATTGCCTCTAGGGCTTATTTCCAAGAGTCTCCCATTTGCACTAGAGTCAATAATCTTGTTCACATCATTATGTGATTTACATTGTAATGAATCGAACACCGATGCAGTTCTTGTTGGGAACGTCGCATGGGAAACAAAAAATTTCCTATGCACACGCAAACCTATCCATGGTGATGAGCATCTACGAGAGGGAGAGTGGATCTACGTACCCTTGTAGATCGCTAAGCGGAAAGCGTTAAGAAATGCGGTTGGTGTAGTCGAACTTCTTCGCGATCCAAATCGCCGAGCGTCCCGCGATCCAATCACGAACCGTCCCGCGAACACATCATGATCCGTCCCGCGAACTCATCACGATCCGTCTCACGATCTTGATCATGATCTGTCCCGCGAACTCATCACGATCCGTTCCGTGATCACATCATGAACGGTCTCGCGATCTCGATCACGGTCCTTCCGATCTAGCACCGAACGGACGGCACCTCCGCGTTCAGCACACGTGCAGCTTGATGACGATCTCCACCGTCTCGATCCAGCGAGAGGAGGTGGAGAGGAGAGAGAGTTCACCGGCAGTGTGACGGCGCTCCGGTGATGGTGGTGGAGCAATTCCGGCAGGGCTTCGCCTAAGCGCTGCAGAAAACCGATCTAGAGGAGAAACTATGCACCGGTGGAACGGGTAGCACGTGGCCGGAAATTCTGTCCAAAAACCACCCAATCCACTAGTATATATAGGAGGAGATGAGATGAGAGGCAGCCAAGGCCTTTGGGTCAGCCAAAATAGCAGGTGGGAAGCAATCCTACTTCACCTCCAATCCTAGTTGGAGTAGGATTGCCTCCTATTGGCTGATTTTCCACATTTTGCTTTAGGACTTTCTCTCCTGCGCCATGGGCCTTTGTGGCTGTTTTCCCAGCCCACAAAGGGCTGGTTATTATTCTCCCACAGCCCATGGACCTCTTGGGGTCTAAATACCCCTCCCAAAGGCCTCCCGGTACACTACCGGCACTCCCGGTACACTACCGATGAGCCCGAAAGTTTTTCGGAAACCAAACTGGGACTTCCTATATATGACTCTTTACCTCTGGACCATTCTGGAGCTCCTCGTGACGTCCGAGATCTCATCCGGGACTCCGAACAAACTTCGGTCACCACCATACATAACTCTACACTACCGAAACGTCACCGAACCTTAAGTGTGCAGACCCTGCGGGTTCGAGAACTATGTAGACATGAGCGAGACACCTCTACGGTCAATAACCAATGGCGGGACCTGGACGTCCACATTGGTTCCTACATATTCTACGAAGATCTTTATCGGTCGAACCTCTATGTCAAGGATTCAGTTAATCCCGTATAACGTTCCCTTTGTTCTTCGGTATGTTACTTGCCCGAGATTCGATCGTCGGTATCTCCATACCTAGTTCAACCTCGTTACCGGCAAGTCTCTTTACTCGTTCTGTAATACAAGATCCCGCAACTAACAATTAGTCACATTGCTTGCAAGGCTTATTGTGATGTTGCATTACCGAGTGGGCCCCGAGATACCTCTCCGTCACACGGAGTAACAAATCCCAGTCTCGATCCATGCCAACTCAACAGACACCATCGAAGATACCTGTAGAGCACCTTTATAGTCACCCAGTTACGTTGCGACATTTGATACACACAAGGCACTCCTCCGATATCTGTGAGTTGCATGATCTCATGGTCATAGGAACACATACTTGACATGCGGAAAACAGTAGCAATAAACTGACACGATCATATGCTACGTTTGCAGTTTGGGTCTTGTCCATCACATCATTCTCCTAATGATGTGACCCCATTATCAAATGACATCTCATGTCCATGGCTAGGAAACCTTAACCATCTTTTGATCAACGAGCTAGTCTATTAGAGGCATACTAGGGACATGGTTTTGTCTATGTATCCACACATGCATCTAAGTCTCCGATCAATACAATTATAGCATGGATAATAAACGATTATCATGAACAAGGAAATATGATAATAACTAATTTATTATTGCCTCTAGGGCATATTTCCAATAGTCTCCCACTTGCACTAGAGTCAATAATCTAGTTCACATCACCATGTGATTCGCATTGTTATGAATCTAACACCCAACGAGTTTTGGGGCTCGATCATGCTTTGCATGTGAGAGAGGTCTTATAGTCAACGGGTCTGTAACATTCAGATCCGTGTGCACTTTGCAAATACCTATGTCAAACTGTAAACACTGCTACCACACTCTGCTCGGTACTATTCCAAATGGCTGCTCCACTATACGTATCCAGATTGCTACTACGAGTCATCCGGATTAGTGTTAAAGCTTGTATCGACGTAACTCCTTACGACGAACTCTTTATCACCTCCATAATCGAGAAACATCTCCTCAGTCTCTTAGTTACTGAGGATAATCTTGACCGCTGTCCAGTGATCCACTCCTGGTTCACTCTTGTACCCCCTGACGGACTCATGACAAGGCACACACAGGTGCGATACACAGCATGGCATAATATAGAGCCTATGGCTAAGGCATAGGGGACGACGTTCGTCCTTTCTCTTTCTTCTGCCGTTGTCGAGCTTTGAGTCTCACTCAACTTTCACACCTTACAAATCAGGCGAGAACTCTTTTTCTGACTGATCCATTTTGAACTCTTTCAAAATCTTGTCAAGGTATGCACTCATTGAAAGTCTCATCGAGCATCTTGATCTATCTCCATAGATTTTGATGCTCAACAATTAGGTAGCTTCATCTAGGTCTTCCTTTAAAAATCACTTTCCAAATAACCATTTTATGCTTTCCAGAAACTCTACATTATTTCTGATCAACAATATGTCATCCACATATACTTATCAGAAATTCTATAGTGCTCCCACTCACTTTATTGCAAATACAAGTTTCTCGTCAACTTTGTATAAACATCAAAACTTTAATCACCTCATCAAAGCGTATATTCCAACTCCGAGATGCTTGCTTCAGTCCATGGAAGGATCACCGAAGCTTGCACACCTTTTAGCATCCTTAGGCCTGACAAAACCTTCTGGTTGTATCACATACAACCTTTCCTCAAGTAAACCGTTAAGGAAACGATGTTTTGACATCCATCTGCCAGATTTCATAATTGAAAACACAGCAACTGCTAACATAATTCCAACAGACTTTAGCACCACTACGAGTGAGAAAGTCTCATCGTACTCAACTCCTTGAACTTGTCACAAACATCTTTGCAACAAGTCGAGCTTTACAAATAGTGACATTCACCATCAGTGTCTGTCTTCATTTTAAAAATCCATTTATACTCAACGACCTGCCGTCCAACGAGCAAGTCTACCAAAGTCTACACTTGGTTTTCATACATGGATCCTATCTCGGATTTCATGGCCTCCAACCATTTGTCGGAATCCGGGCCCATCATCGCTTCTCCATAGCTCATAGGTTCATCGTTGTCCAACAACATGACCTCCAAGACAGGGTTGTCGTACCGCTTAGGAGCAGTACACATCCTTGTCGACCTACGAAGTTCGATAGTAACTTGATCCTGAAGCTTCATGATCATCATCATTAACTTCCTCTTCAACTAACGTAGGCTTCACAGAAACAACATCCTGCGCTGCGCTACTCTCTCGTTGAACAAAGGTTTAACAACCTCATCAAGTTCTATCTTCCTCCCACTCAATTCATTCGAGAGAAACTTTTCCTTGAGAAAGGATCCGTTTTAGTAACAAACACTTTGCACTTGGATCTGAGATAGAAGGTTCACCCAACTGATCTTAGGGTATTCTATGAAGATGCATTTGTCCGCCTTGGGTTCAACCTCATTAGGTGAAAACATTTTCCACACAAGTGTCGCAGCCCCAAGTATTAAGAAATGACAGCTTAGGTTTCTATCAAACCATAATTCACATGGTGTCATCTCAACGGATTTAGATGGTGCCCTATTTAAAGTGAATGTAGTTGTCTCTAATGCATAACCCCAAAATTATAGTAGTAAAACGATAAGAGACATCATAGCACTCACCATGTCCAATAGAGCATAACTATGATGTTCGGACACACCATCACACTATGGTGTTCCAGGTGGCGTTTAGTTGTGAAACAACTTTCACATTGTCTTAAGTTGTATGCCAAACTCGTGACTCAAATATTCACCTCCACGATCATATCGCAGTCATTTTTATCTTCTTGTCACGATGATTTTAAACTTCACTCTGAATTTGCTTGAACCTTTCAAACGATTCAAACTTGTGTTTGATTAAGTAAATATACACTATATCTACTCAAATCATCAGTGAAGGTAAGAAAATAACGATATCCACTGCACGCTACAAGACTCACTAGATTGCATACATCAACATGTATCATTTCCAATGAATCACTTGCCCGCTCCATCCGACGGGGTCCTCTAGTCATCTTGCCCAAGAGGCATGGTTCGCATGTCTCAACCGATTCGAAATCGAATGAGTCCAAATATCCATCACCATGGAGTTTCTTCATGCGCTTTATACCAATATGACATTTTGCGGCAGTGCCACAAGTATGTGGTACTATCATTATTTAACTTTGTATCTTTTAACATCAATGTTATGAACATGTGTAGTACTACGATCAAGATTTCAACAAACCATTCTCACTGGGTGCATGACCATTGAAGGTATTATTCATGTAAACAGAATAACCATTATTCTCTGACTTAAATGAATAACCGTATTGCAACAAACATGATCTAATCATGTTCATGCTCAACGCAAAACACCAAATAACATTTATTCAGGTTCGTCACTAATTCTGAAGGTAGAGAGAGCGTGCGATGTTGATCACATCAACCTTGGAAACATTTCCAACACACATCGTCACCTCACCCTTAGCTAGTTTTCCGTTTATTCCGTAGCTTTTATTTCGAGTTACTAACATTTAGCAACCGAACCGGTATCCAATACCCAGGTGCTACTAGGAGTACTAGCAAGGTACACATCAATAACTCGTATATCAAATATACTTCTGTCGATGTTGCCAGCCTTCTTATCTACCAAGTATCTAGGGTTGTTCCACTTCAGCGACCTCTCACCTCATAATAGAAGCACTTAGTCTCGGGTTTGAGTTCAACTTTGGGTTGCTTCACTGGAGCAGCAACTGACTTGCTATCCATGAGATTTCACTCTTTGCTCTTGCCCTTTTCGAAACTAGTGGTTTGATTAACCATCAACACTTGACGTTCCTTCTTGATTTCTACCTTCGCGGTGTCAAACATCGCGAACAGCTCAGGGATCAATACTTCTATCCCTGGTGTATTATAGTTCATCACTAAGTTCTAGTAGCATTAGTGACAGTGACTTGGAGAACTATATCAATCACTATCTTATCTGGAAGATCAACTCCCACTTGATTCAAGCGATTGTAGTACCCAGACAATCTGAGTACATGCTCAACGATTGAGCTATTCTCCTTCATCTTACAGGCAAAGAATCTTGTTGGAGATTTCATATCTCGCAACACAGGCACGAGCCTGAGATCACAATCTCTGCTCCTAGAACATCTCATATGTTCCGTGACGTTCAAAACATTTTGGAGCCTCAATTCTAAGCCGTAATGCATGACGCACTAAACTATCAAGTAGTCATCGAAACGTGCCTGTCAGATGTTCACAACATCTATAGACGACCATAGAGGGGGTGGCGCACCGAGCGGTGCATTAAGGACATAAGCCTTCTGTGCAGCAATGAGGACAATCCTCAGATCATGGACCCAGTCCGCAATATTGCTACCAACATCTTTCAACTCTATTTCTCTAGGAACATATAAAAATTTAAGGGAGCTACAGCGCGAGCTAGTAATCTACAACATAATTTGCAAAGACACTATTGACTATGTTCATGATAATGAGTTCAATTAATCATATTACTTAAGAACACCCACTCAAATTGACATCCCTCGGGTCATTCGAGTGATACATGATCCAAATTCACCAACTCAAGTCCGATCATCACGTGAGTTAAGGTGGCTTCAATGGTGAACATCATTATGTTGATCATATCCACTATATAACTCATGCTCGACCTTTCGGTCTCTTGTGTTCCGAGGCCATGTCTGTACATGCTAGGCTCGTCAAGTTTAACCCGAGTGTTCTGCGCGTGCAAATCTGGCTTGCACCCATTGTATGTGAACGTAGAGTCTATCACACCCGATCATCACGTGGTGTCTCAACACGACGAACTTTCGCAACGGTGCACACTCGGGGAGAACACAGTTAATCTTGAATTTCAAGTGAGGGATCACCTTATAATGCTACCGCCGTACTAAGCAAAACAAGGTGCATAAAAGGATTAACATCTCATGCAATTCATAAGTGACATGATATGGCCATGAACTTGTGTTTAAGATCTCCATCTTCGAAACACCGGCATGATCTCCATCATCACCGGCACAACACCATGATCTCCATCATCTTGATCTCCATCAATGTGTTGTCATTGGGGTTGTGGCGCCAGCCCTGCTTCTACTTCTATTGCTACCGCTTAGCGATAAAGTAAATCATTACATAGCGCTTAATGATTGACACGCAGGTCATACAATAATTAAAGACAACCCTATGGCTCCTGCCGGTTGCCGTACTCAACGACATGCAAGTCGTGAAATTCTATACATCACATGATCATTTCATCCATCACATATATCTCCTCATGTAATTGGCCATATCACATCACAACATACCCTGCAAAAACAAGTTAGACGTCCTCTAATTGTTGTTGCATGTTTTACGTGGCTGCTACGGGTATCTAGCAAGAACGATTCTCACCTACGCATAAACCACAACGGTGATACATAGATTGCTTTTCGACCTTCTCAAGGACCGCCTTTGTCGGATCCGATCCAACTAAAGTGAGAGAAACTGTCACCCGCAAGCCATCTAAGCAACAAGTTGCGTCGAGGGAACCGGTCTCTCGTAAGCGTACGAGTAATGTTGGTCCAGGCCGCTTCATCTCACAATCCCGCTGAACCAAAATCCGACCAAGGGAGGAAGCAATCTAAGCATCAACGCCCACAAACCTTTTGTGTTCTACTCGAGATCTCATCGAACCATCAACCTAGCTCATGATGCCACTGTTGGGAACGTCGCATGGGAAACAAAATTTTTCCTACGCACACGCAATCCTATCCATGGTGATGAGCATCTATGAGAGGGAGAGTGGATCTACATACCCTTGTAGATCGCTAAGCAAGAAGCGTTAAGAAATGCGGTTGGTGTAGTCGAACTTCTTTGCGATCCAAATCGCCAAGCGTCCCGCGATCCAATCACGAACCGTCCCGCGAACACATCATGATCCGTCCCGCGAATTCATTACGATCCGTCTCACGATCTTGATCACGATCTGTCCCGCGAACTCATCACGATCCCGTGATCACATCACGAACCGTCTCGTGATCTCGATCACGGTCCTTCCGATCTAGCGCCGAACGGACGGCACCTCCGCGTTCAGCGCACGTGCAGCTTGATGATGATCTCCACCGTCTCGATCCAGCGAGAGGAGGTGGAGAGGAGAGAGAGTTCACCGGCAGCATGATGGCGCTCCGGTGATGGTGGTGGAGCAATTCCGGCAGGGCTTCGCCTAAGCGCTGCAGAAAACCGATCTAGAGGAGAAACTATGCACCGGTGGAATGGGTAGCACGTGTCCGGAAATTCTGTCCAAAAACCACCCAATCCACTAGTATATATAGGAGGAGAGGAGAGGAGAGGCAGCCAAGGCCTTTGGGTCAGCCGAAATAGAAGGTGGGAAGCAATCCTACTTCACCTCCAATCCTAGTTGGAGTAGGATTGCCTCCTATTGGCTGATTTTCCACATTTTGCTTTAGGACTTTCTCTCCTGCGCCATGGGCCTTTGTGGCTGTTTTCCCAGCCCACAAAGGGCTGGTTATTATTATCCCACAGACCATGAACCTCTTGGGGTCGAAATACCCCTCCCGGAGGCCTCCCGGTACACTACCGGCACTCCCGGTACACTACCGATGAGCCCGAAACTTTTCCAGAGACCAAACTGGGACTTCCTATATATGAATCTTTACCTCCGGACCATTTCGGAGCTCCTTGTGACGTCCGGGATCTCATCCGGGACTCCGAACAAACTTCGGTCACCACCATACATAACTCTACACTACCGAAACGTCACCGAACCTTAAGTGTGCAGACCCTGCGGGTTCGAGAACTATGTAGACATGAGCGAGACACCTCTACGGTCAATAAACAATGGCGAGAACTGGACATCCACATTGGTTCCTACATATTCTACGAAGATCTTTATCGGTCGAGCCTCTATGTCAAGGATTCAGTTAATCCCGTATAACGTTCCCTTTGTTCTTCGGTATGTTACTTGCCCGAGATTCGATCGTCGGTATCTCCATACCTAGTTCAACCTCGTTACCGGCAAGTCTCTTTACTCGTTCCGTAATACAAGATCTCGCAACTAACAATTAGTCACATTGCTTGCAAGGCTTATTGTGATGTTGCATTACCGAGTGGGCCCCGAGATACCTCTCAGTCACACGGAGTAACAAATCCCAGTCTCGATCCATGCCAACTCAACAGACACCATCGGAGATACCTGTAGAGCACCTTTATAGTCACCCAGTTATGTTGCGACGTTTGATACACACAAGGAATTCCTCCGATATCTGTGAGTTGCATGATCTCAGGCTCATAGGAACACATACTTGACATGCGGAAAACAGTAGCAATAAACTGACACGATCATATGCTACGTTTGCTGTTTGGGTCTTGTCCATCACATCATTCTCCTAATGATGTGACCCCGTTATCAAATGACATCTCATGTCCATGGCTAGGAAACCTTAACCATCTTTTGATCAACGAGCTAGTCTATTAGAGGCATACTAGGGACATGGTTTTGTCTATGTATCCGCACATGCATCTAAGTCTCCGATCAATACAATTATAGCATGGATAATAAACGATTATCATGAACAAGTAAATATGATAATAACTAATTTATTATTGCCTCTAGGGCATATTTCCAATAGTTCTGGTGTTGATCATGTTTAGCCCTTGGAAGAGGTTTAGTCAACGGGTCTGCAACATTCAGATCCATGTGCACTTTGCAAATATTTATGTCTTTCTCCATGATGTAATCGCGGATGGAGTTGAAGCGTCGCTTTATGTGTCCGGTCCTCTTGTGAAACCTTGGTTCCTTGGCCAGAGCAATGGCACCAGTGTTGTCACAGAACAGGTTCATTGGATTCAGTGCACTGGGCACTACTCCAAGATCTGTCATGAACTGCTTCATCCAGACACCTTCCTTCGCCGCCTCTGAGGCTGCGATGTATTCCGCTTCGCACGTAGAATCAGCTACCACGCTTTGCTTGGAACTGCACCAGCTTACCGCTCCCCCATTAAGAATAAATACGTATCCGGTTTGCGACTTAGAGTCGTCCGGATCAGTGTCAAAGCTTGCATCGACGTAACCCTTTACGACGAGCTCTTCATCACCTTCATAAACGAGAAACATTTCCTTAGTCATTTTCAGGTACTTAAGGATATTCTTGACCGCTTGCCAGTGCTCCATTCCAGGATCAGTTTGAAACCTTCCGGCCATACTTATGGCAAGGCTGACGTCGGGTCTTGTGCACAACATTGCATACATGATAGAGCCTATGGCTGAAGCATAGGGGATGACACTCATCTTTTCTCTATCTTCTGCAGTTACTGGGCATTGAGTCTTACTCAACTTCACACCTTGTAACACAGGCAAGAACCCCTTCTTGGACTGTTCCATTTTGAACTTCTTCAAAACTTTGTCAAGGTATGTGCTCTGTGAAAGTGCTATTAAGCGTCTCGATCTATCTCTATAGATCTTAATGCCTAATATGAAAGCAGCTTCTCCTAGGTCCTTCATTGAAAAACTCTTGTTCAAATATTCCTTCACGCTTTCGAGCATTTCTATATTGTTTCCAATCAGCAATATGTCATCCACATATAATACTAGAAACGCTATAGAGGTCCCACTCACTTTTTTGTAAATACAAGCTTCTCCGTAAACTTGTATAAACTCAAACGCTTTGATCACCTCATCAAAGCGCTTATTCCAACTCCGAGATGCTTGCACCAGTCCATAAATGGATCGCTGGAGTTTGCAAACTTTGTCAGCATTCTCTGGATCGACAAAACCTTTGGGTTGCATCATATACAACTCTTCCTCAAGGAAACCGTTGAGGAACGCTGTTTTGACATCCATCTGCCAAATTTCATAGTCGAAATAAGCAGCTATTGCTAACGTGATTCTGACAGACTTAAGCATCTCTATGGGTGAGAAAGTCTCATCGTAGTCAACTCCTTGAACTTGTGAAAAACCCTTTGCCAGAAGTCGAGCTTTATAGACCGTGACATTACCGTCCGCGTCTGTCTTCTTCTTAAGGATCCATTTGTTCTGAATGGCCTTTCGCCCTTCAGGTAATACTTCCAAAGTCCATACTTTGTTTTCATACATGGATCCCATCTCGGATTTCATGGCCTCTAACCATTTCTCGGAATCCGGGCCCATCACAGCTCCTCCATAGCTCGTAGGTTCATTGTTGTCCAACAACATAACCTCCAAGATCGGGTTGCCGTACCACTCAGGGGTAGTACGCGGCCTTGTCGACCTACGAGGTTCAATAGCAGCTTGATCCGAAGCTTCATGATTATCATCATTAACTTCCTCTTCTACCGTCGTAGGTTCCACAGAAACATCTTTCTATGCTGCGCTACTTTCTGGGTGAAGTAAAGGTTCAATAACCTCATCAAGCTCTATTTTCCTCCCACTCAATTCTTTCGAGAGAAACTCTTTCTCAAGAAATGTTCCGTTCTTAGCGTCAAACACTTTGCCTTCGGATCTGAGATAGAAGGTATACCCAACTGTCTCTTTCGGGTATCCTATGAATTCACATTTCTCCGCTTTGGGTTCCAGCTTTTCAGGCTGAAGCTTTTTGACATAAGCATCACATCCCCAAACTTTAAGAAACGACAACTTTGGCTTCTTGCCAAACCATAGTTCATATGGCGTCGTCTCACCGGATTTTGATGGTGCCCTATTTAAAGTGAATGCAGCTGTCTCTAATGAATAACCCCAAAACTATAGTGGAAAATCAGCAAGAGACATCATAGAACGCACCATATCTAATAAGGTTCGATTACAACGTTCGGACACACCATTACGCTGTGGTGTTCCGGGTGGTGTCAATTGTGAAACAATTCCACACTGTCTTAAGTGACTGCTAAACTCATAACTCAGATATTCACCTCCTCAATCAGATCACAGGAACTTAATCTTCTTGTTACGATGATTCTCAACTTCACTCTAAAATTGCTTGAACTTTTCAAACATTTCAGACTTGTGTTTCATCAAGTAAATATACCCATATCTACTTAAGTCATCAGTGAAGGTGAGAAAATAACGATATCCACCACACGCTGTAACATTCATTGGACCGCACACATCAGTATGTATGATTTCCAATAAGTCACTTGCCCGTTCCATTTTTCCGGAGAACGGCGTTTTAGTCATCTTGCCCATGAGGCATGGTTCACATGTGTCAAGTGATTCAAAATCAAGTGACTCCAAAAGTCCATCAGCATGGAGCTTCCTCACGCGTTTTACACCAATATGACCTAAACGGCAGTGCCACAAGAAAGTGGTACTATCATTATCAACTCTACATCTTTTGGCATCAATGTTATGAACATGTGTATCATCACTATCAAGATTCAATATGAATAAACCCCTCACATTGGGTGCATGACCATAAAAGATATTACTCATATAAATAGAACAACCTTTATTCTATGATTTAAATGAGTAACCGTCTCGCAATAAACAAGATCCAGATATAATGTTCATGCTTAACGCAGACACTATATAACAATTATTCAGGTTCATCACTAATCCCGATGGTAATCGAAGAGAGAGCATGCCGACGGCGATCACATCAACCTTGGAACCATTTCCCACGCGCATCGTCACTTCGTCCTTTGCCAGCCTTCGTTTATTCCGTAGTTCCTGCTTTGAGTTGCAAATGTGAACAACCGAACCGGTATCAAATACCCAGGCACTACTACGAGAGCTAGTAAGGTACACATCAATAACATGTATATCATATATACCTTGTTTGTCGTTGGCTGCCTTCTTGTCAGCCAGGTACTTGGGGCAGTTCCGCTTCCAGTGACCAGCTCCCTTGCAATGAAAGCACTCAGTTTCTGGCTTGGGTCCATGCTTGGGCTTCTTTACAGGATTAGCAACTGCTTTGCCATCCTTCTTGGTTTTACCCTTCTTGCCCTTGCCCTTGACTTTGCCATTTTTCTTGAAACTAGTGGTTTTATTGACCATCAACACTTGATGTTCTTTCTGGGTTTCAGACTCAGCGACTTTTAGCATCGCAAACAGCTCGGCGACTGACTTATTCATCCCGTGCATGTTATAGTTCATCACAAAGCTCTTGTAACTAGGTGGCAGTGATTGAAGAACTCTGTCAGTGATCGCCTCTGGCGGAAGGGCAATTCCCAACTCCGCTAGACGAGTTGAATACCCCAAACATTCTGAGTATATGTTCACTGATAGACCCGTTCTCCTCCATCTTGCAAGCATAGAACTTATCGGAGGTTTCATACCTCTCGATCCGGGCGTTCTTCTGAAAGATAAACTTCAACCCCTGGAACATCTCATATGCTCCATGACGTTCAAAACGTCTTTGAAGTCCCGGTTCGAAGCCATACAATATTGCACACTGAACTATTGAGTAATCTCCAGTACGTGCCTCCCAAGCGTTCTTAACGTCTTTGGAGGTCATGTCTTCTGGTTGGTCACCAAGCGGTGCATCAAGGACATATGATTTCTAGGAAGCCGTGAGGATAATCCTCAGATTACGGGCCCAGTCAACAAAGTTACTTCCATCATCTTTCAACTTAGCTTTCTCTAGGAACGCATTAAAATTAAGGGGTGCTACTGCGTGAGCCATTGATCTACAACATAAATATGCAAAGTTTACTTAGACTATTGTTCAAGTAATGAGTTTAGTTAATCAAATTACTAAAGCTCCCACTCAAATTGACATCCCTCAGGTCATCTGAGTGTCACATGATCCAAATCCACCAACTCAAGTCCGATCATCACGTGAGTTGAGGTGGCTTCAATGGTGAACATCATTATGTTGATCATATCTACTATATGACTCATGTTCGACCTTTCGGTCTCTTGTGTTCCGAGGCCATGTCTGTACACGCTAGCCTCGTCAAGTTTAACCCGAGTGTTCTGCGCGTGCAACACTGGCTTGCACCCGTTGTATGTGAACGTAGAGTCTATCACACCCGATCATCACGTGGTGTCTCAACACGGCGAACTTTCGCAATGGTGCACACTAGGGGAGAACACAATTTATCTTGAAATTTAAGTGAGGGATCACCTTATAATGCTACCGTCGTACTAAGAAAAACAAGGTGCATAAAAGGATTAACATCACATGTAATTCATAAGTGACATGATATGGCCATGAACTTGTGCTTTAGATCTCCATCTTGAAAGCACCGGCTTGATCTCCATCGTCACCGGCACGACACCATGATCTCCATCATCTTGATCTCCATCAACGTGTCGCCATCGGGGTTGTCGCACCCAACATGCTTCTACTACTATTGCTACCGTTTAGCGATAAAGTAAAGCATTACATAGCGCTTAATGATTGACACGCAGGTCATACAATAATTAAAGACAACCCTATGGCTCCTGCCGGTTGCCGTACTCATCGACATGCAAGTCGTGAAATTTTATACATCACATGATCATCTCATACATCACATATATCACATCATGTAATTGGCCATATCACATCATAACATACCCTACAAAAACAAGTTAGACGTCCTCTAATTGTTGTTGCATGTTTTACGTGGCTGCTACGGGTTTCTAGCAAGAACGATTCTCACCTACGCATAAACCACAACGGTTATACATAATTTGCTTTTCAACCTTCTCAAGGACAGCCTTTGTCAAATCCAATCCAACTAAAGTGAGAGAAACTGCCACCCGCAAGCCATCTAGGCAACAAGTTGCATCGAGGGAACCGGTCTCTCGTAAGCGTACGAGTAATGTTGGTCCTGGACGCTTCATCTCACAATACCGCTGAACGAAAATCCGACCAAGGGAGGAAGCAATCTAAGCATCAATACCCACAAACCTTTTGTGTTCTACTCGAGATCTCATCTACACATAGACCAAGCTGATGATGCCACTGTTGGGGAACGTTGCAGGGGAAACAAAAAATTTCCTACGCACACGCAGATCTATCCATGGTGATGAGCATCTACGAGAGGGAGAGTGGATCTACATACCTTTGTAGATCGCTAAGCGGGAAGCGTTAAGAAACGCGGTTGGTGTAGTCGAACATCTTCGTGATCCAAATCGCCGTGCGTCCCGCGATCCAATCACAATCCGTCCCGCGATCTGATCATGATCCGTCCCGCGAGCTTGATCACGATCCGTTCCACGAACTTGATCACGATACTTCCGATCTAGCACCGAACGGACGACACCTCCGCGTTCAGCACACGTACAGCTTGATGACGATCTTCACCGTCTTGATCCAGCAAGAGGGATTGGAGAGGAAGAAGAGTTCTCCAACAGCCTGACGACGCTCCGGTGATGGCGGTGGAGCAATTCCGGCAGGGCTTTGCCTAAGCACTACAGAAAACCGATCTAGAGGAGAAACTATGCACTGGAGGAACGAGTAGCACGTGGCTGAAAAAACTAGTGCAAAAACCCAAAACCCTCTAGTATATATAGGAGGAGATGAGGTAGCATTGGCCTCCAAGGCTAGCTGGTTCGGCCGAACCTACTAGGAGAGGAGGATTCCTCTTCCAATCCTAGTAGGACTAGGATTGCTCCTTTTTGTCTTTTTTTCCACCTTTTCCGATTGGTTTTTTTCCTCCAGCCACATGGGCCTTGTGTGGGAGTTTCCACCAGCCCACTAAGGGCTGATATTCACTCTCCCACAGCCCATGAGGCCTCTTGGGTCGAAATACCCCTTCCGGAGGCCTCCCGGTACACTACCGGCACTCCCGGTACACTACAGATGAGCCCGAAACTTTTCTGGCGACCAAAACAAGACTTCCTATATATGAATCTTTACCTTCGGACCATTCCAGAGCTCCTCGTGACGTCCGAGATCTCATCCGAGACTCCGAGCAAACTTCGGTCACCACCATACATAACTCTATACTACCAAAACGTCACCAAACCTTAAGTGTGCAGACCCTGCGGGTTCGAGAACTATGTAGACATGACTGAGACACCTCAACGGTCAAAAACCAATGGCAAGACTTGGATGTCCACATTGGTTCCTACATATTCTACAAAGATCTTTATCGGTCGAACCTCTATGTCAAGGATTCAGTTAATCCCGTACGATGTTCCCTTTGTTCTTCGGTATGTTACTTGCCCGAGATTCGATCGTCGGTATCTCCATACCTAGTTCAAGCTTGTTACTGGCAAGTCTCTTTACTCGTTCCGTAATACAAGATCTCACAACTAACACTTAGTCACATTTCTTGCAAGGCTTATTGTGATGTTGGATTACCGAGTGGGCCCTGAGATACCTCTCCGTCACACGGAGTAACAAATCCCAGTATTGATCCATGCCAACTCAACAGACACCCTCGGAGACACTTGTGGAGCACCTTTATAGTCACCGAGTTACGTTGCGACATTTGATACACACAAGGCACTCCTCTGATATCTGCGAGTTGCATGATCTCATGGTCATAGGAACATATACTTGACATGCAGAAAAATAGTAGCAATAAACTGACACGATCATAAGCTACGTTTTTAGTTTGGGTCTTATCCATCACATCATTCTCCTAATGATGTGATCCCATTATCAAATGACATCCCATGTCCATGGCTAGGAAACCTTAACCATCTTTCGATCAACAAGCTAGTTCACTAGAGGCATACTAGGGACATTGTGTTTGTCTATGTATCCACACATGTATCTATGTTTCCAATTAATACAATTATAGCATGGATAATAAACGATTATCATGAACAAGGAAATACAATAATAAACACTTTATTTATTGCCTCTAGGGCATATTTCCAACAGTTTCAAACAACCTTCTTCCTCGTGATCACAAGTTTGATAGTTTTTGTTCTGTGTATCATTCAGATGCATTGTTAAAATTCTTCCTATATTTAAAAAAAATACTCCTATGCAAAAATAATATTACTCGGTATAAAGTATAAAGTATTGGATCACTAAAAATTTAATTAGCGCCCATGTTTTTTTGCAGGGAAAATGTGAATTCATTAATTAAGCAGCATCCATCTCTGCATTACATAGGTCCGGAACCTCGCCCGGACCAAATAGAAGCCAAACCGATGTGTCCTTCTATATTCGACCAAACTTTTCCAAAAAGTGACTAACATCGTTTTGTTCTCGCGTAACAAGCTTAACTAGGAATTCATCACATCCCCAAAGACACGAAGTTATCTTGCGGATCAACATCATATGCTCCGACCAGTCGCCATCACCTCCCTCGATTAGCTTTACCACTTCTATGTAGTCCGTTTGGATCACCAAAGGCAGCTCGGACCACTGTGTAGCTAGGGAGACACCTTTTGAACATGCAGCTAGTTCTGACTCCAGCGATGATGCACACTGCCTTAGCTCATGGCAAGACGAAAAAATAATAATTCCATGTTCATCTTGGAGCACCATGCCAGCTCCTGCAATTCCTTCCTTGGCAGAGATGGACCCGTTGATGTTGAGCATTGCCTAGCCGGGCGGTGGTGCCTTCCATCCAATTGTTGGTGGCTTCTTCTGCTGCACATGCGATAACAGTTTCATGCTTGGTAGTGGTGCATTCATCATTTTTCCTTTAATATGATCTCCGTGAGGGTACGCGTGGATGGCCAGCAAGGAGTTGATGTAGCTGGTTAGGAGTCTGGTCGAGACTTCTACCGATGGTGGTCGTTTGTCATGGACGATCTCATTCCTCACATGCCAGGAACTCCAAACCGTAATGAGTGTATACGTCAGCTCCTCCGACAACAAGTCCGCTAGGTAATGGAAAATCCACTCCAACCCTATGTGCATGACTCGATGGGCATTCGGAATATTCCATTGCCGCGTGATAGCTTGCCACAAGTCGACTATTTGAGGGCATCTACAAAGAGCATGAAAAATGTCCTCCGGTTCGGTGGCACACACAAGTCACAAGTTAGATACTACAAGGCTATGAGCATGTTTATTAGTCCATGTGGTCAGGAAGTTCGTCGCCACCTACCAAGAAAACACACGGACATTAGCAGGAGCTGTGCACGTCCATGAAAAAGCTCAGACAGCTCGTCGCCCATACGGTGCCCTGCTTGTCGGGACTGAAGATGGACGGAGGCGTTCATCAAGCGCCAGCCACAATGTTAACTAGCTAGAAGTATCTTATTGAAGTTCTCTTCGGAGAAAACCTTAGACTAGGTAATCTATCTTTTCCATAATGGTTGACGGTCACAAGTGGCTCTAGAAACATAAAAAAATATTGTAAACTCTCGATGATTTATTGCTTTGTCAGCATGGTTACATCGTGTAAAACAAAAGGCAATAAAAAGGATGGTGGATCACCCTCTCAACTAAACTTTAAGTGATTATCCTAAGCATGTTTTGCCAGCTGATGGGCCACCTGACACTAGTAGAAAACATGGCTTTGGTCCAGGCCGGGCCAGCCCATTAGTCCCGGTTCAGTCACGAACAGGGATCAATGGGGGCAACGGTCCCGGTTTGTGAGGCCAGAGGACCGGGCGGGCCATGTGGGGCATTGGTCCCGGTTCGTCTGGAACCTTTGGTCCCGGTTCCAGACACGAAACGGGACCAATGTGCCTCGCTCCTGGCCCACAACCATTGGTCCCAGTTCGTAGCTGGATCTGGGACCAACGGGGGTCCTTTAGTCCTGGTTCCAGCCACGAACCGGGACCAATGAGATGCCTATATATACCCCCTGGCGAGCAGAGCACTCCACATTGCTCTGTTTTTCAGGCCGACGAGGGGAGAGCTTTGTGATGCTCTAGCTCACCTCCTATGCACAAGAGGTGTTTGATTAAATGCCCAAGCCAAACTTAAGATTTCTCCTCTCGAATCTCCTTGTTCAAGCTCCATTTTCCTCAAGATTTGTCTGGGTTTGGCGGTCCATCCTGTCCCGTCACCGTCCTCACTGCCGTCGATTGCCCGCGCCCATCTCGGTGCCGGCACCACTGTGGTTAGCCTCTTCTTCTTAACTTCTTTCTAAAGATGACGGCACCACCGCCATCTTGTGTCTATGTTATCTTATCCATTTTCTTACTTTTATTGTTTTTTGTTATTATATAGTGCCATGGTTATGGTATCCGCCCACGTCGGCCCGCGTCCAGTCTATGATTCAGATGTGGTATATTATATTTTATAACTATTTCACACATCTAATGTCTATGACAATTAATTATGCCACCAACTTGACGTAGATGTTTTTATCTATAGGAAGTAGTTAAACTAGAAATGGATACCGACTATGCAATTCTGCTCGACAAGTTAACTAAAGCTAAAAAATAAATCAATCATTTGAAAGAAAAATTGAAAAGAACTGAAGATGAGAAGATGGGATTGGAGTTGCATGATGCCGATATCGTCGATGATCACATGACCAAGATGGATGCAATGCGCTTGAAGCTTAGAAAGATTAGAAAATATGCCATTGATAAAGAGGCTTGGTATCATTATGCCGCTGGATCAATTGTTACCTTAGTTCCGATTATGATCACAATTGTTGTTGCATTGAAATGTTCTAAATAGTTTTAATGTATGGTTTAATTAGATGCTCTGGAGAGCTATATGTTGGTCAACGAGAACTATGTATCTACTTTGGTTTTAATGTGATGATGAACTTCTATTAATTTGGTCACTTCTCTATTCCTGATGTTATGTAATGGTTTTTGACACACTTAATTATATATAATGCACGCAGATGAACCGGCAATGGATGTACGGTAACAACTATTATGATGATGCCTTTGATAGAGAATATCACTGCAGTTACATGTGAACAGATGAAATGCCTTTTGTAATAGATGAGTTTCCGTACGAAACCCTGATACATCAAAAGAGTCTGTCCGTTTTGTACACGAAGTGCATCCAACTTTTGTCGTTACCGTCTCAACTTTTTAGCACATGCTATGTGGTGAAATGATGATACCATGCAAACTTTCAACATTTTCAGAGTTCATTTGTAGTGCTTTTCAATTTCAGGGTCATTTAGCTAAAAAAATCAATAATTGCATGAAAAATAACAAATGAAGTCAGAAAGGGTTGAAAATTGATGATGTGGCTTTGAATGGTGCATTTTGAACACACAAAAATCCTGGAGTTCAAATAAGTTCAAGAAAATGGAATGCTTTTTGTAACAGATGAGTTTACGTCCGAAACCGTGATACTTCGAACGAGACTGTCCGTTTTGTACACAAAGTGCATCCAACTTTTTCCATAACCCTCTCAGCACATGGTATGTGGGTGAAATGATGATACCATGCCAACTTTCAACCTTTTTAGAGTTCATTTGTAGTGCTTTTCAATTTCTGGATCATTTAGCTTAAAAAATCAATAACTGCATGAAAAATAACAAATCAAGTCGGGAAGAGTTGAAAATTGATGATGTGGCTTTGAATGGTGCATTTTGAACACACAGAAAGCCTGGAGTTCAAATAAGTTCAAGAAAATGAAATGCCTTTTGTAACAGATGAGTTTCCGTCCGAAACCCTCATACTTCGAAAAAGACTGTCCGTTTTGTACACGAAGTGCATCCAGCTTTTGCCGTAACCCTCTCAACTTTGTAGCACATGCTATGTGGGTGAAATGATGATACCATGCCAACTTTCAATCTTTTCAGAGTTCATTTGTAGTGCTTTTGAATTTCAGTATCATTTAGCTAAAAAAAATCAATAACTGCATGAAAAATAGCAAATGAAGTCGGGAAGGGTTGAAAATTGATGATGTGGCTTTGAATGGTGCATTTTGAACACACAAAAATCCTGGAGTTCAAATAAGTTCAAGAAAATGAAATGTGTTTTCTAACCGATGAGTTTTCGTCCGAAATCCTGATACTTCGAAAGAGACTGTCCGTTTTGTACACGAAGTGCATCCAACCTTTGCCGTAACCCTCTCAACTTTTTAGCAAATGCTATGTGGGTAAAATGATGATACCATGCCAACTTTCAACCTTTTTAGAGTTTGATTTGCAATGCTTTTCAATTTCAGGGTCATCTAGCTAAAAAAATCAATAACTACATGAAAAATTTCAAATAAAGTCAGAAATGGTTTAAAATTGATGATGTGGCTTTGAATGGTGCATTTTGAACACACAAAAAGCCTGGAGTTCAAATAAGTTTAAGAAAATGAAATGCCTTTTGTAATAGATGAGTTTCCATTCGAAACCCTGATACTTCGAAAGAGACTGTCAGTTTTGTACACGAAGTGCATCCAGATTTTGCCATAACCCTCTCAACTTTTTATCACATGCTATGTGGGTGAAATGATGATACCATGCCATCTTTCAACCTTTTCAGAGTTCATTTGTAGTGCTTTTCAATTTCAGGGTCATTTAGCTCAAAAAATCAATAACTGCATGAAAAATAACAAATGAAGTCAGAAAGGGTTGAAAATTGATGATGTGGCTTTGAATGTGCATTTTGAACACACAAAAAGCCTAGAGTTCAAATAACTTAAAGAAAATGAAATGCCTTTTGTAATAGACGAGTTTCCGTCCGAAATTCTGATACTTTGAAAGAGACTGTCCGTTTTGTACACGAAGTGCATCCAGCAAAAAGAATGAACTAAAAGTAATCAATTTAAATAATATTTTATGAACTATAATATTCTTCAATAGCAAAAGAATCAACTAAAAAGCTTTTATAAAACTCTAATAACAAAAAGAAACTCTAAAAACTTTTATAAACCTCTAGTATTTTTTAAACTAAAATTATATAAAACCTAAAAATTATGAAATTGAATATAATGTTTAAACAAAGTAATATTAGCAAAAAGATTTTTTTGTTAGAAACTTTAATAGCAATCTAAAATAACAAAATTTGTTTTTGATTTAAACAACCATTTAAAGTAACCTAAAAATTCCGAAATTGAATATAATGTTAAACAAAGTAATATTAAATAGTAGGAAAATAGCAAAGAAATAACATAAAAAATAGCAAAAGTGAAAATAGATGCACCTACACTGAAATTCAACCTAAATTCAAAGTGCTAGTTAGGCACCTAATTAGCATTTTGAATTTAGGTCGAATTTCATGTATAAGGGCATCTATTTTCACTATGAGAGGAGCTCGACAGGTCAAACGCATCGGGGCTGATAAACAGGTGCGGTCTTCCCTCGACTAGCGAGGTGGGACTAAACATTTGACACCTGCTGCGCCAGGCCTTTGGTCCCTGTTGGTGGCAGAAACCTGGACCAAAGGTCCCTGTTTCCCCACCGGCCGACGAAAAGGGACCATTGGTCTCGGTTGGTGGCACCAACCGGGACCAATGCCCCCCTTTAGTCCTGGTTGGTGCCACCAACTGGGACCGAATGTCCCTGTTTCCTGCCCTTTGGGCTACTGAAAACAGGGCTTTGGTCCCGTTTGGTGGCACCAACTGGGACTAAAGATGGCATTGGTCCCGGTTTGTGCCACCAACCGGGACCAATGCTCTGGCTATATAAGCCGACACTTTGGGATTTTCAGCATTCTTCATCTCTTCCCCGACGATGCCGACGCCGCCAGGCTGCCCCGACGCCGTCGCCGTGCCCCTGCTCGTCGCCGTCGACGCGACCCTGTCCCGCGATTGTCCTCTCCGTTGCTGCCCCGTTGCCGTCGCCCTCTCCGTCGCCGCCCCGCCGCCGCCCCATCTCCGCCCCGTCACCTCCGTGTCACCGCCCTATCGCCGCCCCGTCGCCGCCCCGCCGCCCCCGCCCCCATTGTGAGCCTTAGGAAAAATTAGTTGATTAAACATTTTGTCTATTGTTGTAATGTTGTCTATTGTTTTGCTTGGAGTTAAGTTATTATAGTTTATGGACAATTATTCTAGTGTTAAACTGTTTGGTTAAACATTTTCCAGGATGTCACTTATCCGCTGAATTTGCATCATGCTAATATAGATATAACTGATCATTAGCTAAAATCAACATCGTATCTTAAAAACTGCTTTCATCACTAATACCATTTTGCTTGTTTTATCTACTGATTTTATGCACCCTATGTGTGAGCCTTAGGGTTTATGTTTATATGATGAATGTTTATGTTTTAGTTGTTTTATGTTTTGTTTAATTATTAGGAGTCTTAGGAAAAATTAGTATGTATATGTTAGATTACAATTTTTTTGGGGGTTTTATGAAAAATTAGTGATTAAACGATAAGAAAACATTCTCATAGGAATTTGTCGACGATGCCCGGCCCGCATCCTCGTCGTCGAGTAGTCCACGAGAGCCTGCTTGATAGATGCCATGTCCGGGACTGGGCTCCGCCGGGCTGGCACTGGGAGGTGCTACCTACCTGGACTCGGAGGTTGGTGAGGAATTCAGGTATCGTCGTGGACCCGGACCTTCTGTGGTGATGGTCACGCGGGCCACTTTCGGTGCGGAGGGAGCGGGCACCCGCGGAGGTGGTACGTTGTCGTGTCAGGAAGGAGGACGAGCACGTCCGTCGCTACATGGCGGCGTTGGACGTCCGGATCAGCAATACCTGGCAGATCCTTCAGGGATCTCACCTGAGTTATGATCCCTTGATGGTTCCTTATCTTTGGGTGTCCACCGCCGGCGACTCAGAGACCGCTAGTGAACCGAGGTCACCGTCCTCCACTTTGGATTCTAGGATATTCGATCTGTATTAGTGATGTTATATGATAATATTCGAGATGTATTAGTTAATATTTGATGATGCATTAACTGGATTATTCGGGATGATGTATTAGTGATATTATATTCGAGTTCATTATAAATATTAATGTATTTGTGATATTTTATCGGTATAATGCGTGTGTGACTTTCGGTCTATCGTTGCTCCTTGTGTGACTTTCATGTGTATTCTTGCACTAGTAGAAAACTGGGCTTTGGTTCAGGCCTGGCCAGCCCATTAGTCCCGGTTCAGTCACGAACCGGGACCCATGGGGGCATACGTCACGGTTCGTGCGCCCAGGGTGCCGGCCGGGCCTCGTGGGGCATTGGTCCCGGTTCGTATGGACCCTTTTGTCCCGGTTCCAGACACGAACCGGGACCAATGGGCCTCGCTCCTGGCTCACATCCATTGATCCCGGTTCATGGCTGGAACCGGGACTAAAGTGTGGCCTTTAGTCCTGGTTCCAGCCACGAACCGGGACCAATGATGTGGCTATATATACCCCTCCCCCGTGAGCAGAGCACTCTACTGCTCTGTTTTTTCCTGGAGTGTGAGGGGAGGGCTTTGTGGTGCTCTAGCTCACCTCCTATGCACATGAGGTGTTCGATGAAATGCCCGAGCCATACTACTTAAGCTTTCTCCTCTCCAAACTCGACCTCCAAGTTTCATTTTCCTCAAGATTTTTCTAGGTTTAGCGGTCCGTCATGTCCCGTCCCCGTCTTCACCGCCGTCGATCGCCCGCGCCGATCTCGTCGCCGACACCACCGTGGTGAGCCTCTTGTTCTTATCTTCTTTCTAAAAGAATTTTTTTTATATTAATTTGGTCACTTATCTATTCATGATGTTCTGTAATGGTTTTTGACACACTTAATTATATATAATGCATGCAGATGAACCGGCAATGGATGTACGGTGACAGACGCACCTCCGAGTACATTAAGGGCGTGCATAATTTTCTCGAAGTGGCTGAGGAAAACAAGCAGAATGGTTTTATGTGTTGTCCATGCCCTCTATGTGGGAATACGAAGTCTTACTCTGACCGAAAAATCCTTCACACCCATCTGCTTTATAAGGGTTTCATGCCACACTATAATGTTTGGACCAAGCACGGAGAAATAGGGGTTATGATGGAAGACATCGAAGAAGAAGAGGACGATGACAACTATGTGCCCCCTGAATACGGTGATGCTGCAACGAGGGAAGCTGAAGATCAAGAGGAACTAGACGATGATGTGCCCGATGATGATCTCCGCCGGGTCATTGTTGATGCAAGGAGACAGTGCGAAAGTGAAAAGGAGAAGCTGAAGTTCGATCGCATGTTAGAGGATCACAGAAAAGGGTTGTACCCCAATTGCGAAGAGGGCAACACAAAGCTCGGTGCTGCACTGGAATTGTTGCAATGGAAGGCAGAGTATGGTATACCTGACAAGGGATTTGGGAAGGTACTGAAAATATTTAAGAAGAGGCTTCCAAAGGATAATGAATTGCCCGACAGTACGTACGCAGCAAAGAAGGTCATATGCCCTCTAGGATTGGAGGTGGAGAATATACATGCATGCCCTAATGACTGCATCCTCTACCACGGTGCGTACGAGGATTTGAACGCATGCCCGGTATGCGGTGCATTGCGGTATAAGATCAGACGAGATGACCCTGGTGATGTTGATGGCGAGCCCCCCAGGAAGAGGGTTCTTGCCAAGGTGATGCGGTATGCTCCTATAATACCACGGTTGAAACGTCTATTCAGAAACAAAGAGCATGCCAAGTTGTTGCGATGGCACAATGAAGACCGTAAGAAAGACGAGAATTTGAGACACCCCGCCGACGGGTCACAATGGAGAAAAATCCTAAGAAAGTACGGCCGGGCTGAGTTTGGAGCTGACCCAAGGAACGTATGGTTTGGTTTAAGCACGGATGGCATTAATCCTTTCGGAGAGCAGAGGAGCAATCACAACACCTGGCCCATGACTCTATGTATGTATAACCTTCCTCCTTGGATGTGCATGAAGCGGAAGTTCATTATGATGCCAGTTCTCATCCAAGGCCCTAAGCAACCCGGAAAGGACATTGATGTGTACCTAAGGCCATTAGTTGAAGAACTTTTACAGTTGTGGAATGGAAACGGTGTACGTGTGTGGGATGAGCACAAACAGGAGGAATTTGACCTGCATGTGTTGCTGTTTGTAACCATAAATGATTGGCCTGCTCTCAGTAACCTTTCAGGACAGACAAACAAGGGATACCACGCATGCACGCACTGTTTATCTGACACCGAAAGTATATACCTAGACAATTACAGGAAGAATGTGTACCTGGGGCATCGTCGATTTCTTCCGACCAACCATCAATGTCGAAAGAAAGGCAAGCATTTCAAAGGCGAGGCAGATCACCGGAAGAAGCCCGCCATGCGTACCGGTGATCACATACTTGCTATGGTCAATGATTTACACGTAATATTTGGAAAGGGTCCCGGCGGACTATCTGTTCCGAATGATGCTGAGGGACGCGCACCCATGTGGAAGAAGAAATCTATATTTTGGGACCTACCCTACTGGAAACACCTAGAGGTCCGCTCTTCAATCAATGTGATGCACGTGACGAAGAACCTTTGCGTGAACCTGCTAGGCTTCTTGGGCGTGTATGGGAAGACAAAAGATACACCGGAGGCACGGGAGGACCTGGAAGGTTTGCACGAAAAAGACGGCATGCCTCCAAAGCAGTATGAAGGTCCTGCCAGCTACGCTCTTACCAAAGAAGAGAAGGAAATCTTCTTTGAATGCCTGCTCAGTATGAAGGTCCCGTCTGGCTTCTCGTCGAATATAAAGGGAATAATAAATATGGCCGAGAAAAAGTTTCAGAACCTAACGTCTCATGACTGCCACGTGATTATGACACAACTACTTCCGGTTGCATTGAGGGGGCTTCTACCAGAAAACGTTCGATTAGCCATTGTGAAGCTATGTGCATCCCTCAATGCAATCTCTCAGAAGGTGATCGATCCAGAAATCCTACCAAGGCTAAGGAGTGATGTGGTGCAATGTCTTGTCAGTTTCGAGCTGGTGTTCCCACCATCCTACTTCAATATCATGACGCACGTCCTAGTTCATCTAGTCGACGAGATTGTCATTCTGGGCCCCGTATTTCTACACAATATGTTCCCCTTTGAGAGGTTCATGGGAGTCCTAAAGAAATATGTCCGTAACCGCGCTAGGCCAGAAGGAAGCATCTCCATGGGCCATCAAACAGAAGATGTCATTGGGTTCTGTGTTGACTTCATACCCGGCCTTAAGAAGATTGGTCTCCCCCAATCGCGGTATGAGGGGAGACTGACTGGAAAAGGCACGCTTGGAGGGGACTCAATAATATGTAGGGACGGGCATTCTTGGTCTCAAGCACACTACACAGTTCTACAGAACTCTACCTTGGTGACCCCGTATGTCGATGAACACAAGAACAGTCTGCGCTCCAAACACCCGGAGCAGTGTGACGACTGGATTACACGTGAACACATCAGGACTTTCGGCAGTTGGTTGGAAACACGCCTCAGAGCTGACAACATTGTTTCTGATGAGCTGTACTCGTTGTCCAAGGGACCATCTTATACTGTATTGACTTACAAAGGATACGAGATAAATGGGAATACATTTTACACGATCGCCCAAGATCAAAAGAGCACCAACCAAAACAGCGGTGTCTGCTTTGATGCAGCAACCAAGAGGGGAAAGGACACATATTATGGTTACATAGTGGACATATGGGAACTTGACTACGGACATGATTTTAAGGTCCCTTTGTTTAAGTGCAAATGGGTCAATCTGTCAGGAGGCGGGGTACAGGTAGACCCACAGTACGGAATGACAACAGTGGATCTGAACAATCTTGGGTACACAGAAAAACCATTCGTCCTAGCCAATGATGTGGCGCAGGTTTTCTATGTGAAGGACATGTCTACCAAACCGAGAAAAAGAAAAGATAAGGAAGCGAATATATCATACGATGAGCCAAAGCGCCACATAGTTCTTTCAGGAAAAAGAGACATCGTGGGATTGGAGGGCAAGACAGACATGTCTGAAGATTATGAAAAGTTTCATGAAATTCCTCCCTTCAAAGTCAAGGCTGATCCAAGCACCCTGTTAAGCGATGAAGAATATCCATGGTTACGGTGCAATAAGCAAAGGACACAAGCGAAGAAAAAGTGAAGACAGATGAAGTCAGAAAGGGTTGAAAATTGATCATGTGGCTTTGAATGGTTCATTTTGAACACACAAATAGTTTGGAGTTCAAATAAGTTCAAAAACCTTTGTAACAGATGAGTTTTTGTCCGAAACCCTGATACTTCGAAAGAGATTGTCCATTTTGTACACGAAGTGCATCCAGTTTTTCCAATAACCCTCTGAACTTTTTAGCACATGCTATGTTGGTCAAATGATGATACCATGCCAAGTTTCAACCTTTTCTGAGTTCATTTGTACTGCTTTCCAATTTCAGGGTCATTTAGCTCAAAATAAATCATTAAATGCATGAAAAATAGCAACTAAAGTTAGAAAGGCTTGAAATTTTAGTATGTGACTATGAATGGTGCATATTGAATGCACAAAAAGTCTTGAATTGAAATAAGTTTTGAAAAATGAAATGCCTTTGTAACATATGAGTTTTCGTCCGAAACCCTCATACTTCGAAGGAGACGGTCCAGTTTGTACACGAAGTGCATCCAGTAGGATTAGGGTTGTGTTTCCCTATCACGCAACCGGTACTAAAGAGGGACACCACCCTATTTCTTTGCGTGTTTCCCTATAGTATTATTAAAACTAAAATTATATAAAATTTATGCAACTAAACTTATCATAGTATTTTCTGTTCAAAACATTAAAAGCAAAAAAGTGGAAACAAAATAAATTAAATAAAGAAAAAAAGAAAACAAAAAAAATAGAAAAAAAGTATTTTCTATTAAAAACATTAAAAGCAAAAAAGTGGGAAAAAATAAAATAAAGCAAAAAATGCCACCTACAGGGCCCTCACGGCCTGAATACGACTAGAAACCCAACAATGGGCCAAGATTCAGGCCCGCAGAAGGCCCAGTAGGCCCACGGGCAAAGAGTGACACAATAGGCCCGGAAGCCTGCAGTTGAGAGGAGCTCGAGAGGGTTGGCACAGCAGCGCTTATAAACTGCTCTCGCGCTCCCTCAACTAGCGAGGTGGGACTAAACATCCCACCGAAGCGCAGCGCAAGGCCTTTGGTTCCGGTTGGTAGCACCAACCGGAACGAAAGGGTGGCATTGGTACCGATTCGTAGCACCAACCGGGACCAATGCCCCCTTTAGTTCCGATTGGTGGCACCAACCGGAACCAAAGGTCTCTGTTTCCCGTCGTTTGGGCTGCTGAAAAGAGACCTTTGGTCCCGGTTGGTGGCACCAACCGGAACGAAAGGGGGGAATTGGTCCCGGTTGGTGCTACGAACCGGGACCAATGCTCTGGGTATATAAGTGGCACTTAGGAATTTTCAGTCATCATCTCGCCATTAGCCCCCGACGACGCCGGAGACGACACCGACGCCGTCAGGCTGCCCGACCGCCACGCCGTCGCCGCCCTCTGCCCCGTCGACGCCCTCTGCCCCGACCTCGCTGTCGCCGCCCTCTGCCTCGACCTCGCCGTCGCCGCCCTCTGCCCCAACCTCGTCGTTGCCGCCCTCTGCCCCGACCTCGCCGTCGCTGCCCTCTGCCTCGCTGTGAGCCCCTCCCCCCATTCCCCCCCCCTCTTCTTCCCCGCCTCTCCGCGCTCCTCCCTGCGCTCCCCATCGCCGTCTCCACCGTGGCTGTGCTCCGGCCGCCGCCCGAGCTCGACGCCGGCAAGGCTATGGGGATGTTGTATGTATATGGATGTTGTATGTATATGTATATGCAGATGTAGTATGATCCATGGATATGTATGCATTGATGTATGATTTTTTTTGTTCATAGAATTTTTTTGTCAACTGATGTATACTTTTTTGGTTCATAGAAAGTTTTTTGTTCATAGAAAGTTTTGTGTTCATAGAAAGTTTTTTGTCAATTGATGTATATGTTCATATATATGTGCATTTTTAGAAAAAAAATTGTGTATGTATGTTCATATAAGCAAAAGTTACATTTAAGAAAAAAATAAAATGTATGTATTATGTTCATATGCAAAGAATATGCAAAAGTTAGAATTTTTTGTACCAAGTTAAAAGAGCGTTGTCGTCAAGCCACTAGACAAACGTGACATGAGGGGGTCGAGGGTCGGGAACTAGGGTAGAGGGTCGTGGATCGCCGAGGGGTCGAGAGGTTGCCTTGTGTATCCATCCCCAAACCGTAGAAGCGTCGAGCTAGCTAGGTCTATGTTTGCCACTAATATATTAACTGTCATGTTGTAATATTTGCAGAAACTATGGATGATCCGAATCTTCCGGAAAGAAACTTACAATAAGAAGCGTTGTTGGGGGACATCATCCGAGAAGGAGGTGATGTTGTCTTATCGTTTCTGAACGATACCGATTGTCTGGAAGAAGAGGGTGAAGAAGGCTCCGATGATCGGATAATGGAGGTGGAAGAACATGACTATGATGGCTCCGGTGAGCGAACGGAGGAAGGAGCAGTTGCAAAGTCCGACGAGGTATATATATTAATTAAGCATGTGCTGACTAGCTAATTAATACATTAATTGTTTTGGTATGTACACATATTAACTCTTTTCTTTCTTCTTTTCTAGCCCTCCGGATCCAGATCGAGCCAAACTTCGGTAACGAGACGAGGCCCGAAGAAAAAGTTGCGCCAGGATGAAAGGTTCACGATCACCAGCATCAATAGAGATGGCCAACCGATTGAACCCAGCCGGACCAAGGAAGCATTTTCTGCTCAGTGCGGGGTTCTTGTTAGGGACATGATCTCGATCACCATCCACCAATGGAATAAGCCGAAGAGCGGAGACCCTGAAGTGTCTTTTGTCAACGATAGACAGAAAGATGATCTTTGGACCACGCTGAAGGCAAATTTCACCCTACCGGCAGAGGAGCATCCGGATAAGCCAGTTATAGAGCCATTGGTCAAGGCTCATGCTCTTAAGAAGATGGCAGATCTATTCAGGAGGTGGAAGAATGAGTTGAAATCAACGTTTGTCGACAAAGGGAAGACTCCAACATTCACCGGCCGATTTGAGAAGATAAGAGATCACTGGCCCGCATTTGTGGCCCACAAGACATCGGAGAAGAGTAGGAAGATGTCAGCGACAAACAAGATAAATGCTGCAAAGAAGAAGCTTCACCATCGCACGGGGTCAGGTGGCTACATCAAAGCCCGACCGTTGTGGGACAAGGCTGAGAAGGACCTGCTTGCTAAAGGGGTCCAACCAGAGACATTGTACTGGCCAGACCGTGCAAGGACTTGGTTCTTCGGGGCTGGGGGAACCTTGGAACCTGAAACAGGGAAGTGCGTTTGGACGAACGAGCAACTGTCAATACCGGTCAAGAATCTTCGACAGTATATCGCCGCAGTGCAGGAAGGGACGTTCGTTCCTGACAGAGAGAATGACGAGCTCACACAGGCCCTCGGGAATCCTGAGCACCCAGGACGAACACGAGACACGACAGGCTCCGTTCCGTGGAAGGTTGGGTTTCCCGACGCAGAAGGTTACAAATCCCGGGAGAGGAAGCGGAAACAGGAGCAAAGCGATATGCAGAAGCTGAATGAAAGAGTACTAGCGCTAGAGAAACAAGCAGTTGAGAACCAGCGATCTCAGCGGGACGAAGCCATCCAAGAAGCTACCCCGCCATCTCAGCGGAGAAGCAGCGTGGCTTCCACCGAGCTTGACCAGCCTGACTTCACGGCTCCCAGCTACCCCGTGGATGCTATCAAGGAGGCTCAACCTTGCAACCTTATGACGCAATGGCATCACCGCAAAGTCAAGGCGGTTGTCGGCTCTGTTGCACCTTCCAAACCCGGCGCAAACTTTTCACTGCCTTCCGATTCCACAAGGCTATGCTATTGTGATGGTAGATGAGATAGAGGAGGGATTTAAGGACCTCGAGCTTGACCACCCTACCGGTGAAGGGGAGACTCTGCTGGAATGTGCTCTGTAGACTACATGTCCATGGCGGAAGGAGCTCATCAAGCTTCCGAATTGGATGCCTCCGCCTCCTCCTCCTCCGGCGAGTCAGGGCACTCCGCCTCCTCCTCCGCCTCCTCCTCCGGCGAGTGATCAGGGCACTCCGCCTGCTCCGGCGCGTGGTGGCACTCCGCCTCCTTCTCCGCCTCACCGGCGCGTCCGAGCAGCCCGCCTCCTCCTCCGCCTCCTCAGCAAGGGCGGAAGAGAGCCGCCGCCGCTCTGGCTGCTCCGCCTCCTCGTAACACTCCTTCTCCCCCCTCGTAAGCAACAAAGGAAGACAGCCGCCGCCGCTCCGGCTGCTCCGGCGTCTAGCAATACAACCAGTGGCGGGAGGCGATACCAATACGGTCCATCATCTCTCAAGCCTCTTGAGCAGTTACCTTACGAGAAGAGCGACGAGGAAAACACGAAGATCTCTAAAGGCCAAGTGAAGGACTTTTTTGCAAAGAAAAATCCACCTCCGGAGGAGAAGATAGATCCGGTGAAAGTGAAGCGCACTTTGGATGACCTGAAGCGACCACCACCGCCTCCGTCGGATGACAACTATGTCCGCACTATTAAAAAGACAGCGCTAGAAACGCGCCGGTCTGGAACCACTAGAACTGACAAAAGGAGACAAGAACAAATTACAAAAGGGAAAAAAATTCCCCAGCTCGGCGAACAGGCGAACCAATCGTGTCCCCCGCTGAAGGTGTCTAGCGATATCGTCCCAAATCTGCCGGTAATGGTGCCCGGTACAAATCCTGGTGATTACCTGCCCGACGATGTACATTTTGATATAATGGAGGCGAACGATCACAAATACCGGCACGGAAAGCCTCTCGTCAGACCTGGTCATTCTCCTCTAACAACGATGATGCGAAGATTCCATGAGTGGTACATGGACACCTGCAAGTCTGGGACGGATACTTTGATGCTGACAGTTAAAGAGGAGCACGACCTCGTTGGATTGAACTGTTGTGTGTTCCATTTGAGGAGTTATTCCAGCTTTTCAATCAAATGGCCATCGATAAAGTAATCGTCGCTTGCTACTGTTTGTAAGTACTACTTCTTTAATTAAGTCTCTATATATAGCTCAGCTCTTTCATTGCATGTACATATAATTATCCTCACTATATCATGCAGATTGAAGATCGTCGAATGCAAGAAAAAACAAATCTATAATATTGGGTTCATTAACCTAAATCTCTTTAATGAATGGGAAATTAAACATGATGCCAAACGAGCTGAGGCCAACTTGCTAAATTCGTTGCTTAAACATCAAAACAAAGATAAAATAATCTTTCCTTACAACTTCGAGTGAGTGTTACTATCTTGTGCATATCTAGTTTTCCTTATTAATCCAGGTTATAGTAATGTAATTGATGAGTTATGCATGTGTGCGCAGCTTCCACTTTATTCTCCTAGAGATTAAGCTTGTGGAGGGACTAGTAACCGTCTTAGAGTCAAGACGAAAAGATCGCAAGCAGTATGCGACGATCACTGAAATGCTCGTGAAGTAAGTTCAATCGATCATTATCGCACCATATCGGCAACTTTATTCATTTCTTGATATCAGGTAATAATTATTTTCTTTGTCTGGCAGGGTTTGGAAACAGTTCACCGCAATAGATCCGGGACTGCCGGGGAAGCTGCAATTTACATACCCGAAAGTAAGTACTACTAGCTAGTTCCGCGCATCTCCCATTGATTCTAGCTAGTTTTCATCAATACCATTTATAATGCTTGATTATCAGTTTGATTGACCTCTATTTCTCGTAAAGTGGTTGTGGCAGGAAGAAGGGACTAATCTTTATGGATACTACGTTTGCGAGTACATCTACGAAGCGACGACCTCTAAGCATGCTGGCTACTCTAAAGAAGAATTTGAAGTGCGTAAGCAATAATATTCACAATTTTCTTTTATTACCATCATTTGTGTTGAGTTTTCATTCATATATATGTATTGACCCCCTTCTTCAAATTGGCTTTCGGAGCTGCAGGATCAACTCCTACCATAAGATCGCATAAAAGCAATTCAAGAGGAATTGGCGGGATTCTTTCTTGACCACGTCATCGATAAACACGGAGAATACCATGTGGAAGTTGAGTTTAGATGTTAGGGGATTGTAAGAGATCTTATATTGTATATATGTAGCCAGTAGCGTCGGATAGATTTACGAAAACTTGTTGTTCGACCAATCTCTCGGAGAAGGAGAGGTCGACCACTTCTCTCTGTATACGTTCATGACGATCTTCTGTACTTAATGGTTTCCTTCATTTTCTTACTAGCTAGCGTGTCGAGTCCTCTCTATACGTATAGTACGTAGCGTCGACCAAGCACGGAGATAAGAGAGACACTTCTCTCTATTAGCTAGCTAAAATAATATTTGAAACCCCTAAATTAACCCTGCAAAACCCCCTAAACCCCCACCCCCCCTTTCAAAAAAAAACACAGGCCCTGGACTACTGACGCGTGGATGCCTTTTGGTCCCGGTTCGTGTTACCAACCGAGACTAAAGGTCCTCCGCCTCAGCGCACCACAGCAGCCCACGTGGAACCCCATTTGTCCTGGTTCGTAGGCGAACCGGGACGAAAGGTATTGGGATTTAGTACCGACCCTTTAGTCCCGGTTCCGGAACCGAGACAAATGGGCCTCTAGAATCGGGACAAATGGGCCTTTTTCTACCAGTGTTGATGGAGGAATCCCGACTGTTGTCGTGGGGGACGCCTCCTCTTTTTCCTCTTCTTTGCGATATACTCGTCGATATATTGTGCAAGAAGAGAAGAGGGGGGGCGTCCATCACCGGCGGTCGAACTATTACTGCAAGTCATTCCGGTAAAACATAGGAAATTTTTTCTATGTCATGACTTTAGGTCTGTTTTAGCTCCTTGTGTTTCTTTCAGTGAGGGAGAGTGTCCACCATATATATATATATATATATATATATATATATATATATATATATGAGAGAGAGGAAGAATCCCGACTGTTGTCGTGGGGGTCGCTTCTCCTTCATTCCAGTGTGCTAGACATTTTGGTGCAATGCACTCTGGGACGAATGGAGGAGCCACCATCACCGACGGTCGCAATATAAGAGGGAGTGCCCACCATATACGTGAGATGAGAGTTTAGGAAGGAAAGACTCGATAGACCTAAAGTCAACCCGTTGCATATTAAGTAATATTAATCTGTGTGTGGATCAGTTTTCTCGTAGTTTCCTTCGATCGATTTTAAATGTTTCAATTATGAGCATAGGAAATGTCTGACAACGAAAGGGAATTCGCTATGTACGAATATTGCGAAGACGAGCGCGGCCCATGTGACAAGACTTTCCTACTTGATGGTAGGCGCTTCACCATCATGCTGGATGAGACCTTCGAAGTGGATATAGTAAGTCACAATGACAAGTCTTTTTTCGTAATTAAGCATAACTTCTGCTTCTTTGCTTCAACTTATAATTTTAATTTTTTACTATTCTACTAGCGTATCCCTTGCCATGCAAGAATTGCTGTCTTTGATAAGATTGGTTTCAATACTAAAAAAGATATGGAGGTAAACATAGTTCACTTGAGGACCGAGCATGATTTTACTTTTGCGGTAAAATTGTACCATGCAGACACCTATTGCTATTTTGAATGCAAAATTTGGCAAGCACTATGCAAGGCTTATGCATTTGAGTCTAATATGCTTATCACCTTTGATATTCGTTCGGAAGGTAATATCGACATGTGGGTCGATGTGTAGACGCCTCCAGTTCTACCATTATGTGAGTTTCTCAACCATATTTATTAAGTAATTTATATTGTTTATTTAAAATAGTTGACAACTTATTTGCATTGATAGCTTATTTTCATTCTTCAAAAAATATACGGAAGATGATAGACAGAACCTACTACTACAGTGATGAAACAGAATTAACTTATAAGGAGAAAGATCATCTTACCACATTTCTTAGTCATCTTGAGAATTACAATAACTATTATCAAACTCCTGCACAGTATGGTCAATACGTGTCACTAGTGCACGTGGTGAACTACGTACGATAACATCCATGGAGATTGCATAGTAAGATTTTAATTCTACTATTACGACATCCGTGCATATTTTGCATAAATTCTTCTAAAACTAAACTACATTGCTAACTATAAAGTTATTACTATGTTTTTCAACAGAAAATCCTGAATGATTGTGTGCCTCATCTGATGTTTCTGAGAGGTCGCGTTGTTGTTACGAGCTTAGGGCCACCACGGCCAGGTCAGCCTACGCATCACTCATGTCCATACCGGAATTCTAAAACCGATGGAGTCATGACAATCAAAGATTAGAAGAAATGTATGGTCAATCATAGAGAGCTACTTGGAAGCAACATTGTGCGTAGCCCAAGAATGGGAGACAGATGATCTCCGTTCTCCATAATGGAGAGTCAGAGCCTATCTTGTTTTATGATATTGTACCTAAGAGAGGATAGAGTAGGTCCTACGAGATATGAGTACGTACGTCCTAGGTACAATGTGTTATTATGTGCTACAATGTGTTAGAGTTGATGATGATGATGAGGAGGAGTTATGATTATGACTAGTGACCAACTTGTTATATGATGTGTCATTGATGAAAATGATGATTAAATAGTGTTATATGTTCTTTCTATACATATAGTACGTGGCGTTGTGACCAAACACGGAGATAAGAGAGACCACTTCTCTCTATTAGCTAGCTAACAAAATATATGAAACCTCTAAATTTACCCTCCAAAACCCTCAACCCCCCCCCCCTCCTTAAAAAAACACCTCCTCAGCTGCTGACGCGTGGACGCTCTTTGGTCCCGATTGGTGTTAATGATTCCTTAATGGTTCCTTCATTTGCTTACTAGCTAGCTAGCGTCCTATAGAGAGAAGATCGTCATGAATATATACGAAAACTTGTTGTACGACTAATCTCTTGGAGAAAGAGAGATCGATCACTTCTCTCTGTATATGTTCATGACGATCTTCTGTACTTAATGGTTGCTTTATTTGCTTACTAGCTAGCGTGTCGAGTTCTCTCTATAGTAGCTAGCGTCGACCAAGCATGGAGAAAGAGAGGACACTTCTCTTTATTAATACCCCTAAATTAACCGTCCAAAACCCCCTAACCCCCCCTTTCAAAAAAAACCCAGCAACTGCTAGATGCTGACGCGTGGATACCTTTTGGTCCCGGTTGGTGTTACCAACCGGGACTAAAGGTCCTTCTGCCTAGGCTCCCAGCACCGGTCACGTGGAGTCCTTTCTGTCCCGGTTAGTAAGCGAACCGGTACTAAAGGTTTTGGGCTTTAGTCCCGACCCTTTACTCCCGGTTCCAGAACCGGAACAAATGGGCCTTACGAACCGAGACAAATGGGTCTTTTTTTACTAATGTGATTAGCTTCCCTGGGACAAAATTCAAAAGAGATACCATCAATCGGCTGGGCTTTCGCAAAGCATTCCACCAAGGTTGCAGTATATGGACTGAACATATCAACCTCACCCTTGCATGAATTTATCAATTCCATCGAGTCAGATTCAATGATAATATTTGTGCACCCCAAACTCTCCAGCAACTCTAGCCCTTTCAACATTGCCAAAGTTTCTGCCGAGATGACATCAAGAGTAGAATCAAGTAGGCAAGTTGCACTAGCAACCGCTTCCCCAATGCTATTTCACATGACAATCCCTGGTGCACCTGAACCATTATCATCAAACGCAGCATCCATGTTTAGTTTGTAGCATCCGACTCCAGGTTTTCTCCAAGATATTTCATGCGGTGCACTAGGGCGAGATGAAACTGCATAATTCACTGTCAAAGCTTTGATTGCAAGATCAGTTCTAGGGGGCATTTTTAGTTACTGTATAATTACCGAACCCGATCTGTCCACAACTAGATCATTTTCAATTACTTTCTCGAGGCCAAGAGCATGCCAGACTTCCCGGGCTCTAGAAACATCAATTGTACACTAACAACCGTGAGCATGTTTAACAAATCTGTTCAGATTTCCAGCTATAGTACTTTATCTTTAGAAAACCAGACACTTTTTGATTAAGTTGTAACGCATGAAAAAAGATCAAGCTTGCTACGAGGTACATGCGTGGATGTTTGCATATATATTGACGTGGAAGAAGATATGTGTGCAAGTGTTATTTAGGTGAGAGTACGTGAGACTCCATTGACGCTTCACAGCAACTTCAGGTCTGCTGTAACTTGACCCACAAAAGAACGCCACATCAAACGGGAGACTAATCCACGAACACAGATGCGAAAGATGACTATGCAACGCTATTCATATATATTTCAAACCAGTGTAAACAAACCTGATGCAATTTGTGCAAATCAGATGGTTTGCATACAAAATCGGACATAATTTACATAAAACGGTCGATATACTGTGAAATATATGACGATCATTTTCTAATACACAGTAATATTTTTAATTACATTAAATATTTTCTAATATATTGTGAAATTTCATATATATGATGAACATTTATTATTATAGATGCTGAATATTTGTTTAATCTGCATTGAAATTTTATTATACAAACTTATCCCATTTTAATATACAATGAACCTTTTTCTAATATACGGTGAATATTTTTATAATATACACTAAAATATTTTCAACCACATACTGAACATTTAATTTTGCTTTCAGAAAATGTTCGCAGATTAGTAAATAATATTCACGATAAATAAATTTTGTTCCCGAATTTAGAAGATGTTGCCAATTCAAAAAAATGTTTACAAATTTCCAAAATGTTCAAGAATTTAAAATTGGTCTAAAATGGCAAAGGTTCAGAAATTTTGAAAAATGTAAAGGAAATTAAAAGAAAGAGAAATAATGAAAATAAAAACAGAAAAAACAAAAGAAAAACCAGAAAACCTATAGACAAAAATAGATAAACAAAGAAGAGAATGGAAAAACGGTCGAAGACGGGCTCGCCGGGACGGGAGGGAAAAAGAAAAAATGGGCTATAGTGTGATACAATTTTATTTACGGGTCTGTTCTATCCGGGGAAATTTCGCACCGTGAAAACGGCTTACAGTGCACCTTATATGTGTTTTTAATAATCGACTTTTACGGGATCTGCTAGAGATGCTGTAAAAAGGATCGAAAAGGTTAATAAAACTGGATCATCAAACCCCCACGGTGCTCTTCGTGACGACCTCCACGCGCTTGCCACCTCTCTCTGTCACACACACACACTCTGTCTCTTTCTCTCACTCTCCCTCTCTCACCCTCTCTCTCTTTCTCTTCTCGCATCACGACAACGGCTGCATGATCGTTCCTCCTCGATTTGGCTATGGACGTGTTTCGGAACCGGCGTCGGAGATTTTTCTCAGGATATCTGGATCAGTTAGTTTTTGTTTGTGCACGTTCATATCAGCCTACGAGGTCTAGAGGACGTGGCGCCAACCTCTGTTGGCTAATGACACCTTGAGACATGTCGGCTTCTTGATTTTCATGGTGAAGGCAGTGATGGAGAAGGTCTTGGTGGCCGTGATTGGTGGAACAGTTACACGAGCGGGGTCTTGGCGGCGATGCAGTTAGCTAGGTGTTAGAGAACTCTCAGGATCAGCAGTGATAAGTGGGGTGGCAACACTGGAGGATTTCATCTTTGGTGGTACTCCTCGGGTGCCGAGTCATGACTCTGAGGTTGAAAACCTAAGGTCTGACCTTTATTGGTTGTGTCTGGCGATTGTCTTGCTAACGGAATTGTTTTGAGAGCGCGGACTTTCTTCGGGGTGAAAACCTAAGATCTTGGATCAGGCAACAACGGTGCTTGTGCACTGTTTCCTTCTTGAAGGCGATGCTAATAGAGACCTTTTATGTTTTCCAGGTGTTGTATTTGGTGGGGAATGGGTGTTGTTTTTGAGAGGAGTTGATCGTTGTGGCAGGACCGTTGTTTTTTTGCTTTTTTTTTTCTTTGCTTGTATGCATTCGGGATGTTTTAGCGACAACTTGTAGATATATAGACCAAGATATTAATATATTCCCCCTTTAAAACTGATATTATCAGAACCCCAAGCTTTGTGAGGAAAGGGATAAGGTTATTCTCGCTCCACGTTGATCATGCTAAGAAAATCTAGAACGAGTGAATGAAATAAATGATGTGGCGGTACCCACGCACCACAATTCGTATAAGCTATCAGGCGGTATATGAAGAATTCACTCAGACGCATAAGACTACCCACAGTGGAAGTAACATATAGGTAGTAACATAGATGTCACCTAAGCAAAAAATATGACGTGATAACTAATTAATGAGAAGAGGGGGAAATGGAGTAACTTACATGAGTAACATAACGCATATCAAAGACAAGATAAGTCTATAAGCTAATAAGTGAAAGATTCAATGTTACTATCCCTATGTTACTATTCATTATGGAGATAGTAACTTAGACTAGTAACATATGCATGTTATTACTATATTCTACTCTTCATTGTGAGTAGTCCAAAAGAGTGACGTACCATTTATAGAATTGCCTTTTTTACAGTTTCTAGAGGATACCATGGTTTGTTTAGAGACCACCATTTTTAATACTACTTTGATATGTATGGAGCAAATAAAATCTGAAGTTTTGTAAAATGTAGTATTCCAAAAACTGTGGTTTTTCTTTGTATTTGAAAAAGTGGTCCTGACCACCTTTTTCAAAATAGAACTCGGAGAAAACTTTGGGGGAGAGAGTTGTTCACGTCGCTATCTAGGTCGAGATGAGAACATATGTGATTGCCGCTTTCGATTTCTGATTATATAAAAGTACGGTAAACGAGTTGTAATATATGGCTTGATTATTAGGCATTTGGATAGATTAGATTGTGTTTATCAAAGTAGACTTTTGAAAAAAACGTATGTCAAGGACAAATGGACGTTCGTCCAATAGGTCTTATGTAGGGTTTTAACAATTCTTGGAGGAAGCAGGTTGAGTCTTTTATTCAAAAAGGCAGCGTCGGGATTAAGGTATATGATGACACATGTCATTATTTCCAAACGCGAAAGGGTCTAAGACAGAAGGACCTGATGTCTCCTATTTTGTTCAATATAGTGACAGATATGTTGACAATTCTTATTTATCGGGCCAAAGAGGACGAACAAGTAAGCGAACTCATACCCAATGTTGACGATACAATTATTTTCATGGAACATGATCTAGTAAAGGCTAGAAATATGAAACTAGTGATATGCCTTTTTGAGCAATTGTCGAGGTTGAAGATCAATTTTAACAAAAGTGAATTGTTCTACTTTGAGAGAGCCAAAGCTGAACAAAATGCTTATAAAAATTGTTCACATATGAATTGGGTTCTCTACCATTTAGCTATCTAGGCATACCAATTCATCATCGCAAGCTATCCAATAAGTAGTGAAAGTGAATTGAAAGTCGATTTGAAAAAAAAATTGCTGAAAGGTTAAGCTTATGTCTTATGTGGCCGGCTTGTTCTGATAAACTCAGTGTTAACAAGTACGCCAATGTTCCTACTATCTCTCTTTGAAGTGCATGTAGGGGTACGAGAAAGGTTAGACTTCTACCAATCACGTTTTTTTCTGGTAATGCAATGAAATCAAGACAGAATATAAGCTAACCAAGTGGGTTATTATTTGTAGACCAAAGGACGAAGGTGAACTTGGGACCAAGAACGTAGAGGTAAAGATTAGATGCCTACTTACCCTAAAAAACTTAGATGCATGCTCAACAAATGTATGTACATGCTTTCTATTCCGACCAATGGAACATGGGTACAAATTTTCCATAATAAGTACCTGCAATCTAAGACCCTAGACAGGTTACCGTAATACCTAATGACTCGACATTCTAGAAGGGGTTAATGAGGACGAAAGCAACCTTCTTCCCTAGGACTAAATCTATCATTGGGAACAGTAACACCACTAGATTCTAAGAAGATACATGGTTAGGGGAGGCGCCACTAGCCACACAATATACTTCTCTTTGTAATATTGTACAATGTAAGGATGCTTATAATGATACAATATTATTGTTTGTCCCTATAAATATCCAGTTCATCAGGTCCCTAGTACGATATCAATGGGATAGTTGACTGCATCTTGTCCTGAGGTTGATGAACGTTCACCTCTCTGATGAGCCATATACGCAGTGGACACTATCCGTGAATGGGGTATTCTCCGTGAAGTCTATGTATTTAGACTTAATAGACTTTGGTCCAATTTCGAATAAATTCATATTTGGAAGATTAAAATACCTTCAAGAATCAATGTCTTCATGTGGATTGTACACAAGGAAGTGATTCTGACTAAGGATAACTCGACAAAGTGAAGATGGGAGGGTAGTTAACGATGTTGCTTTTGTTATCAAGATGAAACTATACAACACCTCTTTCTCAAATGTCCTCTGCCAAGGTTTTATGGCATACGATTCATTTAGCCTTTAATGTCAGCCCTCCAAATAGTATTATCACGTTATTTTGGACATGGCTAAATGGAGTGGCGCCAAATACTGCAAGACATCTCGTGCTGAGGTTGATGGATGTTCACCTCTCTGATGACCCATATACGATTCATTGGACACTATCCGTGAATGGGCTATTCTTTGTGAAGTCTATCTATTTAGACTTAATAGACTTTGGTCCAATTTCAAATCAATTCATATTTGGAAGCTTAAAGTACCTTTAAGAATCAATGTGTTCATGTGGTTTGTACACAACAAAGTGATTTTGACTAAGGATAACTACTTGGCGGAGCGAATATGGAAGGGTAGTCAATGATGTTGCTTTCGTTATCAAGCTGAAACTATACAACACCTCTTTCTCAAATGTCCTCTGCCAGGTTTTATGGCGTACAATTCATTTAGCCTTTAATGTCAGCCCTCCAAATAGTATTATCACATTATTTTGTACATGGCTAAAGGGAGTGGTGCCAATTACCGCCGGACATCTTCAAATAGGAGTATGCACATTACTTTTGGCTATATGAAACTATAGAAATGACATGATTTTTACATACATACTCTTATTTTTATTTTTGCAGATTACATATAGAGTCACTGTTTGGATCTGTACATGGTCGTTACTCAGTCACGCGGAAGCAAAGGAGCTTATGGATATTGGTTGCAACCATTAAAAGACGGTATGCGATACTTACAACCGGTTTGGATGACCATCCAATAATAGACTTGGTGTTTAGTCATCTTGATCTGTTCTCGTCGGTTATGGCAACTTTTATAGTCAATTTACTTTGACTCTTCTTGTGAGCTTGTACCGAATCACAGACTTTTTAAACATTTGCTTAATAATATGAATGCATGCATCATTTTTATGCAGAAGCCGAAGGTTTTTCTCCTTTCAAAAAAAATTGTTCCCTCGGGTCCATCTTCTGGCGACCTGCGACTCCCCCTTCTCTGCAGCTATACGAAATGCATGGAGCACGCTTGTATGCAATGTTAAGTCAGTGTTTACATGGTTTGTAACTTAATCTTTACTATATGAATGAGAAACATATTTACCATGTGACGGGGGATGACCCGGGTAGCCTGAAGCGCCCCTTTGCCCCCTCCTCCTAACGCGACTAAAAGGAGGGCCGCCTCCCCTGCGGTCCGGCTGCGCCCTGCCGGAGGTGATCCTCTGGCTACGCCCAGCTGGCTACGCATTGGATACCGTCTGCAGGGTGTACGTGGCAACAGTGACCCTCATCCCGTCGAGGGTCAGCGCCGATATGGCTACAGCGAAGACGTCAGGGCCTCTGACGCTGGTGGATTGTGACCGGGCTTCCAACAGTGCCGGCACGCCTTCAACCACTCCGTTACCTGCCCCGGCGTGGCTACAGGGTGACCGGCCATACCGCTGACCTTGGCCGGCTGCCGCAAGACGACGCCACAAGGTGCGGCCCATGCCGCGATGTGACCGGCGTCGGGGCCCGCCTCGCGGGCCCCGCCGGTTCCTGACGGGACTCTTCAACCGGCGGGACCTATCGATGACAAGACCCCCCGGCCGGGCCCCCGAAGCCGGTCTGAGAGGCTGCCGGCTAGGGGGCCCTTTGACCTTCTACTTGTATTGTATTCCGGGGGGTTGGCCTATAAAACCCCTCGGACCACCCCCCTGCAGGGGGGAGGATCGATCAGCCGCTCTCTAAGAGTTCCCATCACATCCACTCCACACACACGCACGTAGAGAGGCGGAAGAGCAGGCTAGCTCCTTCTTCCTACTTGTTCCATACAGCTCAAGAGCACCATTGTAACCCGACCATTGTCTCAACTAGACCGAGCAGGACTAGGGGTGTTACCTCGCACGGAGGGCCCCGAACCTGGGTACATCGTGTGTCAGCCACCGCTTGTGCCTAATCCCGCTCCCGGAGCCCGCTGGCGTTCCTCGGCCCCTCTCGATAAGGCTACCTATGGCATCTACCATGACGAAACCAGGACAGTTGGCGCCCACCATGGGGCCATCCGCGGCGCCGGCCGGAGTCAAGCTCCGGGCGGGACCCTTCACCACCTCCCCCGACCGCCTCGCGTCCGGGCAGAACCGCGTGCTCGTGGGGCTTGCTCCGGCAGGCCTCGCGGGCAGCACGGCCGGCGTCTCTGACGAGTACCTCGGCCGCGACCTCGCGCTCAACGTCGCCACGCTCGCCGGGCGGTTCAACGAGCTGAGCCTCGCCGAAGGACCGGAGGCCGACAAGTATCCCAGTTGGGTGTTCGACTGCACCGACCCTCCCTCGTCCGTGGGTACGCTCACCACGGGCGAGGCCAATGGCCCCCACACCCGTGTGGGAGTGATGGTCACCGTCTCCTCCACCACTTCGGGCCGTGGGCGAGCAACCGAGGCCGAAGCAGCCACCGCCCGCGCCGGCACCTCCGACCCACTCGCCGCCACCCTCCGGGGTCTGGGCACTCCTATCACTACGACGGCGGACCCAGCCACCGCCAGAGCCGAGCTAGAGGCAGCCCGTCGCCTGCTAATCGAAGACGCCAACGCCCTCGTTGCCGAACAGTGCCTGATGGAGGCCGCACATCGGGAATACAACTTCGCGCACGGCCTCACCCCGGCCGGCCCCGAGCCTGGCCGGCGTGGTGCCGTGCGAGAACGCGGCCGCATGGTCGCAGAGATCCTTGGCGGCCGTTTCCCCGTCTACGACACCCCCGCGGCCAACCTGCGCACCGCCAAGGTTGCCTACGAGGACTTGGAAACCTTGGAGGGGGAGGAACGGGCCGCACGCGAGCGGCACATCAAGGACCTCATCGACACCGCCAACGCACAACAGGTTGTCCTCACCCCCGGTGGGGCCGTCTCCGAGTTTCCCCTCCACGAGGTGGAGGACACTAGGGCTGCTGACCATCGGTCGGGTCAGCACTCCAGCACCCCTCGTCCCTCCGGCTGGAACGCCTGGGGGAGCGACGTCCAGCGTCCCCCGTCACGCGGGAATGAACAGCCGGCTGTGATCAGCCGGGGCAGCAATAACCCCGTCGGCAGCCACCATCGCGATGAAGCGCCGGCTGGCGGCAGCCGACGCACCCGCGGGCATACTCCGCCCCCGCGGCCAGAACCGGCACGGTCCATCCCGCCAGCCGTCCGCCCCGAGCTCGCCGCTCGGCTCGGGCTCCGCGTCCCCCACAGCGACAACGACACGCGGCTCCGTCTTGACTGGCTGGCGCAGTCGGCCCTCCTCGAGGAGGAGGGCTCGATTGGTCCAGCTTGTTTTGGTCCACGGATCCGCAACGAGCCTTTTCCACCCGGCTTTACGCTCCCCCGCGACACCCCGAAGTATACCGGGGCCGCCAAACCAGAGGACTGGCTGATCGACTACACCATCGCCGTCGGCATCACCAAGGGGAACAAGCATGTAGCCGTCCGCTACGTCCCCCTCATGCTGATCGGCTCAGCCCGCACCTGGCAGAACAGCCTGGCCGGCGGCAACGTCAACACCTGGACGGACTTCGAGCAGGCCTTTGTCCGCAACTTCACCGGCAGCTACAAACGGCTTGGCCGGCCCCGCGAGCTGACTATGTGCGTCCAGGGGCCGGACGAGCCCCTCCGCGACTACCTCACTCGCTGGACCGAGCTCCGCAACTCCTGCGAAGGAGTACACGACGTACAGGCCATCCAGTACTTCATCGAGGGCTACTACGATGGCACCCCCGTCAAGCACAAGCTCCTGTGCTCTGAGCCAACCTCCCTGGCGGACCTGATGTCCAAAGCAGACAAATACGCCACGGCCGGCTCCTCGATGAGGATGAAGGCTAAGGCCCCGGCCAAGCCGGCTACGCCCCCCGCCGCGCCGCGGGCGGCGGCCGACAACCGGCAGCCGTAGAACGGCAAGCGCAAGAACGACCAGACCGATTTCCGCTACGGGAGCCGACAGGTCGCCTCCATCGAGGGGGAGCAGCCGGCTGGCCAGGCCTCCGGTCAGCGCCAACGCACCGGCAAGGCCGCCTGGCAGCCCAAGCTGACTTTCGAGCAAATGCTTGACCTCCCCTGCAAAAACCACTCCGACGCCAAGCCGGCCACGCACACACTCCAGCAGTGCAGCTTCTCGTAGTGATTGGCCCGGGGGCACGGCCTCCCAGCTCCCCCCGTGTAGCCAGCCCGCGCCCCGGCACCAGCCCCGGCTCGGGCTCCGGCCCCCGGTCTGGGTCAGGTGGACCCGGCCCCGGCTCGGGGCGGCGGCCGACTGCACGACCAGTTCCCCGAACACGACGACTGCTACGTCGTCTTCACCAGCGAAGAGACGGACAAGCACGCCCAGCGTCGGCTCCATCGCGAGGTGTATGCCACTATGCCCCCAGTTCATGCATTGGTCCGAGAAGCCGATCACCTGGAGCCGGGCGGACCACCCGGCCGTGATGCCGAACCCCGGCAGCTGCGCCCTCGTCCTCGATCCCACCATCGCCTCCGAGAAACGCTCGTGTCGCTTCTCGCGGGTTTTGATCAATGGAGGCAGCAGCATCAACATCATCTACCTCGACACCCTGCTCAAGCTAGGGCTCAAGGTGGAGGACCTGAAAATGAGTCAGACCGTTTTTCACGGCATCGTGCCAGGGAAGTCCTGTACCCCCATCGACAAGATCAAGCTCGACGTCCACTTCGGCGATGCCGGTCATTTCTGCCGCGAGCCGGTTTTGTTCGAGGTAGTGGACCTCGACAGTCCCTACCACGCGTTGCTCGGCAGGCCTGCTCTCGTCAAGCTCATGGCGATCCCCCACTACGCCAACCTCAATCTCAATATGCTGGGACCCAAGGGCATCATCACCATTGCCGGCAAGTACCAGATGTCAATGGCGTGCGTGCGAGATGGCAGCCGGCTAGCCGAGGCCTTGGAGATAGCGGAGGAGAAGCGGCAGCTCAACCGGCTGGTGGCCCTTGCCTCTGCCCAGCCGGCCGTACCGGCACCTCCATCCCAGTCGGTCGGCGAAGGCGCGTTCCAGCCGTCCAAGGACACTATGCAGGTGCCACTCGATCCGGCCGACCCCACCCAGTGCGTGACCATCGGCTCCCGCCTCGACAGCAAATAGGAAGGCGAGCTCGTCGACTTCCTCCGTGAGAATCGGGACATCTTTGCATGGTCCCCCAAGGACATGCCGGGTGTTCCGGGGAAGTTCGCCGAGCACAAGATGCACGTACGGCCGGATGCGAAGCCGGTCAAGCAACCCCTACGCCGCTTCTCCTCCGCTATAGGAGAAGCGGCATACTATAGGAGAAGAAATTGCCCGGCTGCTCGCAGCCGTCTTCATCCTGGAGGTGTTTCACCCGGACTGGCTGGCCAACCCAGTCCTGGTGCGGAAGAAAAACAAGACCTGGCGCATGTGTATCGACTACACGAGCCTGAACAAGGAGTGCCCCAAGGACCCGATCGCCCTGCCGCGGATCGATCAAGTCATCGACTCCACAACCAGCTGCGATCTGCTGTCTTTCCTGGACGCATACTCCGGCTACCACCAGATAAAGCTGGACCCGGCCAACCGGCTCAAGACATCCTTCATCACCCCTTACGGGGCCTACTGCTACATCACCATGTCCTTCGGCCCGAATAACGCAGGCGCTACCTTCCAGCGCTGCATGCAGAAGTGCCTCCTACCTCAGATAGGCAGGAACGTCCACGTCTACGTGGACGACATCGTCATCAAATCCAAGAAGCACTTCAGCCTCCTCGACGACCTCCGGGAGACATTCGCCAACTTGCGCGAATACAAGATCAAGCTCAACCCAAAGAAGTGTGTCTTCGGCATCCCAGCCGGCCAGCTCCTGGGTTTCTTCGTGTCCGCCCGCGGCATCGAAGCTAACCCCGACAAGATCCGAGCGATCGAGCGCATGCCCAAGCCGGTCCGGCTCCGCGACGTCTAGAATTTCACCGGCTGCCTCGCTTCCCTCAGCCAGTTCATCAGCCGGCTGGGCGAGAAGGCCTTGCCCCTCTACGGGCTCCTACGCAAGTCGGCCCTAGTCGAGCCGGGCCGAGACCTCTCAAAGAAGCCGGCCCTGTTCGACTAGCCCGACGAGGCGGACGCGGCACTCCGCGACCTCAAGCGAGCTCTCACCATCCGTGCCCATCCTGGCCGCGCCGGCTAACAAGGATCCTCTGCTCGCCTACATTGCGGCGACCACGTGCGTTGTCAGCGTCGTCCTGGTGGTGGAGCGGCTGGAGGCAGGCAAGGTGCTGCCGACACAGCGTCCCGTCTACTACCTCAGCGAGGTCCTCTCCGCCTCCAAGCAAAACTACCCCCACTACCAGAAGATGTGCTACGGCGTATACTTCGTCGCCCGGAAGCTGAAGCAGTACTTCCAGGAGCACGTCATCACCATCGCAAGCACAGCGCCGCTGGGCAAAATCATGGCCGGCCGGGACGCCACCGGCCAGATCGCCAAATGGGCCATCGCCCTGGCTGACTACGAAATACGGTACGAGCCACACACCGCCATCAAGTCCCAGGCAATGGCCGACTTCCTCGTCGACTGGGCCGAAACTCATTTCGTGCCGCCTCCGCCCGACTCCACGCATTGGCGCATGCACTTCGATGGCTCGAAGATGCGAGCCGGCCTGGGAGCCGGCATCGTCCTGTCGTCCCCCAGGGGAGACCAGCTCCGCTACGCCCTCCAGATCCACTTCGCCACCTCCAACAACGTGGCTGAATACGAGGCCCTCGTCCATGGCCTCCGGCTCACCAAGGAGATCGGCATCCAGCGCATCATTTGCTTCGGCGACTCGGACCTCGTGGTGCAACAGGTCTCTGGAGAGTGGGACGCTAGGGACGCCAACATGGCCAGCTATCGCATCCTCGTCCAGCAGCTCAACGGCTCCTTTGAGGGCTGCGAGTTCCACCACATCCCCCGTGCGGACAATGAGGCGGCCGATGCGCTGGCCAAGATTGGCTCCACCCAGCAGGCCATCCCAGCCGGCTTCTCCCTCGAGCGGCTGATGAAGCCTTCGATCAAGCCTTCTTCCGAATCGGAGTCCAGCTTCATGCCGACAAACGCGGCCAGCACCTGAGCGGAACCGGCTGCCCAACCGTCCTCGCCGGCTGCGGCAGCATCGCCGGCTCCACCACCACCAGCCGCCAGTCTGGCGCCATCCGCTACGGCCATTAAGCTGGTCGCGCATAAGCACGTCGGCACCGGCCTCGTCGCCGTCATGACGACGGTTAATGCTTCCACCATCACATCGCTCCCGGGGGCTGGCGAGCCGGTCCCGGGGGCTGGGCCGGCCCCTGTCTCGGCTCCCTCGTGGGCCCGGCCTATCCTGGCATTCCTCCAGCGTGGCAAACTCACCTCCGATGAGGTCATGGAAAGGCAAATTCAGCATCGGGCCCCAGCCTACGGCATCATCAACCATGAGTTGGTTGATCGCAGCACCACCGGTGTCTTCCAACGCTGCGTCGAGCCGGAGAAAGGGCAGGAAATCCTCCTCGACATCCACCAAGGCGAGTGCGGGCATCACGCCGCCTCCAGGTCCCTGGTGGCCAAAGCATTCCGTCACGGTTTCTACTGGCCGACTGCTCTGGAGGCGGCCAAGGAACTCGTTGACAAGTGCGAGGGCTGCCAGCGCTTTAGCACGTAGAGCCATCTTCCGGCTAGCGCTCTCCAGACCATCCCCCTTTCATGGTCATTCGCCGTCTGGGGTTTGGACATGGTGGGACCTTTTAAAACTGCACGAGGTGGCATGACACATTTGCTCGTCGATGTTGACATATTTACCAAATGGATCGAGGCCCGGCCAATCAAGAAACTGGACGGCCCCACGGCCGTCCGGTTCATCGAAGACATCATTGTACGTTATGGCGTCCCCCACAGCATCATCACCGACAACGGCACGAACTTCGCCAAAGGCATGCTGGCGCGTTTCTGCTCGAGGCGGGGCATCCGGCTCGACCTGGCGTCCGTCGCCCACCCACAGTCGAACGGCCAAGTTGAGACGGCAAACGGCCTACTCCTATCCGGCATCAAGCCCCGGCTCGTGACACCGCGGGTCCGGTCGGCCGGCTGTTGGGTCGAGGAGCTGCCGGCTATCCTTTGGAGCCTCCGGACCATGCCCAACCAGTCGACCGGTTACACTCCGTTCTTTCTCGTTTATGGGTCCAAGGAGATCATCCTCACCGACATCAAATTCGATTCGCCTCGGGTCACCTTGTACACCGAGAAGGACGCGAAGGAGGCAAGGGAAGATGGCGTCGACCTCCTTGAGGAGGCCCGCGAGCTGTCCTTGAGCCGGACGGCCATCTACCAGCAGAAGCTCCGGCATTATCACAACAAGCGGATCCGGCCGCTCTCCTTCCGTGAAGGAGACTTGGTGCTCAGGCGGATCCAGCGAACCACCGGCCAGCACAAGCTGTCCTCCCATGGGAGGGCCTATTCATCGTCAACTGGGCGCTGCACAACAACGCGTACTATCTAATAGACACCCAGAAGCCAGAGAAACACAAGAGAGACGCCTCCGGCGAGGAGATGGAGCGCCTGTGGAACGCGGCGCTCCTCCGTCCATTCTATTGCTGAAAACCATTGTATGTATCCTTCCTCTTTTGGGCTTATGAATGCGACGGCGGCCCCCAAGCCAACGCTGGGGGCACGCGCTTTTTGATTCCTACAAAGTTTTATTATTTAAGGCACGTCAACCGGGTCCGGCTCCCGGGCCCGGGGGCTCGCCCGGCGCCCCACCGAGGCAGACAAATAATGTGAGCAAGCAACCCTTCGCCTCCCCTCCCCTAACCAGCTATGGACCGGCTCCCGACTGTCCGGCTGAAGGGACCGCGAGGTACGAAGGGTCTCCTCACACAAAAGTCAGCCAACGCGTGCGGCAGCCGGACATGCCCAGCCAAGCTATGTCAATCCTAGTAACCGGCCTCTACCGGCTCAACCTAGCCCTAGCCGATTGACTCTAGGAGCCCGCTGTTTTCCAAGGGCGAAGCCTCGTCCCTGTCCTACACCGGCCCCTGGCTGGCTGGCAGGTGGGGCGGAAGCCGGAGGGAATCCCGGCGCGCAAACACAAGTCAAAAGGCAAAGGGTGAAAGAAGAGCCGGCACGCACATTCTTTCTAAGATAAATTGCAAAAGTTCATTACATATAAAAGGCCCACGACCACGAGTTCATTACATATACACCCCCAGTGGGTGGAATTCCAGTCTAAAAACAGAAATGCAGGAAAGAAAAGTCCTAAGCTATGGCAGCATCGGGCCGACCTTCCTCCAAGTGCTAACGCCGCTGGAGCCGGCGGTGCTCACACCTCGGGAGCCGGCGGCGTTGGCACCTTCGAGGCCGGCACCTCCAGGGCGGCCAAGGTAGAAGCCCCCGCTGCCGGAGCCGGCTCGGACTCGGCGTATTCGTCGGTGTCGGAGCCTTCATCGGCAGTCTCGACGGTGCTCCCGTCCGGGTCGTCCAGGGCGAGCCCGTACTGATCCTTCGGGACCACCACGTCGTCCGCCCGCGCTCCGGGACGTACTCGTCCCACGCGGCGAAGGATGCAAGGTCACTCGCCCTCACCAGTATCTCGTCGGCCACCGCCTCCAGCTCCGGGTCGGCGCCAGCGCGCTGGGCCGTGAGCAAGCCCAAGTCCAGCTCGGGGTACAACGATTTGGCGATGCGGAGCGCCATGCCCGCGCCGGCTCGTGCCGCGGAGGCCCTCCAGGCGTTCACCCGTGCCGTCCCGAACTCCAACCACCTCGACAGCCGGTTCATGGAGGCCGGCTCCACCGCGCCGGGCCAGAGCGTGCGGACCAGCGTCATGCCGACCGCTTGGAGCCGCTTCAGGGCGCGGACCACCTCCGACAGGCGTGCCTCGGCGGCGATCCCCACCTCATCTAGGGTCCAGGGGCCAGCGGCCCGAAGGCCTCTCCTTGCGCCCGTCGGGCCTCACGGTCGGCCTCCACGGCCGCCTCTGCGACCTCCCGCATGGCAGGGAAGAGCCCTAAGAAGAGAATGGGGGATGAGCGGGGAGGCAAACCAGAAAACCAAGAAGGAAGGTGCGAGAAGAGAAAGGCGATGGAAACTTACTGTGCAGCATTTGGTCCACCTTGTGCCCTTGCTCCTGCAGCCGCACAGCCCTGGCGGACCACTCCTAGCACCAGCGCTCGTGCTCATCCCGGGCCGCCAGCGCGTCCTCGGCCGCCTTGGCTAGGGTGGCGTCCTTGGCTTCTAGCTGCTCGCGGAGCGCCTTCTCCCACCCCTCCGCCTCCCGACGAAGGACCGCCTCTTGGTCCGCCAGTGCTTGACGATAGGCCGTCTCGCGGCCCTCCCGCTCCGCCTTCGCCTGGTCCGCCTCCCCACGGAGCCGGTCACCCTGCATCGCCGGGAGTTCCCGCTCCTCGTAAAGGCGCACCACCTGGCGCCGGAGGCAGACCGTCTCGGCATGGGTGGCTGCATAAGACACGGGAGTCAGAAAGGATTTAGCCCGACTCCGGGGCGGCCGGCCTGATTCCCGGGGGCTACACCCAGTAAGTGCACTTGCGCGCTCCCACTGGAAGATCACAAGACGCTCGCAAGGGCAACGTACCTCGCAGGTCCGCGGACACGACGGTGAGCCGGTCCTCAGCTCCCCGGTACAACCCAGCGGGGTGTTGTATGCTGTCACCTGGCGGTCATGCGCTGCCTGCAAAATAACAAGAGCTTTAGGCTCGACCTGCCTGCGCTTCAGCCGGCTCGAGCCTCGGGGGCTACACCCAGTGGGTGTGCTGGCGTGTCCCCACTGGAAAAGACAGAAAAACGCAAGTAAAGGGAAGAAGGGAAGAAGAAACTCACCGCGACTGCCTACTCCAAGCTCACCAGCCAGTCGCTGGCGCCCCGAGCGTCTTGCGTCACTTGGGCGCGGGACGTCGCAAACGCTTCCACAGCGGCGGCCACTGCCACTCCGAGGGCGCTCGACGGCCTGCCAGTAGACGGGCTCCCGGCCGCCGCCTAGATCTGCTGCGGCCGGCCTCCGTCAATGGGTTCTCCCTTATTGGAGACATCGATGCGACCGGCCTCGGTGGCACGTCGCCCGCAATCGTCCAGGTGGCGTCGCGGCCCATTGTCGTCTCATCCCCCGCGGACGTCGCGCTCACCTCCGCCTTTCGCCCGGAGCCATGGTGGCCCTTCGACCTCTTCTCCCGGCCGCGGGGGAAGGGCTCCCAAGCTCCGCCCGCGGTCTCCCCGCCGTTTCCTTGGGGGATGGGGAACGGCTCCCATGCTCCGCCAGCGGACTCCCCGCTGGCTCCCCCTCGCCTCTTCGCCGCCTCCTCCTAGGGGCGGAGCTCTTGGACACGCCTCTCCCGCTCGGCCGCCTCGAAGTCGAGCCACGCCTGGCGCTCCCTCTCCTCGGCCACCGTCGGCGGCGCCGCCCTCTCCGTCCCGCCACCTGGTGTCCTCCCCAGGGCGCGCGCATCCCTGGTCACGAGGAAATAAGAGACTGGAGGGGAGGGCATGACGGACCAAGGTGACGGAGAAGACGGACTCACCCGGCGACGACAGGGATCTCCCTCCTCATGGGTCCCGCCTGGGTGACCTTCTGCTTCTTACCTCCGCCTCCGCGACTGCCGCCGGGCTGTGTGGTCGCCACACGCTTGGGCACCGGCTTGGTGGCAGCCGGCCCCTTCCCCTGGTCGCCCGCGCCTGGGCCTCCCTGACTTGGGCCGTCGCAACCTCGAGGTTGGCGCCTCCGCGGCACCGTGACCTCGTCCTCCGAAGCCTCGGACTTCTTCGGGGCCTCGGCAACGCGCGTCTGGGGAGGGGACCCTCCCGTCGATTTGGCCTCTTCGGCCCCCTCCGTTTCTGTCTCCGCGTTGGCGGCACCAGATGCTCCGGCTTGCTCGGAGTCGGCCGGCTCCACGTCGTCGGCGTCCTCGACCTCCTCGGGGTCCGACTCTGCCGTGTCGGGGGCCGGCTCCCCGTAGTTCTGCAGCAAAGGGAAGAGCTACGGGCGGGCCGGGCGGCTCACTGTCAGACCAAGGAGGGGAGGGGTATCACCTCTAAAAGAAGATGGAGGGGAGGAACCGGCTTGTCACTTACCCGTGGTGCCGGGCGGCTCCGGCTGTATGGGGTTTTCCCCCATTGCCATTCTCCCTCCGCCATCTTCGCCATCGAAATGGCGTTCACCCTCCTCGCCACATAGGCCGACTTCATCTCCTTGGTGGAGAGCCGGCAGGGGTCGTGGCGTCCTCCCATCTGGCAGATGAGGTGTGGCCGGCTCTGCAGCGGCTGCACCCGGTGCGCCACCATCGTGGCCAGCAGGTCCGTGGCCTTCCGCCTCGCAGAGCCGGTCCGCCGTCTCGAGCGCCGGAGGCGCGGCCGCTCGCCAGTTTAGCATTACGGTCGGCGGATGGTTGGCGAAGTCGGGGAGGTTGATGTAGTCCTCCTCCGGCTTCGCGTTCTTCACGTAGAAGAACCCCCTCTGCCATCGCTTCACCGACTCGTGCAGCGGGAGCTTCGGTAAGCCGGTTCCCTTGCGAATGTGGATCAGAACGCCTCCACAGGCGGTCATCACCATTTGATTCGTCGCCGGGTCTTTCGTCGTCTGCCTTTTGAGGAAGAAGAGCCAGCACCAGAGGTCAAGCCTCGGCGCGACCCCCAAGTATCCCTCGCAGAGGGTGATGAAAGCCGCCAGCTGCAGGACGGCGTTGGGGGCTAGGTGGTGCGGTTGCAGGCCGAACCGCATCAGAAAGCGGCGGAAGAAAGCGCTCGCCGGCAGCCCGAGCCCGCGGAGGAAGTGGTTGGCGAAGACCACCACTTCGCCCTCCCGCGGGGCCGGGGAGTTCTCTGGCCCGGCTGGGCGCGCCACCAGGTGCTCCTCCACCGGGAGCTTGCGACGGTGGCGGAGGTGCTCGATGAAGGTCTCGTCCACATCGCTGCTGTCCCAGGCGCCCTTGCCCGCCATGGTCGTCGAGGGGGCGTGCGGTCGCGTCGACGGGCACGAGTGTTCGGCGGCGGTCCGGGCTCTCTTCGGCGGTACGCGGCGGCGTGGCCTGTCCTCATGCTTTGGTCTCTCTCTCTCTCTCGCGCGCGGCGGGGGGAGGGAGGCGATGAAGGCGACGCGGCGGCAAGAGGGGGAGCGAACGGGCCATTCTGCCTCCCCCTTCTCGACATTTATACCCTGCGCGGGCGATCGTGGGGGCCGGATTCATTGCGCACGACCCCCACGATTCCCGCGGCACGTGGGGTGGACGTCGTGGCGCTTGGGAATGCCAACCGTCCGCCCTGCGCCGTAAAGGATCCCTACGCGCAGGCCGAGGCTGCGGCCGCGGAGGGCCCCGCCCCGCTGCCCGGGCTTTTCCGCCGCGTGGCACGTCTCCCCAACCAGGCGGGGAGCCCGAGGCGGCGCGCGAAGCGTCGGCCAGCTGCGGAGCCGGCCATCGCTTTCTGGTTCAATTCGACTCTCAAGACCGCCCATGGCACAATAACGATCTTCAAGCCGGTGATGCCCGCCGCAGCCCGTCGGCGGGTCCTCCCCGGCTTCAGGGACTACTGACGGGGGGACGACCCCGGGGTAGCCTCAAGCGCCCCTTTGCCCCCGCCTCCTAACGTGACTAAAAGGCGGGCCGCCTCCCCCTGCGGTCCGGCTGCGCCCTGCCAGAGGTGATCCGCCGTACGCCCAGCCGGCTGAGCATTGGATACCGTCTGCAGGGCGTACGTGGCAACAGTGACCCCATCCCGTCGAGGGTCAGCGTCGATATGGCTACAGCGAAGACGTCAGGGCCTCTGACCCTGGCGGATGGTGATCGGGCTTCCAACAGTGTCGGCACGCCTTCAACCACTCCGTTACTTGCCCCGGCGTGGCTACAGGGTGGCCGACCGTACCGCTGACCCCGGCCGGCCGCCGCAAGACGACGCCACAAGGTGCGGCCCGTGCCGCGAGGTGACCGGCGTCAGGGCCCGCCTCGCTGTCCACGGTGTATGGTTTGCACGATGAGCTGGATAGCACCTGAGTAAAGTAGTTGTTTAAATAGGCTAAACCTTCCGAAAGAACTATAGTATTTAGAAGAAACCTTCGTGATGTTTCGGTCCACTTAGAACCTGCCATGCCATACCGTTTACAAGTCTCGATCCAAAATTGACGGATCAGCATGACAGTTGTGTCTTCAGCTATTTGTGCTTCATCACGTCAAGGGAAAAACTACGTGCCACGCGCTGTAACATCATCTTGTTAAGAGTTTCCTTGTTTCTCAAGAATCTCACATGGAACCGAGAAGAAAAAAAATCTCAAGTGAGGGCGTGGATAGGGGCAACTGGCATAACAGCGAGTGGCTACCACACTCCTCATGACACATACATAAAACTAACACGGGAAAGTAGGGTTGTGTAGGAAGAAAGAAGGTTAACGAACGTGCTAGCATGTGAGCTTACGGGAACAGCTACCGAATAATACATGGAAGTTGGGCAAGTGGCGTGTTCCTTGTACCAGCTTCTTCTCGTCAACTCGAATACATTTCTCGTCCTCTAGCTGGAAATGAAATAAAGTACGGCAAGACAAGAAGGCTCTGTGTTCGTCTCTCTGCAGGTCGAAGACTTCTAGGGTGGAAGGCAGGCATGAATGCATTAGGTGCGCACGATCGGCACACATATCCGGGCCATGTGGTAGCTTGTTTATTCCCTCGTTTCGGGTGCCCGACGAGGGAGTTGAACGGTGTAAAACAAGTGAGTTACGTTGCGTGAGCGGCGAGAACGTATGGCACAATGCGGGCATTGCTGATGAGAAGATGGGGGTTGCCGCGTGTGCATGTGGCATATGTGTTAACGTTCTTTTTTTTTAACACAAACGTTCTTTTGTTAAGAGGATAAAGGGATTCTCGAGTCAAAGTATAACCATGGGGATTTGTTGGGTAGGATCGACGACGGCCTAGCCGACACTCTCCGTGATTACCTTTCCGACCCCTTTGTTCTTTACGCATGCACGATCGCGACGTTGTAACACTCCATTGATAGCTCCCGTTCTGGTTCTTAATAGTAGCCTTGTCTTGCTCATTGGCTGGTGATGAAATGTACCGTTTAGAACTTTAGATCAATCAATAATATCCAACGGGTGGGTATATATTCCTGTATATCATTTCAAGATGGATACAGAAGGGAAGGTTCGAACCAGGTCACTGGTCTTTGGATGGTTGCAGAACATGGTCGATAATTGGATCGATCATTTTCTTTGAGGAAGAACTGGATCGATCATCGATGTGTAGTGGTCAAGTGGTGCACTGGTACGTGTGTAAGACCAGATCAGCAATGGCTTGTGCACAGTATTATATCGATCATGGCGTCACATTTTCAACGTCGCTAGCTGGTACTACATGGTTTACCAAACCAAAAAAACAAAAAACAAAAAATGTCGTTGGCACATTCCTGTGGGCCTCTCATCATCGGAGCTGTGTGGTGCTGTACTCAATCATGAACCCTTCCTTCCTTGGAATAAAAATAGGTGCAGAAAACCACGCATCAACCGTTAAAAAACTAGCCGAACCCGGCTTTATATACCCCAGTCGAACGTTGAGCCCAGCACCACATCATCTCACGAAGCAGCTAGGGTAAGCTAAGCTCAGCCAAGCCCAAGCTTTCCCGCTTTGATAGTCCAGGAAACATGAGGCCCGCGGTGGTTCTCCTGTGTGCCCTGGTGGCCGTCCAGGTCGCGCTCCTCGCCGCGCGGGCGGAGGGCAGCGAGCTGGTGATCGGGTACTACGACAAGAAGTGCAGGGGCGTGGAGAACGTCGTCAACTGGCACGTCAGGAGGGCTCTCAAGACCAACCGCCGCGCCGGCGCCGCCCTCGTCCGCCTCCTCTTCCACGATTGCTTCGTCAGGGTACGTACATTTCGTGCACCGTGCAATTTCACTTTCACCTGAGTTTCCTTATGTGATTGACGTACGTGTGACATGCATGCAGGGTTGCGATGCCTCCGTCCTCCTTGACGCGTCCCCCCAGAACCCTAACCCGGAGAAGGACGCGCCGGTGAACATCGGGCTGGCGGCGTTCGACCTCCTGGAGGAGATCAAGGCGGCCGTGGAGCACAGGTGCCCCGGCGTGGTGTCCTGCTCCGACATCCTCATCTACGCGGCCCGGGACGCGGCCAGCGCCCTCAGCAACGGCAAAATCCACTTCGACGTCCCCGCCGGGCGCCTCGACGGCCTCGTCTCCTCGGCCGCCGAGGCCCAGGCGGAGCTCCCGGACTCCACCTTCACCGCGCAGCAGCTGATCGACAACTTCGCCCGCAAGGACTTCGACGTGGAGGAGCTGGTCATCCTGTCGGGCGCGCACTCCATCGGCGTCGCCCACTGCTCCTCCTTCACCGGCCGCCTCACCGCGCCGCCGGAGCAGATCAACCCGGCCTACCGCAACCTGCTCAACCACAAGTGCCACCAGGCCGCCAACCCCGCCGTCGTCAACAACGTCCGCGACGAGGACTACCAGACGGTCGCCAGGTTCATGCCCGGGTTCACCAGCCGGGTGCGCAAGATCAGCGACGTCCTCGACAACACCTTCTACCACAACAACCTCGCCACGATCGTCAACTTCAACTCCGACTGGCAGCTCATGACCCACACCGAGGCCAGGGGACACGTCCACGAGTACGCCGACAACGCCACCCTCTGGGACGGGGACTTCGCCGAGTCATTGCTCAAGCTCAGCAAGCTCTCCATGCCCGCCGGGAGCAAGGGCGGCATCAGGAAGAAGTGCAGCATCGCCAGCCACCCTCTCTACTAAACAAGTCGTACCTACATCGATCGGGGCATGCATGCATGCATGCATGAACAAGGCCATCCGACGAAGAACCTTTGCCCCCTGGCGGTGCGCGGATTTCTTCAATAATCTTGTGTTTTTCTGGTTCAATCCATTCTTTTGATTCTCATTGGTGTGTATTTTATGGCTAAATATATATGTATCACGGCAATAAATTATCGGTCTTTCAAATGTATTACAAATGCTTAGAAACATCAAACATTATCAGGCTCTCCATGCCCGCCGGGATCAAGGGCGGCATCAGAAAGAAGTGCAGCATCGCCAGCCACCCTCTCTACTAATAAACAAGTCGTACCAACATCCATCGGCACATGCATGCATGCATGAACATCATCCAACCAAGATCCTTTTGCATGTGCCTGTTCCTGTGTGGATTTCAATAATCTTGTTGTTTTTCTTGTTCAATCCATTCTTTTGATTCCTATTTGTTTTCTATTTTATTTATGGCCATATATGTATCACGGCAATAAAGTTACGGTCCAGCCAATGTGTTGCAAATGATTAGAAACATCATTATCGTGAGTCATGAGTCGTGACACTACACGCATAAAGCATCAGGCTGTGAAGCTCACATGAGAAGATGCACCTACCGAACAAACCCTACCAACCAGATGCTTTCCGGTTCATTTCGCTTAATCAAAACTGATACTCCCATCAACTTAAACAGCCACTGACATCAAATGCAGGTCCTTAATACGTCCGCGTTTACTGACCAGTCATGCATACTTTAAATTTTCTTCCCATAACTGGACACCTCAATTAGCAAACTTAAAATAAATACAGAAATATGCAACATACACGGTGCAATACAAATTGTCTGGCTACTTCATCAGGACATGCCATCGAACTATCAAAATTTATCATGTTCCACATATATACTACAATGAAGAAAGATCATCCATGATTGGCCTTGTCATTGCCCTTCCCGGCACCCTTGTCATCTTTCTCGCGAAAGTAGCGTTCGGAAACACAAAATGGATCAAGCTTCTTTAGGATGTGGGCCTAGCTGGTTTCCTCATGTGCGGTAGCGCACGCTGTTGCATTCGCGCCTCCGCCTGCACCATGCCGACAGCAAGGCGGGCCTCGACCAACCCCATACTCTTCTTCCAACGACGGGCACACTGGTTCATGTAGCACACATATGTTGAGGAACCGGAGATGGGTAGCCTAACAGACGGCTATGCTACATCCCTGATGGATACGAGCGCTTGTTGTGCTTACACAATAGATTCGCGCCGACATGTCCCGTTGTCGGTCCAGCGTAGTCCTCCCGGAAGTGTGGAGGCTGGTGCTGATGGCCATTGCCTCCTTAGTCCCGTATGGGACGACACCCCAATCAATGAATCCATATTGATAGGAGTCAGATTCGTTAACCGCCATCCTGGAAAAGGTCGGAGATCGCCGGAAGTGAGTTTAAGGGAGAAAGGAGGTGCGTGAATTGAAGTGGAGTGGTTAGGGTTTAGTTCGGTAAGCGAATGGGGACGGATATATGTGGGTTAGAAGACCAGTGTGGGCCAGATCTGACATGGTGAAATCGCCCGACACACCAGGCCTCCCGTATCTGTCCCGGATTTGGGTTGGGTATGTACCATGCCGTCAGTTCGGGGCTTGACGCCAATTTGAGGTGCCCATCTAAGTGGGCTATTTTTGACCGGCCAGTGACCGGGTCATCCCAGTTGTTTGACAAGGATTTGAGACGTCCAGCTATAGATCCTATTACTTAGCCGAACTACTACATATTTAAAAATATGTTTAAAAATATGCACGTGACATTTTTACAAAATAATTAGAAAATGTAAAACTATGTTTGCGTAATAAAATAAATATGTCATACCATTCAAAGAAATGTGTGCAATTTTAAAAAGTTCTCATGTTGCAAAAAAAAAATCCAGGGCTGATTATCTTTTTATATGAAGATGAAAAAAGGATCAAGGTCAAACTGTTTTTTCGTGAATACGCAATGAACTGCTCAACCTCAAGTGCCACCAGGTCGCCAACCCCGCCGTCGTCAACAACGTCCACGAGGAGGACTACGAGACGGTCGCCAGGTTCATGCCCGGGTTCACCAGCCGGGTGCGCAAGATCAGCGACGTCCTCGTCAGCTTTAACTCCAACTGGCAGCTCATGACCCACACCTAGACCAGGGGCCACTTCCACGAGTACGCCGACAACGCCACACTCTGGGACGGGGACTTCGCCGACTCCTTGCTCAAGCTCAGCAAGCTCTCCATGCCCGCAGGCAGCAAGGGCGGCATCAGGAAGAAGTGCAGCATCGCCAGCCACCCTCTCTACTAAACAAGTCCTACCAACATCCATCGGCACATGCATGCATGCATGAACAAGGTCATCCAACGAAGAACCTTTGCATATGTGCCTTTGCCTTTGTGTGGATTTCAATAATCTTGTGGTTTTTCTAGTTCAATCTATTCTTTTTTATTCCCATTGGTTGTCTATTTTATTTATGGCTATATATATGTATCACGACAACAAAGTTATGATCTTTCAAATGTATTACAAATGATTAGAAACATCATTATCGTGACAAGCATCAGGGCGTGAAGCTCACATGAGAGAGCATGCACCTACCGAACAAACCCTACCAACAAGATGCTTCCCGGTTCATTTCGCCGCACGTTCTTGGGCCGCACGTTCGCGCTGCGATTCGTGATTTCTGCTGGCCCACCTCGTTGTATACCCATTGTATAGCCCGGCACAGGATATTCTGCTGTAGCTCTGACGCACCCTGTCCCACCATCAAAACTACCGCAGTAGAAGGTAGTACATGTTAATCTCAGAGCCAAGAACACGTCTGAAATTTACCCCCGCAGTGCCGCTTCCTTCTTCTTCCCCATATCTTCTCCTCACATGTTCTTCCCCGTCTGTTTGCCGTCGTCCTGTCTTCTTTGAGCTGTCGATGCAGCAACTTGCATGGCCCCCTTCGGCATTTTACTTGCGGATTGAGGATTTGAGCGACGGATTCTGGTAAAAGACGGCGGCCCTTTTCAAATCGATCTTGCCTGGTAATCTCTTCTTAAATCTCCACCTCTCCTTTTCTTCTTTAACGTACGCCCTTTGTTTGTATTGATAGATTATTGAAAAGCGCAAGCTCGCACTTTGCCAGTGTATGGAACTATTTTTGGACAAATCCTAGATTTTGAATTGATTTGTCTTTCGTCAGAAATTTACAATACTTAGAGCATCTACAATCGGACCCCTTATAATCTCCTCAAACGTCCGGGCAGCCCGTCCGGTCACTGTCCGGTCATGAAAAAGCGACCCAGACGGACCCCACATACCCATCTCAAAAGTCCGGACTGACCGGCACCCCTCATATCCATCTCAAATATGAGGACGATATGAGGGGTCGCAGACGCGTCCGGGCACGCCCGGTCAGTCCGCCACGTAGGGTACGACCCCACCCCGGACCATAATTTTTTTATTTATTCATTCTTTTCTTTCTCTCTTTTTTCTCCACCAATCACGTGCAAGTGACCGGACATATGAGGAAAAATATAAGAAATGCGGCTGCATGAACAAAAAAGTAGGGGTTCAAAACGTGTCCGCATGCGTTTGAGGGGCCGAATTTGCAAGTCGTGGCTGAAGATGCTCTTACACTAGTGGAGAAATGGCTAGCCACAACTCTTGTTCGTGGCGCGCCATTTCTCACCAATGGCAGCACTAATATTTTCAAATAGTGTTGACGTTGGCTAAATTCGTACTGACATAGATATTTGCCTAGTGCTAGCATTGCACATTAGGCCCGACGTTACACATTAGGTCCATTAGGCCCACGCCAGCACTAGTCGATGATGCGTGAGGATGGACTGATCATCTACCATGGAGTCATGTTCAAGGTGGAGCTGGATTGGGGGGCTACGGTGTAAGGATCCATAGAATCGAAGTCTATTCAGCGGAAAAAAAGTGAGTGACACATGGTTCGGATATGAGCCTAGTTGTCTGATGGAAACGTGAAACTCGTCATTGGTCTGTGATGATCGGTCATACTTTGCAGTGGGGGTTGAGTGGTGTGGGTTAGTGACCCTTGAGACTCGACAGGGAAAGTGGAGGCCCGACGCTGTAATAGTGGCGAGGCATGCGTGCGCACGGGACATGAAGATGGGCCAGGGACCCTGGTGGTCATACATGTGATGAGACAACTACGAATTTGACTCGGGATGACTACAAGCAACGTTGAAATTTCTTCAAGTTTCAGAGAGGCGGTCAATGAAAAGCGGTGATGTTGAGGTCAGGTAACTCTTATGTGTGATGCCCAATATGTGAGTTGTTCACTTTTACACAGGTCAGTGATTGGTGTGTGTCGTGGATTTATCACGGCAGATGTCTGGGTGAACGGACTTGGATTCGAGGCGATCGCTAACATGATGGACTCAAAGGGGTTGGCGGGGACGAAGGACACGAGTTTACCCAGGTTCGGCCCCTCAATGTGAGGTAATAGCCTACGTCCTGCTTGTGTTTGTATTGCTCGTTGTATTGATTACAAGGGAGCTAAAGCTTGACCTAGTTCTCGATCTCCCCCTCTCTAAGTCGCCCCGGGTCTTGCCTTTATACCGGAGGTCAAGACCACGGGTCATACAAGTTGTGGACGACTCTCATGACATGTCCGAGTTTGCCTCTATCTTCTCTTGCCTATCCTGACCAAGTTGTCCCCGAGCAGCTTATACGCCTGGGTCTTCTCATCCGGCCCACCCTGCCGGCCCATCCTGTGAGCCACTACGCTTGTTGGGCCCTCCAGTCTTCACGGCTCACTCTTGGGCTGGCTACGAGCCGTCCGGTTTAACCCGGAGCCCTCCAGGGCGGGTCTCACTGTGGGGTTATATCCCCAACATTAGGCCCCAGGTTGATTTGAGCTTGCTCATTTCATCCTTCTCTTCTGTTCCTCGGCGAGTCGCCCGGTAGTGACCCGCCGTGACGTCGCGTGGACTGCAAAAAATATTTGCTGACGCACCGCCAAATTCTTCTATTAAATGGTTAGCCCGAAAATCGAGGCGTCCGCCTCGGTCGGACGATTTGTGACGCCTAGATTTTCGCGACTGCCCCGTTTTCCTTTTAAATAGGACTATTGTGGGCGGCATTTCCTTTCTCCCGCTTGCGCTATCATCTCCTTCCTCTCCGATACTTCCGCTCCTGCTTCTCTTGCTCCGGCGCCGTCTCCGTCTCGCCGTCGACTGGCCGCTGCATCACCTTGTTGCGAACCAGGGTTCATCTCGCGCTCCTCACGCCGTCGCCGGTAACAGTCTTCGGTAGGGTTTCTATAGAACTTCGCCGTCGTCGTCGTTTAGAACTCGAACTCTATTGCCGTCGGCCGTGCTTTAGCGTATGAACTCCGGACAGTCGCTCGACCTCGCGGAGCCGCTGTGTAATAGGCGGTGAGCAATAGCACATAGATCGGTCCCTGCTCAGCCTGCCATTTTAGGTTTCGTCCGCCTGGCCCGTTCGTCCTTAGGTCGGAAAATAGAGCCATTTTTCCTGCTTTTGTAGACCCGTCATTTTCGCTGAACTTTACGGAATCTGTTTCCTGGGGCTTAGCCGATTTTCGCTCCTCCTCTTTTCTTTGTTGACTCACCAGGCCTCTCCGGCTCTCATCAGCCGGACCATGGCATATCATGTGTAGAACCCTTAAAATTGTAGGCCACCGTAGATATTTGTTTTGCTCTTGACTCGCCGTACTTTTAATTTGCACGGTCTTTAAGCCGCCAGCATGTCTCGCGCCTCCAACTCATGCAACTGGGTCGGGTCTTGCATTACGGAGGAATTCTTATTGGATTTTGTTCACGCGGGTACCCTTCCTTCCAAGGAGGTCCTTAATTGGCGGGTCCGGGTGATGAAACGCGGCCCACTCCTCAAGAAGGCGAAGTAGTGGTCTTCTCTGATCATATCGAGCGAGGATTCGTGCCTCCCGGCTCGAAGTTCTTTCATGACGTCCTTCACTTTTACAAGCTTCACCCCCAAGACTTGGCCCCCAACTCCGTCTCAAATATATGCAATTTTCAAGTGCTGTGTGAAGTTTATCTGCAAGCCAAGCCGTCTGTGGGGTTATTTCGAGAGTTTTGTCTACGCCAACCGGCAAACTGAGATGAAAGCCGGTCCGAGTCTGGAGCTTGGCGGGATCTCCATCCAACGGCGTAGGGATATTACTTTTCCGGCCATGCAGATGCGGAGTCATCCAAAGGACTGGAACAAGACTTGGTTCTACTGCAAGGATACCTCTCCTGAGAATGAGCGTCCACTGCCGGGTTATCATCCCTCCCGGCTCAAGACAACTTCAAAGCTTCCTGGCCGGCTATCAGCTTCGGAACGTGCAAGGTACGAGCCGGCTCACACCAAGATCAAGGCCCTCATGGCCAATGGTTTAACCGGGCTGGATTTAATCCGCTTCTGGATTTCTTGGCGGATTATGACCTTAAGTCATAGAAGCCGGCTCATGTGTGAATACGAAGGCAAGTATGATAGTTCATTATGCTTCAGCCAATCAACACTGATGGAGGATGACATCACCACCGTCATCCGGAGCCTTGTCCACGAAACATCCGGATCATGCAGCGCCATTGGCCTGGCGCCTTTTAACGCCAAAAATCCGGCTCCAGATGTAAGGCGACTCTTCACCCCTTTTTCTCCTTGTCACTTATATTTTTCTGACCCATTACCGTTTAACCGGTTTACCTTTCCATGCCAACTCTGATTTCTGGAAGAAGGAGTATGTTCCTCCCTTGAAGAAGCCCAAGAAGAAAGTTCTGGCTAAGAAGTCCAAGAAGACCGCCCCACAAGAAGGATGGTTTGACCCGCCGCAATCGTCCGACTCAGAGGTAAACCTTGGCTGCTTTCTACCATTTTATTACCTTATTTTACTTACACTTGTTTTACTCACATGATGATGTTGAAACAAGCCACGCCAACGCCCCTGAGGTAATTTATATTTCTTCCGGCTCAGAATATTTTGTCCCCCGGAAGCCGCGGCGGGTTATTGGAAAAGTTCCTATTTCTCATCCTCTTGCTTATCTGGATCTCGATTTTCTTTTGAAGAAGCAACAACAGGCTGAGCGTCGCCAGACCCGGAGCGTTGGTTGTACTGAACTTATGTCCGGCTTGCCAAACTCGCTAGCTCTGAAGAAACGCCCCGCAGAAATTATTTTCACTTTGCGACCTCGACGCTGTCTCATCTTTCTTGAATTGTCTCTCAGAAATCACCCTCTTCCGGCGACTCTTTAGCGACCGCTCTGCCGCCTCCCAAGATCAAACCACTGTAAGTATTTCCCACTATGACATCTAGCTCTTTATGCGGTAGTAGTATCCTTTGGATTCTGATCCTCCCATTTTACAGTGCTCAAGCCAAGCGTCGGAAAACCAACAAGTCCTCCCCCGGCCCTGTTGCCCAAGAGCCGGAGCATTCAAAGCCGGATGACTCGCGGTCGGCTGAAGATATCCCAGCCGCTTCTGCAGAGCCGACCGCTGATGATGTTGTGCCAGATAATCCACCAACGAATACTGCTAAGCCGCCGAGCCCTGCCCAGGCAGCTAAGTGTTGGAAATATGCCCTAGAGGCAATAATAAATTGGTTATTATCATATTTCCTAGTTCATGATAATCGTTTATTATCCATGCTATAATTGTATTGATCGGAGACTTAAATGCATGTGTGGATACATAGACAAAACCATGTCCCTAGTATGCCTCTAATGGACTAGCTCGTTGATCAAAGGATGGTTAAGGTTTCCTAGCCATGGACATGAGATGTCATTTGATAACGGGATAACATCATTAGGAGAACGATGTGATGGACAAGACCCAAACTACAAACGTAGCATATGATCGTGTCAGTTTATTGCAACTGTTTTCTGCATGTCAAGTATATGTTCCTATGACCATGAGATCATGCAACTCACGGATATCGGAGGAGTGCCTTATGTGTATCAAACGTCGCAACGTAACTGGGTGACTATAAAGGTGCTCTACAGGTATCTCCGAGGGTGTCTATTGAGTTGGAATGGATCGAGACTGGAATTTGTTACTCCGTGTGACGGAGAGGTATCTCGGGGCCCACTCGGTAATGCAACATCACAATAAGCCTTGCAAGCAATGTGACTAATTTTTAGTTGCGGGATCTTGTATTATGGAATGAGTAAAGAGACTTGCCAGTAACCAGGTTGAACTAGGTATGGAGATACCGACGATCGAATCTCGGGCAAGTAACATACCGAAGAACAAAGGGAATGTTATACGGGATTAACTGAATCCTTGACATAGAGGTTCGACCGATAAAGATCTTCGTAGAATATGTAGGAACCAATGTGGACGTCCAGGTCCCGCCATTGGTTATTGACCGTAGAGGTGTCTCGGTCATATCTACATAGTTCTCGAACCCGCAGGGTCTACACACTTAAGGTTTGGTGGTGTTTCGGTAGTGTAGAGTTATGTATGGTTGTGACCGAAGGTTGTTCGGAGTCCCGGATGAGATCCCGGACATCATGAGGAGCTCCGGAATGGTCCGGAGGTAAAGATTCATATATAGGAAGTCCCGGTTTGGTCGCCGGAAAAGTTTCGGGCTCATCGGTAGTGTACCGGGAGTACCGGTAGTGTACCGGGAGACCTCCGGGAGGGGTATTTTGACCCCAGAGGGTCCATGGGCTGTGGAAAGTGATAACCAGCCCTTATTAGTCTGGAGGAACAGCCACAATAAGGCCCATGGCGCAGGAGGCAAAAGTCCTAAAGGAAAAGGTGGAAAAAAGGCTAAAAAAGGAAGAGTCCTACTCGTACTAGGAGTGGAGGAGTAGGACTCCTCCCCCTCTAGCCGGCCAACTCCTAGGAGGCTTTGGGCTGGCGCCAAGGCTGCCTCTCCCTCCCTCCTATATATACTAGTGGAATAGAGGGTCTTTGCACAGTTTTTATGGCCACGTGCTACCCGTTTCACCGGTGCTCCTCTAGATCGGTTTTTCGCAGTGCTTAGGCGAAGCCCTGCCGGAATTGCTCCACCACCATCACCGGAGCACTGTCACGCTGCCGGTGAACTCTCTATCCTCTCCACCTCCTCTTGCTGGATCAAGACGGTGGAGATCGTCATCAAGCTGCACGTGTGCTGAACGCGGAGGTGCCGTCTGTTCGGCGCTAGATCGGAAGGACCATGATCGAGATCGCGAGACGATTCGCGACGAGATCGCGGAACAGATCGTGATGAGTTCGCGGGACAGATCGTGATCAAGATCGTGAGACGGATCGTGATGAGTTCGCGGGACGGATCGTGATTGGATCGCGGGCCGGATCGTGATGTGATCGCGGGACGCTCGGCGATTTGGATCGCGAAGATGTTCGACTACACCAACCGCGTTTCTTAACGCTTCCCGCTTAGCGATCTATAAGGGTACGTAGATCGACTCTCCCTCTCATAGATGCTCATCACCATGGATAGGTTTGCATGTGCGTAGGAAATTTTTTGTTTCCCATGCGAGGTTCCCCATCAGTGGCATCATGAGCTAGGTTGATGGTTCGATGAGATCTCGAGTAGAACACAAAAGGTTTGTGGGCTTTGATGCTTAGATTGCTTCCTCCCTTGGTCGTATTTTGGTTCAGCGGGATTGTGAGATGAAGCGGCCCGGACCAACATTACTCGTACGCTTACGAGAGACCGGTTCCCTCAACGCAACTTGTTGCCTAGATGGCTGGCGGGTGACAGTTTCTCTCACTTTAGTTGGATCGGATCCGACAAAGGCGGTCCTTGAGAAGGTTGAAAAGCCACTAGTGTATCACTGTTGTGGTTTTTGCATAGGTGAGAATTTTTCTTGCTAGATACCCATAGCAGCCACGTAAAACATGCAACAACAATTAGAGGACGTCTAACTTGTTTTTGCAGGGTATGTTGTGATATGATATGGCCAATTACATGATGTGATATATGTGATGTATGAGATGATCATGTGATGTATAGATTATCACGACTTGCATGTCGATGAGTATGACAACCGGCAGCAGCCATAGGGTTGTCTTTAATTATTATATGACCTGCGTGTCAATCATTAAGCGCTATGTAATGATTTACTTTATCGCTAAACGGTAGCAATAGTAGTAGAAGCATGCAGGGCGTGACAACCCCGATGGCGACACGTTGATGGAGATCAAGAGTATGGAGATCATGGTGTCATGCCGGTGACGATGGAGATCATGCCGGTGCTTTCTAGATGGAGATCAAAAGCACAAGTTCATGGCCATATCATGTCACTTATGATTTGCATGTGATGTTAATCCTTTTATGCACCTTGTTTTGCTTAGGACGACGGTAGCATTATAAGGTGATCCCTCACTTAATTTCAAGATAAATTGTGTTCTCCCCGAGTGTGCACCGTTGCGAAAGTTCGTCGTGTTGAGACACCATGTGATGATCGGGTGTGATAGACTCTACGTTCACATACAACAGGTGCAAGCCAGATTTGCACGTGCAGAATACTCGGGTTAAACTTGACGAGCCTAGCATGTATAGACATGGCCTCGGAACACAAGAGACCGAAAGGTCGAACATGAGTCATATAGTAGATATGATCAACATAATGATGTTCACCATTGCAGCCACCTCAACTCACGTGATGATCGGACTTGAGTTGGTGAATTTGGATCATGTATCACTCGAATGATCGGAGGGATGTCAATTTGAGTGGGAGTTCTTAAGTAATATGATTAATTGAACTTATTGTCATGAACATAGTCAGTAGTGACTTTGCAAATTATGTTGTAGATTACTAGCTCGCGCTGTAGCTCCCTTGTATTTTTATATGTTCCTAGAGAAATAGTATTGAAAGATGATGGTAGCAATATTGCGGACTGGGTCCGTGATCTGAGGATTGTCCTCATTGCTACACAGAAGGCTTATGTTCTTAATGCACCGCTCGGTGCGCCAACCCCTCTAGCGTCGTCTGTAGATGTTGTGAACATCTGACAGACACGTTCTGATGACTACTTGATAGTTTAGTGCATCATGCATTACGGCTTAGAATTGAGGCTCCAAAACGTTTTGAACGTCACGGAACATATGAGATGTTTTTAAGAGCTGAAATTAGGATCTCAGGCTCGTGCTCATGTTGCGAGATATGAGATCTCCAATAAGATTCTTTGCCTGCAAGATCAAACATAATAGCTAAATCGTTGAGCATGTACTCAGATTGTCTGGGTGCTACAATCGCTTGAATCGAGTGGGAGTTGATCTTCCAGATAAGATTGTGATTGATGTAGTTCTCCAAGTCACTATCACTGAGCTACAAGAACTTGTTGATGAACTATAGATGCCAGGGAAAGAAATGTTGATCCCTGAGCTGTTCGCAATGTTTGACACCGCGAAGGTAGAAATCAAGAAGGAGCGTCAAGTGTTGATGGTTAATCAAACCACTAGTTTCGAGAAGGGCAAGAGCAAGGAGGGAAACTTCATGGATAGCAAGTCAGTTGCTGCTCCAGTGAAACAACCCAAAGTTGAACTCAAACCCGAGACTAAGTGCTTCTGTTATGAGGTGAGCGGTCGTTGAAGCGGAACAACCCTAGATACTTGGTAGATAAGAAGGCTGGCAACATCGACAGAAGTATATTTGATATACGAGTTATTGATGTGTACCTTGCTAGTACTCCTAGTAGCACCTGGGTATTGGATACCGGTTCGATTACTAAAAATTAGTAACTCGAAATAAAAGCTACGGAATAAACGGAGAACTAGCTAAGGGTGAGGTAACGATATGTGTTGGAAGTGTTTCCAAGGTTGATGTGATCAATATCGCACGCTCTCTCTACCTTCAGGATTAGTGACGAACCTGAATAAATGTTATTTGGTGTTTTGTGTTGAGCATGGACATGATTAGATCATGTTTGTTGCAATACAGTTATTCATTTGAATTAGAGAATAATGGTTATTCTATTTGTATGAATAATACCTTCAATGGTCATGCACCCAGTGAGAATGGTTTGTTGAAATCTTGATTGTAGTAATACACATGTTCATAACATTGATGTCAAAAGATACAAAGTTAATAATGATAGTACCACATATTTGTGGCACTGCCGCAGAATGTTATATTGGTATAAAGCGCATGAAGAAATTCCATGCTGATGGATCTTTAGACTCATTCGATTTCGAATTGGTTGAGACATGCGAACCATGCCTCTTGGGTAAGATGACTAAAGGACCCCGTTGGATGGAGCGGGCAAGTGATTCATTGGAAATGATACATGTTGATGTATGCAATCCAGTGAGTCTTGTAGCGTGCAGTGGATATCGTTATTTTCTTACCTTCACTGATGATTTGAGTAGATATAGTCTATATTTACTTAATGAAACACAAGTCTGAATCGTTTGAAAGGTTCAAGCAAATTCAGAGTGAAGTTTAAGATCATCGTGACAAAAGATAAAAATGACCGCGATATGATCGTGGAGGTGAATATCTGAGTTACGAGTTTGGCATACAACTTAAGACAATGTGAAATTTGTTTCACAACTAAACGCCACCTGGAACACCATAGTGTGATGGTGTGTCCGAACGTCATAGTCATGCTCTATTGGATATAGTGCGTGCTATGATGTCTCTTATCGTTTTACTACTATAATTTTGGGGTTATCAATTAGAGACAACTACATTCACTTTAAATAGGGCACCATCTAAATCCGTTGAGATGACACCGTGTGAATTATGGTTTGATAGAAACCTAAGCTGTCATTTCTTAATGTTTAGGGCTGCAACACTTGTGTGGAAAATGTTTTCACCTAATGAGGTCGAACCCAAGGCGGACAAATGCATCTTCATAGAATACCCTAAGATCAGTTAGGTGAACCTTCTATCTCAGATCCAAGTGCAAAGTGTTTGTAGCTTAAACGGATCCTTTCTCGAGGAAATGTTTCTCTCGAAAGAATTGAGTGGGAGGAATATAGAACTTGATGAGGTTGTTAAACCTTGTTCAACCAGAGAGTAGCGCAGCGCAGAAAGATGTTTCTGTGAAGCCTACGTTAGTTGAAGAGGAAGTTAATGATGATGATCATGAAGCCTCAGGATCAAGTTACTATCGAACTTCGTAGGTCGACAAGGATGTGTACTGCTCCTAAGCGGTACGACAACCCTGTCTTGGAGGTCATGTTGTTGGACAACGATGAACCTACGAGCTATGGAGAAGCGATGATGGGCCCGGATTCCGACAAATGGTTAGAGGCCATGAAATCCGAGATAGGATCCATGTATGAAAACCAAGTATAGACTTTGGTAGACTTGCTCGTTAGACGGCAGGTCGTTGAGTACAAATGGACCTTTAGAATGAAGACAGACACTGATGGTGAATGTCACCATTTGTAAAGCTCGACTTGTTGCAAAGTTGTTTGTGAAAAGTTCAACGAGTTGACTGCGATGAGGCTTTCTCACTCGCAGCGATGCTAAAAGTCTGTTGGAATTATGTTAGCAGTTGCTGCATTTTCAATTATGAAATCTTGCAGATGGATGTCAAAACATCGTTTCCTTAACGGTTTACTTAAGGAAAGGTTGTATGTGATACAACCAGAAGGTTTTGTCAGTCCTAATGATGCTAAAAGGTGAGCAAGCTTCAGTGATCCTTCTATTGACTGAAGCAAGCATCTCAGAGTTGGAATATACACTTTGATGAGGTGATCAAAGTTTTTGTAGTTTATGCAAAGTTTACGAGAAACTTGTATTTGCAATAAAGTGAGTGGGAGCACTATTGAGTTTCTGATAAGTATATGTGGTTGACATATTGTTGATTGGAAATAATTTAGAATTTCTGGAAGGCATAAAAGGTTGTTTGAAAAGTGTTTTTCAAAGGAAGACCTAGATAAAGCTACCTAATTTTTGAGCATCAAAATCTATAGAGATAGATCAAGATGCTTGATGAGACTTTCAATGAGTACATACCTTGACAAGATTTTGAAAGAGTTCAAAATGGATCAGCTAGAGAAATAGTTCTTGTCTGATTTGTAAGATGTGAAGTTGAGTGAGACTCAAAGCTCGACAACGGCAGAAGAAAGAGAAAGGACGAATGTCGTCCCCTATGCCTTAGCCATAGGCTCTATATTATGCCATGCTGTGTACCGCACCTGTGTGTGCCTTGCCATGAGTCTATCAAGGGGTACAAGAGTGGTCCAGGAGTGGATCACTGGACAACGGACGGAATTATCCTTAGTAACCAAAGGACTAAGGAAATGTTTCTTGATTATGGAGGTGATAAAAGAGTTCGTCGTAAAGAGTTACGTCGATGCAAGCTTTAACACCTATCCGGATGACTGGTAGTAGCAATCTGGATACGTATAGTGGAGCAACCATTTGGAAATAGTACCAAGTGGAGTGTGGTATCAGTGTTTACGGTTTGACATAGAGATTTGCAAAGTACACACGGATCTGAATATCGCAGACCCGTTGACTATAAAGACCTCTCTCGCATGCAAAGCATGATCGAGCCCCAGAACTCATTGGGTGTTAGATTCATAACAATGCGAATCACATAGTGATGTGAACTAGATTATTGACTCTAGTGCAAGTGGGAGACTGTTGGAAATATGCCCTAGAGGCAATAATAAATTGGTTATTATCATATTTCCTTGTTCATGATAATCGCTTATTATCCATGCTATAATTATATTGATCGGAGACTTAAATGCATGTGTGGATACATAGACAAAACCATGTCCCTAGTATGCCTCTAATGGACTAGCTCGTTCATCAAAGGATGGTTAAGGTTTCCTAGCCATGGACATGAGATGTCATTTGATAACGGGATCACATCATTAGGAGAACGATGTGATGGACAAGACCCAAACTACAAACGTAGCATATGATCGTGTCAGTTTATTGCTACTGTTTTCTGCATGTCAAGTATATGTTCCTATGACCATGAGATCATGCAACTCACGGATATCGGAGGAGTGCCTTGTGTGTATCAAACGTTGCAACGTAACTGGGTGACTATAAAGGTGCTCTACAGGTATCTCCGAGGGTGTCTATTGAGTTGGAATGGATCGAGACTGGGATTTGTTACTCCGTGTGATGGAGAGGTATCTCGGGGCCCACTCGGTAATGCAACATCACAATAAGCCTTGCAAGCAATGTGACTAATTGTTAGTTGCGGGATCTTGTATTACGAAACGAGTAAAGAGACTTGCCAGTAACGAGGTTGAACTAGGTATGGAGATACCAACAATCGAATCTCGGGCAAGTAACATACCGAAGAACAAAGGGAATGTTATACGGGATTAACTGAATCCTTGACATAGAGGTTCGACCGATAAAGATCTTCGTAGAATACATAGGAACCAATGTGGACGTCCAGGTCTCTCCATTGGTTATTGACCGTAGAGGTGTCTCGGTCATGTCTACATAGTTCTCGAACCCGCAGGGTCTACACACTTAAGGTTTGGTGAGGTTTCGGTAGTTTAGAGTTATGTATGGTGGTGACCGAAGGTTGTTCGGAGTACCGGATGAGATCCCGGACATCACGAGGAGCTTCAGAATGGTCCGGAGGTAAATATTCATATATAGGAAGTCCCAGTTTGGTCGCCGGAAAAGTTTTGGGCTCATCGGTAGTGTACCGGGAGTACCGGTAGTGTACCGGGAGACCTCCGGGAGGGGTATTTCGACCCCAGAGGGTCCATGGGCTGTGGAGAGTGATAACCAGCCCTTATTGGTCTGGAGGAACAGCCACAATAAGGCCCATGGCGCAGGAGGCAAAAGTCCTAAATGAAAAGGTGGAAAAAAGGCTAAAAAAGGAAGAGTCCTACTCCTACTAGGAGTGGAGAAGGAGTAGGACTCCTCCCCGTCTAGCCGGCCAACTCCTAGGAGGTTTTGGGCTGGCGCCAAGGCTGCCTCTCTCTCCCTCCTATATATACTAGTGGAATAGAGGGTTTTTGCATAGTTTTTACGGCCACGTGCTACCTATTTCACCAGTGCTCCTCTAGATTGGTTTTCCGCAGTGCTTAGGCGAAGCCCTGCCGGAATTGCTCCACCACCATCACCGGAGCGCCGTCACGCTGCCGGTGAACTCTCTCTCCTCTCCACCTCCTCTTGCTGGACCAAGACGGTGGAGATCGTCATCAAGCTGCACGTGTGCTGAACGCGTAGGTGCCGTCCGTTCGGCGCTAGATCGGAAGGACCGTGATCGAGATCGCGAGACGATTCGCGATGAGATCGCGGAACAGATCGTGATGAGTTCGCAAGACAGATCGTGATCAAGATCGTGAGACGGATCGTGATGAGATTGCGGGACGGATCATGATGAGTTCACGGGACGGATCGTGATTGGATCGCGGGACGGATCGTGATGTGATCGCGGGACGCTCGGCGATTTGGATCGCGAAGATGTTCGACTACACCAACCGCATTTCTTAACGCTTCCCGCTTAGCGATCTACAAGGGTACGTAGATCCACTCTCCCTCTTGTAGATGCTCATCACCATGGATAGGTTTGCGTGTGCGTAGGAAACTTTTTGTTTCCCATGCGACGTTCCCCATCACTAAGGACACGACTGGCCCAGAAGTTGAAATCACTGGCGCTGGTTTGCATTCTCCCCCGGCTCACGTGCTGACTAAGCGGGGTGAAACAACTGAAGCTTCTAGGAAGCTTGATTTTGAGCCTTCTTGGAGAAGATGATAGCTGAGGAGCTTCATGCTGGCTACATGACCCGCCTATCCACCAGCCAGGACTTGGAGCTCCAACTAGTGAACCTCATGAAGAGGAAGTATGAGGTATTATTTTCCTCCTTATATCCCTACGTAGCCCCCATGTGCCGGCTTAATCACATTGAGCCGGGACTTTGCATAGTTATCTTTTAGATAAAATTATTCTGTAGAAGATAATCAGAAGAGCCGATAGTAGCCCCCAAGGTCCGGCTCAAACTTGTTAAAAGTTGAGTCGGGACTTCTTAGAAGATAATTTAAAAGAGCTAATAGTATCCCCCAAGATCTGGCTCAAACTTGTTCAAAGTTGAGTCGGAACTTCTTAGAAGATAATTTTTAAAAGAGCTAATAGTAGCCCCCAAGGGCCGGCTCAAACTTGTTTAAAGTTGAACCGGGACTCTTCATAGTGAACTTCTGAAAAATAGACATTAGCCCCCAAGTGTCATGCATATTGCTTGCAATCTGTTTGAGACTTGTCCGTTTTACTCTCTGCTTTGAAATGTTTGCAGGAATCCTTGACTAAAGCCGGGTCATAGTTGGCCGGCTTAAAGACCAACCTGGCTGATCAACAGGCTGCCCGGAGCGCCACCGATGAGAAATTTTGGCTCTTGACCAAAGAGCTGGTTAAAGTCAAGGCCGAGTTCACCACTTTCAGAGAGTGTGCCATGTCTGAGAAGGCCACGCTGACCAAACGGGCGGACGACGCTGATCAACGGTTGATGATCGTCTTTGACGAGCTGCAATCCTTGAAACGCCATATCACAAAGATGACAGCCGCCCTCTTCGATGAGCTCTTGACAACTTTTCCTTAACTTCTGTTATCACATCTGAACTAACGATTTATCATGAAAACCTCCGGCTTATACAGGTCCTAGAAGCCGTCAACTGGCGTCCGACAGCTTACTGCCTCTGAAGGCTATCTACACCCTGTCGGAGTAGCTCTACTGCGGCGCGGTGTTCACCATCAAGTCTGTTCAGTACAAGGACAAGATCCCTTCAACTCTCAAAGGGGTCTTGGAAGTTTTCTCCACCATGCCAAAGCAGATTGCCGAATTGAAGAAATCAGCCGCCCGCCAGGGAGCAATCGCAGGCATAAGCTGGACTCTGGCCTTCGCTCCGGAGCTTACTCCGGCTGATATGATGGAAGGCTTCCCCTCCAAGAAGGATGACGGCTCTGAGTTCACAGAAGATGACTACATCCGGTGCGTCAAGGACTCCAGGTTTCTGGCTTCCGTCTTAGCAGAAGAGGCTGACCTGGACACTTAGCGGCTTATGATGCTGACCACAAGAGAATTCGTGGCCCACTCTATGAATGGAAGGACTTGACGCCCACACGTAGTAAGGACCTCTTCGCTTCTGATCTTGACCTGTCTCCCTTCTTTGAAGAAGGGACTTTTGCAAGTCTAGCTGACTGCAACTGGAACTTGGACAACCTTCAGATCCAAGCACCCGAAGAGCCGTAGCAGGATGAGCCGCCGGCTAGTTGAGTAGCTCCACTTTGTAAATAGCCGACTCTCCTTTAACTCATAGTAGAGGACTTGAAAAACTTGATCCACACTTTTGGGCTCTATATAGAGCGTTTGTAATATATGTCTTGTGATATTTGCTGTGCTGATCTTTTTAAATGAGAAAAAATCTGGCTTTCAAAGTGCCATCTTCCTTGTATGCATTCCCGTTAATAATTTCCGTCGCTTGTCTCTTCTTCTTAGGTCGAGAGCCGACCGAAAGGACTTCATGATTTCCGTCCGCGGCTAGTCATGTCAATCAGAGTTTTGTAGCATAAGGCCAGCTAACAAGCATTATAAGTTGTACCCGAAGATAATAATACAACATAAACGCTGGCGGATAGGCGTTAGAAGCTGTACCCGAAGGTAAGAAGCCGCCCTCGCCGCGGCTAATTTTCCTTAGCCGGTTTTACGTGGCATGAAGCCGGCTAATAGGCATTATAAGTTGTACCCGAAGGTAAGAAGCCGCCGTTCGCAGGTTATGAGGTGTTAGCTACCCGTCGGTAAAAAACCCTCACAACCGCGGCTAAACATGTTAGCCAGAAATTTGGCATAAAGCCGGCCGATAGGGTGTTAGAAGGGATACCCATCGGTAAGAAGCCCCCTTCAGCAGTATGGCGTACGACGCCGGCGGATAGGCGTTAGAAGCTGTACCCCAAGGTAAGAAGCCGCCCTCGCCATGACTCATTTTCCTGAGTCGGTTTTACGGCGTACAACGCCGGCGGATAGGCGTTAGAAGCTGTACCCAAAGGTAAGAAGCCGCCCTCGCCATGACTCATTTTCCTAAGCCGGTTTTACGGCGTACGACGCCGGCGGATAAGCGTTAGAAGCTGTACCCAAAGGTAAGAAGCCGCCCTCGCCACGACTCATTTTCCTGAGCCGGTTTTACGGCGTACGACGCCGGCGGATAGGCGTTAGAAGCTGTACCCAAAGGTAAGAAGCCGCCCTCGCCACAACTCATTTTCCTGAGCCGGTTTTACGGCATACGATGCCGGCGGATAGGCGTTAGAAGCTGTACCCAAAGGTAAGAAGCCTCCCTCGCCATGACTCATTTTCCTGTGCCGGTTTTACGGCGTACGATGCCGACAAATAGTCGTTAGAAGATGTACCCAAAGGTAAGAAGCCACCCTCGCCACGACTCATTTTCCTGAGCATTTTTTTGTGGAATAACGCTTGGTGCCGCGACTCATTTTCCTGAGCCGGGATTTTGTGATATAATGCCTGGCGCCGTGACTCATTTTCCTGAGCCGGGCTTTTTTGGTATAACGCCTGGCGCCGCGACTCATTTTCCTGAACCGGGACTTCACTTTTGCAGTGATACTTCTTTATATAACTATGACATGTACAATGATAGTGTACAATGAAGGGTCTCTACATCCTTAAGTGAAATAAGGCGGAGATGCGCGATGTTCCACGGCCGGCGGCTCTCCTAACCCGCCGTATCTGAGTCATCTCGGATATCGATGAGGTAATATGACTCCCATGGAGGAGAGAGATTATGCATATTTGTCTGGTCCTGAATCAGCCGGAGCACTAAGTCGCCCTCCTGGAACGTCCGGGTCTTGACCTTGTGGCTGTGATAGCGATGCAAGTCTTGTTGATAAATTGCCGACCGGGCCGCTGCTAGCTCTCGTGCCTCTTCCAGAGCATCCAATGCATCTTGATGTGTCGTCTCATTGTCCGCCTCAACGTAAGCCGCCACCCTTGGCGAGTCATGTCGGATGTCACTGGGCAAAACTGCCTCGGCCCCGTACACCACGAAGAAAGGCGTGAAACCCGTGGATCTGTTAGGGGCGGTCCTGATGCTCCATAAGACGGAGGGTAATTCTTCTACCCAACACCCGGGTGTTTGCTACAAAGGAACCATAAGCCGCGGTTTAATCCCTCTTAGAATTTCCTGATTGGCACGCTCGGCCTGACCGTTGGATTGTGGATGCGCCACTGATGAAACATCAAGCCGGATATGCTCTTCGTCACAGAATTTTTTCATAGCCCCCTTGGACAGATTTGTACCATTATCAGTGATGATGCTGTGTGGGTAACCAAAATAGTAGATCAACTTTTTGGTAAATAAAACCGTCGTAGCCGCATCACATTTGCTGACCGGCTCTGCCTCTACCCACTTGGTAAACTTGTCCACCGCCACCATAAGGTGTGTTTTCTTATCCTTGGATCTCTTGAAAGGTCCCACCATGTGAAGCCCCCAGACCACAAATGGCCAAGTAATTGGTATCATTCTTAACTCCTGAGCCGGAACATGAGCCCGTCGGCCAAATTTCTAACAGCCGTCGCACTTACGGACTAGGTCCTCTACATCTTTATGAGTCGTCAACCAGAAAAACCCGTGCCGGAAAGACTTGGCCACCAAAGACTTCGAGCCGACATGGTGTCCACAACTGCCAGCATGGATTTCATTCAAGATCTGCCGGCCCTCCTCTGGTGAAACACAACGTTGGAAAACTCCCGTCACGCTGCATTTATGCAACTCACCATTAACTATTGTCATGGACTTAGAACGCCGGGTGATCTTTCTGGCTAAGTCTTCATCCTCAGGTAACTCGCCTCGGGTCAAATAGGCCAAATAGGGAATAGTCCAATCTGGGATAGCATGCAGAGCCACCACCAATTCTGCCTCCAGGTCAGGAATAGCCAAATCTTCTTCTGAAGGTATCTTAACAGTCGGATGGTGTAAGACGTCCAGAAAGACATTGGGTGGCACCGGCTTTCGTTGAGAACCTAACCGTGATAAGGCATCAACCGCCTCATTCCTGCGACGATCAATGTGATCTACCTGATATCCTTTGAAGTGACCCGCAATAATATCAACCGCTTGACGATAAGCCGCCATCTGCGGGTCTTTGGAATCCCAAGCGCCAGAAACTTGCTGAGCCACCAGATCTGAGTCGCCCAAACACCTGACTCGGCTCAAATTCATCTCCTTGTCTAACCTAAGACCATGAAGCAAAGCTTCATACTCAGCCGCATTGTTAGTGCAGGGGAACATTAGCCGGAGCACATAACAAAACTTATCACCCTTGGGGGATGTCAGAACAACTCCTGCCCCCGATCCCTCTAACTGCTTGGATCCATCAAAGTGTATAGTCCAGTATGTGTCATCCGATTTTTCCTTGGGAGCTTGAAACTCCGTCCAATCATTTAGGAAATCCACAAGGGCTTGGGACTTGATAGCTGTGCGAGGCACATATTTTACATTGAGAGGTCCCAACTCCAATGCCCACTTAGCAATCCTTCCTGTGGCTTCTCTGTTCTGGATAATATCCCCTAGCAGAGCAGAACTGACCACAGTTATCTGGTGCCCTAAGAAATAGTGTTTTAACTTGCAGTTGGCCATGAAGACCCCATATACCAGCTTCTGCCAATGTGGATACCTTTGCTTAGACTTTGTCAGGACCTCACTGATATAATAAACCGGTCTTTGCACTGGATACGCCTTTCCGGCCTCCTTGCGCTCAACCACGATTGCAGCACTCACTGCCCGGTTATTAGCCGCCACATAAAGGAGTAACGTTTTTTTTTTCAGCCGGAGCGGCCAGCATTGGCGGCTCAGTGAGCTGTTTTTTAAGCGCCTCAAGTGCTTCACCTGCCGCTTTACTCCAGACAAATTTGTTTTTACTTCTTCATCATTTGATATAAAGGAATAGCCTTCTCTCTAAGACGGCTTATGAACCGTCTCAACGCAGCAATCCGCCCTGCCAAACGCTGAACATCATTAATGCAAGCCGGCTCTCCTAGAGAGGTAATAGCCTTGATTTTATCCGGGTTAGCCTCGACACCATGCTCACAGACCAGGAAACCCAAAAGCTTGCCCGTCGGAACACCAAAGACACACTTGGTCGGGTTAAGCATCATCTTGTAGACCTGGAGATTATCAAAAGTTTCCTTTAAATCCTCCAAGAGAGTCTCCTTCTTTCTGGATTTGACCACGATGTCATCTACATAAGCATGAACATTACGGCCAATCTGACTGTGAAGGCAGTTCTGCACGCATCACTGATAAGTCGCCTGGGCACTCTTGAGCCCGAAAGGCATAGAGACATAACAGAACGCCCCAAAGGGTGTAATAAAATCTGTATTCTCCTGGTCTTTAACCGACATCTTGATCTAATGATAACCTAAGTACGCGTCCAGGAAGCACAAACTTTCACACCCCACCGTAGCATCAATGGTCTAATCAATACGAGGGAGGGCAAATGGATCATCCAGACAAGCTTTGTTAAGGTCCATGTAGTCCACACACATACGCCATGTGCCATTCTTTTTGAGCATCCAATAGCCTTGCGCCTCTCCTCATTGAACCGCCGCAAAAACTGTTTAATCGGCTTAAACTTTGGATGCACATTAAGGTTGTGCTCAGCGAACTCCCTCGGTACACCCGGAATGTCAGAAGGTTTCCGTGCGAAGATGTCCCAATTCTCATGGATGAATTCGATGAGCGTGCTTTCCTATTTGGGATCCATGTGAGCTCCAATGATGAACTGCTTAGATGAGTCGCCCGGAGTGAAATCTACTATCCTCGTATCATCCGCTGAAAACTTGAGGGGCGGCTCAACCTCCGTGGTGGGCTTTTTCAGTGGGGTCATATCCTCCAGATCAACATTCTCCTTATAGAACTTGAGTTCCTCCTGGGAGCAACCGGACTCTGCGTAAGCCGCGTCTCCTTCACACTCAATAGCCGTATTTTGGTTACCATGAATGGTAATGGTACCGTTTAAGCCGGGCATCTTGAGCTGCAAGTAAACATAGCAGGGCATAGCCATGAACTTAGCATAAGACGGCCGTCCAAATAACGCATGATAAGGACTCTTGATCTTGACCACTTCGAACCACAAGGATTCCACCCTGTAATTGTACTCATCGCCAAAAACCACTTCCAACGAAATCCTGCCCACCGGATGCGCCGACTTACCCGGAACCACACCATGAAAGACGGTGGATGAAGGTTTTAAATCGTTGTCAAGCAACTTCATCCGCCGGAAAGTGTCATAATAAAGGATGTTTATGCTGCTGCCGCCATCCATAAGCACCTTGTTCACCATATATCCGCCCACCTGGGGGGCTACAACCAAAGCCAGCCGTCCCGGGTCATCGACACGCGGCGGGTGATCTTCTCGGCTCCAGGTTATGTCATATTCAGACCACTTTAAGTACTGCGGAAGAGCCGGTGCAACCGCATTAACTGCCCGCTTTCGCAACTTCTGGTCCCGTTTGTTGAGACCAGTCGTGAAAACGTGGTACTGCCTGGAGCAGAGCTGCTTCAGATTACTCTGAAAACCAGACTGATTATGTTGTTGTTGTTAATTATTGTTACTAGAATGCGGCTGGTGTCCCCCCTGATTATCCTGACCCGGATGACTGGACCCTGAGCCGCCAGAACCAAACCCAGCTCCTGACCCGCCATGTCCTGAACCGCCTGGCGGACCACCATCTCGATTGTTAGGTTGCGTGAAATACCGCTTGTACTTCTGCATGAAATTGCAATTCTCCCATGTGTGGCTTGCCGGCTTATCAGGCAGACTGTGATTTGGACAAGGTCGCTTAAGTAACTCCTCCATGTTCGAGGAAGAGCTATCCTTGCCAAAGGGCAGTCTGAACCTCCTATTGCCTTTGGGGTAATTCTGTTGGGTGTTTGTATTAGCCACCAACTCTGACCCGGCCTCTGGATTCTTACGCTTGCTCTGGCTACCATTGTTTGCCGCACCCTTGCCTTGATTGCCCTTCTTACCTTGGCCAGCTTTCTCATCACGAGAACCCGGATCTTTCGTGTTGTCAAAGTCGGCATATTTCGTGAGAGCCGTCATGAGCTCTCCCATGTCCTGACACGTATGTTTGAGCCGACCAAGTTTCTGCTTCAGAGGAACAAAGTGGCAATTCTTCTCCAAGATCAGTACCGCTTGGGCCGCCGTGATCTGCTCCGAGGAGTGGATGATTGTCGAGACCCGTCATACCCAATGATGGGCCGAATCGTTCTCCTGTTGGACACAGTGATCAAGATCCACAATGGTCATAGGCTGCTTGCACGTCCCTTGAAAGTTTTTAATGAACCGGGCCCGGAGCTCCGCCCATGAATTGATGGTATTAGGTGGTAACCCCTTTAGCCACGTGCGAGCCGAGCCTTCAAGCATCATGACGAAATACTTGGCATAAACTGCCTCACTGACATCCAGCATCTCCATGCCCAGTTCATAACTCTCCACCAAGGGCTCCGGGGGTAAATCAGCGATATAATTTGGGACCTTGCGGGGCACTTTGAAGTATTTCGGCAGCCGTTCGCTCCGCAGAGCCGGTGACAAACACGGCAGCCCTACCATCCTGGAGTTTACTCCTGCCCCTACCGAAACAGAAGGCACGGGCTCCTGGTAAGCCGGCCTAGCTGGCGCCTCTTGCGGGCTTCCTGCATGGTTTACAAATGCTGACGTGTCTCTACCCGGCCGGTGACCCGTCGGAATCTCTCTACGCCGGTTGCTGCTGGAACCTGCTGGTGACTCGTAGCGCCGGCTGAAGCTGCGGCTGGGGAGAGGGGTTGAATGAACACGACTCCGGATGTGAGTATATTTCTCCTGCTAGGCCATGGCCGTCTGCAGGTACCCGATGGCATTCCGCACTTCCTCTGCAAAGGGTGCTTCATCCAGGATAGGAATTGTCTAAAGCCGGGTGGCCGCTGCTGTTGGGGAACGTCGCATGGGAAACAAAAAATTTCCTCCATTCACGCAAGACCTATCCATGGTGATGAACATCTACGAGAGGAAGAGTGGATCTACATACCCTTGTAGATTGCTAAGCGGGAAGCGTTAAGAAACGCGGTTGGTGTAGTCGAACGTCTTCGCGATCCAAATCGCCGAGCTTCCCTTGATCTCATCACGGTCCGTCCCGCGATCCAATCACGATCCGTCCTGCGAACTCATCACGATCCGTCCCGCGAACTCATCATGATCCGTCCCGCGAACTCATCACGATCCGTCTCGCGATCTTGATCACAGTCCTTCCGATCAAGCGCCGAACGGCCGGCACCTCCGTGTTCAGCACACGTACGGCTTGATGACGATATCCGCCATCTTGATCCAGCAAGAGGGAGCGGAGAGGAAGAAGAGTTCTCCGGCAGCATGACTGCGCTCCGACGATGATGGTGGAGCTATTCCGGCAGGGCTTCGCCTAAGCACTGCAGAAATCCGATCTAGAGGAGAAACTATGCACTGGAGGAACGGGCAGCACGTGGCTGAAAATTCTGTGCCATAACCCTAAAATCCTCTAGTATATATAGGAGGAGAGGAGGAGGAGGCTTGGCTGCCAAAAATCCAGCCTTTGGGTCGGCCGAAGTGGGGAGGAGAGGACTCCTCCTCCAATCGTAGTAGGACTAGGATTCCTCCTTTTTTTTGGCCTTTTCCACCTTTTTCCCTTTGGGCTTTTTCTCCCAGCCACATGGGCATTGTGTGGGACTTCCACCAGCCCACAAAAGGCTGGTATTTACTCTCCCACAGCCCATGAAGCCTCTTGAGTCGAAATACCCCTCCCGGTGGTCTCCCGGTACATTACCGATTAGCCCGAAACTTTTCCGGCGACCAAAATGGGACTTCCTATATATCAATATTTACCTCTGGACCATTCTGAAGCTCCTTGTGACGTCCAGGATCTCATCTGGGACTCCGAACAACCTTCGGTCACCACCATAATAACTATATACTACCGAAACGTCACCGAACCTTAAGTGTGCAGACCCTGCGTGTTCGAGAACTATGTAGACATGACCGAGACACCTCTATGGTCAATAACCAATAGCGGGACCTGGATGCCCATATTGGTTCCTACATATTCTATGAAGATCTTTATCGGTCGAACCTCTATGTCAAGATTTCAGTTAATCCCATATGATGTTCCCTTTGTTCTTCGGTATGTTTACTTGCCCGAGATTCGATCGTCGGTACCTCCATACCTAGTTCAACCTCGTTACCGGCAAGTCTCTTTACTCGTTCGGTAATACAAGATACCACGACTAAAACTTAGTCACATTGCTTGCAAGGCTTGTTGTGATGTTGTATTACCGAGTGGGCCCTGAGATACCTCTCCGTTACACGGAGTAACAAATCCCAGTCTAGATCCATGCCAACCCAACAGACACCCTCGGAGATACTTGTAGAGTACCTTTATAGTCACCCAGTTACGTTGCGACGTTGGATACACACAAGGCACTCCTCTGGTGTCAGTGAGTTGCATGATCTCATGGTCATAGGAACACATACCTGACATGTAGAAAACAGTAGCATTAAACTGACACGATCATATGCTACGTTTGTAGTTTGGGTCTTGTCCATCCCATCATTCTCTTAATGTTGTGATCCCGTTATCAAATGACATCTCATGTCAATGGCTAGGAAACGTTAACCATCTTTGATCAATGAGCTAGTCTATTAGAGGCATACTAGGGACATGGTTTTCTCTATGTATCCACACATGCATCTAAGTCTCCGATCAATACAATTATAGCATTGATAATAAACGATTATCATGAACAAGGAAATATGATAATAACTAATTTATTATTGCCTTTAGGGCATATTTCCAACAGTCTCCCACTTGCACTAGAGTCAATAATCTAGTTCACATCACCATGTGATTTGCATTGTTATGAATCTAACACCCAATGAGTTCTGGGGCTCGATCATGCTTTGCATGTGAGAGAGGTCTTATAGTCAACGGGTCTGCGACATTCAGATCCGTGTGTACTTTGCAAATTTCTATGTCAAACCGTAAACACTGCTACCACACTCCACTTGGTACTATTCCAAATTGCTGCTCCACTATATGTATCCAGATTGCTACTACGAGTCATCCTGATTGGTGTTAAAGCTTGCATCAACGTGACTCTTTACGACGAACTCTTTATCACCTCCATAATCGAGAAACATCTCCTTAGTCTTTTAGTTACTAGGGATAATCTTGACCGCTGTCTAGTGCTCCATTCTAGGATCACTTTGAAACCTTCCGGCCATACTTATGGCAAGGCTGACATCGGGTCTTGTGCACAGGATTGCATACATGATAGAGCCTATGGCTGAAGCATAGGGGATAGAGCCTATGACATCTTTTCTCTATCTTCTGTAGTCACTGGGCATTGAGTCTTACTCAACTTTATACCTTACAAATCAGGCGAGAACTCTTTCTCTGATTGATCCATTTTGAACTCTTTCAAAATCTTGTCAAGGTATGTACTCATTGAAAGTCTCATCAAGTATCTTGATCTATATCTATAGATCTTGATGCTCAACAATTAGGTAGCTTTATCCAGGTCTTCCTTTGAAAAACTCTTTTCAAGCAACCCTTTATGCTTTCCAGAAATTCTATATCATTTCCGATCAACAATATGTCAACCACATATGCTTATCAGAAACTCTACAGTGCTCCCACTCACTTTATTGTAAATACAAGTTTCTTGTAAACTTTGTATAGACTCAAAAAGTTTAATCACCTCATCAAAGTGTATATTCCAACTCCGAGATGCTTGCTTCAGTTCATAGAAGGATCACTGAAGCTTCCACACCTTTTAGCATCCTTAGGACTGACAAAACCTTCAGGTTGTATCACATACAACCTTTCCTCAAGAAAGGAAACGATGTTTTGGCATCCATCTACCAGATTTAATAATTGAAAAATGCAGCAACTGCTAACATAATTCTAACAGACTTTAGCATCGCTACGAGTGAGAAAGTCCCATCGCAGTCAACTCCTTGAACTTGCCGGAAACTTCTTTGCGACCAGTCGAGCTTTATAAATGGTGACATTCACCATCAGCGTCTGTCTTCATTTTAAAGATCCATTTGTACTCAACGACCTGCCGTCCAACGAGCAAGTCTACCAAAGTCTATACTTGGTTTTCATATATGGATCCTTTCTCGGATTTCATGGCCTCTAACCATTTGTCGGAATTCGGGCCCATCATCGCTTCTCCACAGCTCGTAGGTTCATTGTTGTCCAACAACATGACCTCCAAGACAGGGTTGTGGTACCGCTCAGGAGCAGTACACATCCTTGTCGACCTACGAGGTTCGATAGTAACTTGATCCGAAGCTTCATGATCCGAAGCTACTGTTGGGGAACGTCGCATGGGAAACAAAAAATTTCCTACGTTCACGCAAGACCTATCCATGGTGATGAGCATCTACGAGAGGGAGAGTGGATCTACATACCCTTGTAGATCGCTAAGCGGGAAGCGTTAAGAAACGCGGTTGGTGTAGTCGAACGTCTTCACGATCCAAATCGCCGAGCGTCCCGCGATCTCATCACGGTCCGTCCCGCGATCTAATCACGATCCGTCCCACGAACTCATCACGATCTGTCCCGCGAACTCATCATGATCCGTCCCGCGAACTCATCATGATCCGTCTCGCGAACTCATCACGATCCGTCTCGCGATCTTGATCACAGTCCTTCCGATCTAGCGTCGAACGGACGGCACCTCCGCATTCAGCACACGTATGGCTTGATGAAGATCTCCGCCTTCTTGATCCAGAAAGAGGGAGCGGAGAGGAAGAACAGTTCTCCGGCAGCGTGATGGCGCTCCGGCGATGGTGGTGGAGCTATTCCGGCAGGGCTTCGCCTAAGCACTGCAGAAATCCGATCTAGAGGAGAAACTATGCATTGGAGGAACGGGCAACACGTGGCTGAAAATTCTGTGCGAAAACCCTAAAATCCTCTAGTATATATAGGAGGAGAGGAGGAGGAGGCTTGGCTGCCAAAAAGTGTGCAGACCCTGCGGGTTCGAGAACTATGTAGACATGACCGAGACACCTCTACGGTCAATAACCAATAGCGGGACCTGGATGCCCATATTGGTTCCTACATATTCTACGAAGATCTTTATCGGTCGAACCTCTATGTCAAGGATTCAGTTAATCCCGTATGATGTTCCCTTTGTTCTTCGGTATGTTTACTTGCCCGAGATTCGATCGTCGGTACCTAGTCCAACCTCGTTACCGGCAAGTCTCTTTACTCGTTCCGTAATACAAGATACCGTGACTAACACTTAGTCACATTGCTTGCAAGGCTTGTTGTGATGTTGTATTACCGAGTGGGCCCTGAGATACCTCTCCGTCACACGGAGTAACAAATCCCAGTCTTGATCCATGCCAACCCAACAGACACCCTCGAAGATACCTGTAGAGTACCTTTATAGTCACCCAGTTACGTTGCGACGTTTGATACACACAAGGCACTCCTCTGGTGTCAGTGAGTTGCATGATCTCATGGTCATAGGAACAGATACTTGACATGTAGAAAATAGTAGCATTAAACTGACACGGTCATATGCTACGTTTGTAGTTTGGGTCTTGTCAATCCCATCATTCTCCTAATGATGTGATCTCGTTATCAAATGAGATCTCATGTCAATGGCTAGGAAACCTTAACCATCTTTGATCAACGAGCTACTCTATTAGAGGCATACTAGGGACATGGTTTTGTCTATGTATCCACACATGCATCTAAGTCTCCGATCAATACAATTATAGCATGGATAATAAATGATTATCATGAACAAGGAAATATGATAATAACTAATTTATTATTTCCTCTAGGGCATATTTCCAACAGCTGCCACCATATTCTCGGCCGGGTTAGAATAATGACCCGCCGGCGTTGGAAAGCCACCAGGTGAAGCTTGGTTACGCCGGGCCGGATGAGTCGATGGTCGCTCCGTCGGGCAGCTTTCAGGCGCGTTTGTTACTCGCCCCGGGCTAGGAGTATTGAAGAGGTTCCTTGCTTCATAGTGCTCTGGCAGACGGGATTCATGCCTCCTCCGATGTACCGCTGCTGCTGATATTTGCTCTAGCCCTAGACGGAAAGAATCTGCTTTGATACGTTCTGCCTCTTCCTCCATCTGGATCTTTAGCTCAGCCATCCTTTGTCATTCCTCTGTCATCCGGTCCTTGATCCTTGCGATCTCTAAATTTCGAGCTGCTTGGTTATCTGGTGTGACCTCAGTGGCCATTAAAGCCGCGAGCTCGTCCATCAGCTCCACAAGAACTTGAGCTGACAGCGGCGGGTTATCACCCGAGGTGGCGGCTCCCGCGGCTGTACTACTCATGCCTGGGGATGACCCCGCCATGAACACGGCAGCATGAACTGGAAGCTCAAGATCATCCGACTCAAAGCGATCTGACTCAAGGCAGACGTCGCCATAGCCCCCAAGGCCACCGTTTCGGTGCTGGTACACCAACTCCGTTTCTCCACTTGAAGATTCGTCCTCTGAATAGACGAGAGTTTCCTGTGATTCGGAAGCTTCCAGATCCGTACCTTGAGTGAATCCTATGAATACATGCTTCTGACCCGGATTAGCACGGGCAGGATGCATGTTACGCGCAGGTCGCAGATGCCGAGTCGGCTCGATGATGTCGGTGCAGACGTCCGGCCCGGGTGTAGATCCATCAACCCTTCCGATGAAGACGTGGATCCCGCTGAATGGAATCCGGAATCCATACTCCACGGACTTAGCATCAAGCCCCCAGCCGGCATCGTCGATGTAGAGCCGGCCACGGCGACTCTTGTTGATCCTTCCGACCACATATCCTTCGAGCCCCGGAGAGAGCCCTTCGAGAACTCAACACCATTGAGCGTCAGCCCCACAGTGGGCGCCAACTGTCGTGGATTTATCACGGCAGATGTCCGAGTGAACGGACTTGGATTCGAGTCCATCGCTAACGTGATGGACTCAAAGGGGTTGGCGGGGACGAAGGACACGAGTTTACCCAGGTTCGGCCCCTCAATGTGAGGTAATAGCCTACGTCCTACTTGTGTTTGTATTGCTCATTGTATTGATTACAAGGGAGCTAAAGCTTAACCTAGTTCTCGATCTCCCCCTCTCTAAGTCGCCCCGGGTCTTGCCTTTATACCGGAGGTCAAGACCACGGGTCATACAAGTTGTGGCCGACTCTCATTACATGTCCGAGTCTGCCTCTATCTTCTCTTGCCTATCCTGACCAAGTTGTCCCCGGGCGGCTTACACGCCCGGGTCTTCTCATCCGGCCCACCCCGCTGGCCCATCCTGTGAGCCGCTACGCTTGTTGGGCCCTCCAGTCTTCACGGCTCACTCTTGGGTTGGCTATGAGCCGTCCGGTTTAACCCGGAGCCCTCCAGGGCGGGTCTCATCGTGGGGTTATATCCCCAACATTAGGCTCCAGGTTGATTTGAGCTTGCTCATTTCATCCTTCTCTTCTGTTCCTCGGCGAGTCGGCCGGTAGTGACCCACCGTGACATCACGTGGACTCTGCAAAAAATATTTGCTGACGCACCGCCAAATTCTTCTATTAAATGTTTGGCCCGAAAATCAAGGCGTCCGCCTCGGTCGGACGATTTGTGACGCCTAGATTTTCCCGCCTGCCCCGTTTTCCTTTTAAATAGGACTACTGTGGGCGGCATTTCCTTTATCCTGCTTGCGCTGTCATCTCCTTCCTCTCCGATACTTCCGCTCCTTCTTCTCTTGCTCCGGCGCCGTCTCCGTCTCGCCGTCGACTGGCCGCTGCATCATCCTGTTGCGAACCAGAGTTCATCTCGCGCTCCTCACGCCATCGCCGGTAAGTCTTCTTCTCTGAGATCCATAACAGTCTTCGGTAGGGTTTCTATAGAACTTCGCCGCCATCATCGTTTAGAACTCGAACTCCATTTCCGCCGGCCGTGCTTTAGCGTATGAACTCCGGACAGTCGCTCGACCTCGCGGCGCCGCTATGTAATAGGCGGTGAGCAATAACACATAGATCGGTCCCTGCTCAGCCTGCCATTTTAGGTTTCGTCCGCCTCGCCTGTTCGTCCTTAGGTCTGAAAATATAGGCATTTTTCCTGCTTTTCTAGATCCATTATTTTTGCTGAACTTTACGGAATCTGTTTCCTGGGACTTAGCCGATTTTCGCTCCTCCTCTTTTCTTTGTTGACTCGCCAGGCCTCTCCGGCTCTCATCAGCCGGACCATGGCATATCATTTGTAGAACCCTTAAAATTGTAAGCCGTCATAGATATTTGTTTTGCTCTTGACTCGCCGTACTTTTAATTTGCACAGTCTTTAAGCCGCCAGCATGTCTCGCGCCTCCAACTCATGCAACTGGGTCGGGTCTTGCATCACGGAGGAATTCTTATTGGATTTTGTTCACGCGGGTACCCTTCCTTCCAAGGAGGTCCTTAATTGGCGGGTCCCGGGTGATGAAATGCGGCCCACTCCTCAAGAAGGCGAAGTAGTGGTATTCTCTGATCATATCGAGCGAGGATTCGTGCCTCCCGGCTCGAAGTTCTTTCGTAACGTCCTTCACTTTTACAAGCTTCACCATCAAGACTTGGCCCCCAACTCCGTCTCAAATATATGCAATTTTCAAGTGCTCTGTGAAGTCTATCTGCAAGCCAAGCCGTCTGTGGGGTTATTTCAAGAGTTTTTCTATGCCAACCGGCAAACTGAGATGAAAGCCGGTCAGAGTCTAGAGCTTGGCGGGATCTCCATCCAACGGCATAGGGATATTACTTTTCCGGCCATGCAGATGCGGAGTCATCCAAAGGACTGGAACAAGACTTGGTTCTACTGCAAGGATACCTCTCCTGAGAATGAGCGTCCACTGCCGGGTTATCGTCCCTCCCGGCTCAAGACAACTTCAGAGCTTCCTGACCGGCTATCAGCTTCGGAACGTGCAAGCTACGAGCCGGCTCACGCCAAGATCAAGGCCCTCATGGCCAATGGTTTAACCGGGCTGGATTTGATCCGCTGTTGGATTTCTTGGCGGATTATGCCCTTAAGTCATAGAAGCCGGCTCATGTGTGAATACGAAAGCAAGTATGATAGTTCATTATTCTTCAGCCAATCAACACTGATGGAGGATGACATCACCACCGTCATCCGGAGTCTTGTCCATGAAACATCCGGATCATGCAGCGCCATTGGCCTGGCGCCTTTTAACGCCAAAAATCCGGCTCCAGATGTAAGGCGACTCTTCACCCCTTTTTCTCCTTGTCACTTATATTTTTCTGACTCATTACCATTTAACCGGTTTACCTTTCAGGCCAACTCTGATTTCTGAAAGAAGGAGTATGTTCCTCCCTTGAAGAAGCCCAAGAAGAAAGTTCTGGCTAAGAAGTCCAAGACGACCGCCCCACAAGAAGGATGGTTTGACCCGCCGCAATCGTCCGACTGAGAGGTAAACCTTGGCTGCTTTCTGCCATTTTATTACCTTATTTTACTTACACTTGTTTTACTCATAGGATGATGTTGAATCAAGCCACGCCAACGCCCCTGAGGTAATTTATATTTCTGAGTCGCCTCCACCTCCGTCATTTCCTATGTGAGATAGACCTCGGCCATCGTTATCCTCTCCTTCCCACGACGAGCAGCCCGTTCTTCCCGATAGGACTTGAAGTCCTCGACAACTTCGCCCGCAAGGACTTCGACGTGGAGAAGCTCGTCATCCTGTCCGGCACGCACTCCATTGGTGTTGCCCACTGCTCCTCCTTCACCAGCCGCCTCACCGCGCCGCTGGAGCAGATCAACCCGCCTACCGCAACCTGCTCAACCACAAGTGCCACCAGAACGCCAACCCCGCCGTCGTCAACAACGTCCACGACGAGGACTACGAGACGGTCGCCAGGTTCATGCCCGGGTTCACCAGCCGGGTGCGCAAGATCAGCGACGTCCTCAACAACACCTTCTACCACAACAACCTCGCCAGCATCGTCAGCTTCAACTCCAACTGGCAGCTCATGACCCACACCTAGACCAGGGGCCACTTCCACGAGTACGCCGACAACGCCACACTCTGGGATGGGGACTTCGCCGACTCCTTGCTCAAGCTCAGCAAACTCTCCATGCCCGCAGGCAGCAAGGGCGGCATCAGGAAGAAGTGCAGCATTGCAAGCCACCCTCTCTACTAAATCGTACTCCACCTACATCGATCAGTACATGCATATGCATGCATGAACAAGACCATCCAACGAAGAACCTTTGCCCCCTGACGGTGTATCTTCAATAATCTTGTGTTTTTTCTGGTTCAAACCATTCTTTAGATTCCCATTGCTGTGGATTTTAGGGCTAAAAATTATATGTATCACGGCAATAAAGTTAGAGTCTTCTAAATGTGTTACAAATGATTAGAAACATCAGACATCATTGCCGTGAGTCATGAGTCGTGACATTACAAGCATAAAACATCAGGCCTGAAGCTCACGTGAGAGAAGCATGCACACCTACCCAACAAACCCTACCAATCAGATAGTGAAGTCTATTTCAAACCTTAAAACTGTAGAGCTCGTCGAGCATGAACCCTCGCCTTAAATTCCCTGAAGTTTGTACTCCGTAGTCATGATTCTTAAGTTTGTATGCATGCATGCATGAACAAGGTCATCCAACAAAGAACCTTTGCCCACTGGCGGTGTGCGGTTTTCTTTAATAATCTTGTGCTTTTTCTGGTTCAATCCATTCTTTTGATTCCCATTGGTTGTGTATTTTATGGCTAAATATATACGTATCACGGGAATAAATTACGGTCTTTCAACCGTATGAAAAATGATTAGAAACATCATTATCGTGAGTCATGAGTCGTCACACTACAAGCATAAAGCATCAGGCCGTGAAGCTCACATGAGACAGCCGGCACCCACCGACCAGATGATTCCCGTTTCATTTCGCTTAATCAAAGCTTATCCTCCCATCAACTTATTTTTTGGGTGCGCCTACAGCGAATTAACTGGGAAAATACCCCGCACATCACATGATACGGTGCTACGGAAGTGCATACTGTGTTCGATTTGGAATTAACATGCATGATTGAAGCTTGTATAATTCACATTACAGATATACAAAAGGTACCCTGGGAAGTTCTCTAATTCTGCACAGATGCAGGCTTCAATCATGTCGTTGATTCCGGCGGGTAGCAAGGGCGGGATAAGGAAGAAGTGCAGCATATAGGCACCCATCCTCGCTACTAAGTCGTACGTACATCGGTACATGCATACATGAAGGTCATCCAACGAAGAACCTTTGCGTGTCTTTGTGCCTTTGTGTGGATTTAAATAATGTTTTGGTTTTCTGGTTCAATCTTTTCTTTTTATTCCCATTGGTTGTGTTTTCTTTGGCTACATATGTATACCACGGCAATATAGTTGTTGCATCTTCAACACTGACACGTCAATTTGCTCCGGCATTCATCGGCAGACAGTGTTAGGGTTGCCCACTATGAGTAGCAGGGGTGAAGACACGACCCGCGCATTCAAGGCCCAGGTCTGGGCGTGGTAAATTTCTTTTACAACGAACTACAGAGATTTCAAGTTGGGCCCGGGGCCTAGCCCACCAAGCACTCCACTTAGCCAGTTACAATGGGCCGAAGAGGCGGTTCGTCCTCCATCCTCTGGGATTCCTTCCATGCACGAGGAGCAAGCTCGACCTAATTTACCGACCAACGGCGGCGAACTGGCTCTACTGCTCCTTGGCCAGCCGTCCCTCCCCAGTCCCCTGTACCTGTGCTCCTCCTCCCTGTTGCCCGCTGCTCGTGACCCCATGCGACCACGCCATGTTCCCCACGTGTGCCATGGCAGCCGCCTCATGTGCCGTTGGCGCATAGCCTCATTGCCCTTCTGGACAAATTGCTCCAGCAAACTATCGTATTGAAAAGTTTGATTATATGATTATGAGAACTCAAACACATTTCTTAAGATTTATTCTTCATACATTTCAATGCATTTCCAGTTTCAAACTGATGTGCACACAACGATGTGTAAGATCTGATCATTTTTGTTTCTTTAAATTGAAACATATTTGAGGAATTCAATATGCTCGTTTTCTTCATAGGAGCTCTGTGCTTGACCCATGTGCAAGGTGCCAAAATGCTGCAGCGGCATAATTTTTTGACCGAGGAAATCAATACACGTGGAAATAACTTATGACCTAGTTCGTTCAGGTAAAGCATTGCTAATAAGTATCCAAGTGAATTGTGTTTTCTTTTGACAGAAAGGGTGTTTTTCTCTTAATGCAAAAGGTTTATTTAGACTATGTAGCCGATTTAAGATTCATAGGCATTATTTTTAAATTCTTCTGTGCAAATGAGCCATATTGTATATTTCGCATGTGTTTTTTGGGTAAATATGATGTACCTTGAGGGTAGTTATAGGCGGTAAAGATTTTCCATCTTGCCGAGTTTTCTGGCCCAGGGTTTGCTCCAATCCTGACTCCACCACTCATTGGTAGGGCCATGTGGAGCGCATTCTAGATTATACAAGGGAGACACAACTCTATGCATTGAAGGAACCCAGGGTCCCCAATCTATCCGAACGTTTGAAGGGTTTCCTTCAATTCGGTCGATGTTCATTCATTCGGATGATGCTCGTACACTCGGGTAGATGTTCATCCACTTGGACGGTTCGCATCCACTTGGCTGCCTCATAACTACTCGGATGAAGGGAGGCGGACCACCACCATGGATGCTGGAGCGTCAAGAGGAACATGATTTCGTGCGTACTAGCATTTATTACACCAGTTACCACTTGTGTTACTCACCATCAACGCTACCAATCAATCCATTGTAATATAGCTTGGACGGGGCTGACACACTCTATATAAGCCACTCCGCAACTCATATTGAAACGATAACAAAGATGAATACCAACAAATAATCATTGCCTTTCAAGATAACAATGTCAAGGAACGTTAAACCTACACATGATATAATCATGTAAGGAATGGCATAACTCGTTCTTCCTCACGTAAAGCATAAACCATGAACACCCTGGTGCCTAACCAAGCACTTGACTCGTATATGATTTCGTGCTTCAGTATTTTTGAATTCACTCAATATTTGAGCGTGAGCCATGCACTTTCAACACTTTGAGTGGAATAGAATGATGGTAGGGATTGATAAGGGAATCCAAAAATATAGAAAGTTCCACACCAACTAGGCGGATCATTAGGCCACGGATATGCTTTTCAATTGATATTGATCCGAGGAGTAGGGATTGACAAGCAACTTGATGCACTAGAGTTATAAGTGTATGAAACCTCTTTACTAAAAACTAAGTGGGTGTGCATCTTATTTACTTGATCATGAAGAACTCGAGCATTTTGATTAAGCAAGTGCAAGTGAAGTTATATAAAAAAAATCATTACTATATGAAAGTGACAAAACATGAGGACTCTCTATACGAACAACATGCTACTACTTTGAAGCACAAGTGTGCAAAAGGATAGTAATGTTACGCCTTCTCTTTTTTTTCTGTTTTTTTTGTGCAATCTTTTTGACTTGTTTTTTTATCAACACTCTAATAATGATGATCATTACACTCATATTTACTTACAACTCGATAAAACCGAATAATATGAATACATATGAATGCCTCTAGCAGTGTATTAGGAGTTACAATGCTACTAGTGTAACATGTATGCAATGATGAACGATGGCTTTGCCATAAATATAACATCAGTTGTATGATCCTATAAAACAAAATGACAATGGATGCTCAAGTCATTTGAATGGTGACAATGGATGTTGCATAATAATATATCTCAGAATGGCTATGGCAATGCCATCGTATGTAGGTATGATGACTGTTTTGAGGCAGATAATATAAAGCTTACGTGTGATAGAGCGTAACATATCACGCGGTTTTGATGAATTTTTTTCAAATTCAGTGAACTTTTTTTCAAAATCGATTAACATTTTTAGAAACCGATGAGTTTTTTTCTCCAAATCTGACGATATATTTTTTAAAATCGATGATGTTTTGTCAAAATGGTTGAACTTTTTTCAATTTCGATAAACTTTCAAAATTGATGACCTTTTTTGACAATTCATGATTTTTTTTATTTGGGTACCTTTTCCCAATTTAGTGAACCTTTTTAAACCCACATTTTTTCTAAATAAATCCATGAAGTTTTTTTTATTTCACGAACATATTAAAAAGCGCAAAAAATTACGGACGCATGCCTTTCTCCTTTACCAACAGAGCAATACAACCGGGAAAAAAATGCCAACGAGGGGATGTGAACGACTTTCTTTGAGCGAGCAGGCTATGTTTAATGGGCCGCGACCCGCTGCTTGTCATCGTAGGCGCCACACTTCTCCCAACGGGCGCCTACAGTGCCGAATAGGAGCAGCCAAGAAGTAGCGGCCAATCTCATATATACAAACTACAAATATCCAACCAACAACCAGCCCATATGTACTAAACTAGCCCAAGCCCATAGACAAACTGAAAAACAGCTTACAATAGATGATGCCAGCTGATGTCTCCTGAACGAGAACAAACTATATTTCATCTAAATGAGTTTTAAGCAATCCTTGTGTATATTGGTTATACATATGGGCTTGTTTGAATTGTGGTCAAAATACATAGAGTAATTTTCCAAAGTTCGTTCTATTTATGGTTGCCACCAATTTTTGATTTGAAGGGATAGTCCACTAGTTTATTTTCTTGCCTATGCTGATCTTCTAATGGATAAAAAAAACTTGAAATCAAATAATTCCAATTTTGTTATGGCATGCTTGTTATCAAATGGAACGAACTACTTCCAGAATAAGCCGTATTTGTATTTTCCCTGCAAAAAAAAGGAACAAACTGAATTTGCCTCTTCCACGAGGCCTTGAAAGTGAACATAATATTTGTTCTTGGCCCCTCGTAATTCTTGTTGTGTTATTTGCTCCATTTGAAATCATTTTGAAACCACCTATTGTTTAGTGCGCGGCAACCTCTAAAGTGGTACTTTTTTTTGTCAAACACTCGTTGTATAAGTGCAAAAACTAGAACTTACCAAAAGTATAGGCAAATCTAGGACCATGGTTTAGAAGTCAGCATAAAACAAGTTGGTACTCCCTCCATCCGGATTTATTAGGCCCCCTCTTATTTTGGGCTAAAGTTTGACCTATGAATTTAACTAACAAAATATAAAGTACATATCACAAAAATTATATTAATGGAAAGCTCTTTCAAATACAAATTCAACAATAAAATATTTCGTAACATATAATCCAAAGTACAAAGGGGCCCAATAAATCCGGACGGAGGTAGTAACAAAGAAGTATTAGAACCGCACGTAAATTTAGTTGGTAGCCAGATTTTTCTCTTTTTGGATATTCAAGAGGCACTTCATGTAGTACCATGGTTTTCAAATCAGCTCAACAACCTTTTTAGAGACAACCATAACATGCTACACATAGAGATCGAGTTACAGTACACAATTATGTGTGAGATAGAATGATGCTAATCAACATGTCATATCTTATATGGAATACACCTAAATAATCTAATCCATTAATTCCTAGAGTACTGATGAAACGATAAGGGCGCAAATGCACGTGGACAACAAACAATCCCGAAACTTTGCCACATACTGAACCATGTGGCACGAAACTAAATCCATCAAATTCAAGGAGAATGCAGACGCACACTAGTGGCTCTACTGTTCATATAGATTTAGGATTAGTGCAATCAATAGGCGAAGAGGCATAACTAAGTTCTGCTAGATCATGCCACATCAAAGGTGAAAGCACCACGAGGCAGACTTTTAGTACAATATTTATGCTTCAGTTCCTTCTCCCAAGCACATAGAGGATAATGCTCGTAAGCGACGAAGGGCAGCTTTCCTCCAGATGTTTATACCCCTCCGAAGCGACCACAGCATCAAGAATAGCAGGAGTGCTGATGATGAATTCGACGCACTTGGCCTTGAGGTGCGAGCAGTTGTGCTGCTCAGCCAAAGCCAGAGTCGTCGCTGCCGTGTCGACGGTGATGCCACCAGAGAGCTTGCTCTCGCAGATAACCTTGAGCCGCTCCAGCCCGTACCTGTCAGCCGCGGCAAGCAGATGCTGGGCCATCGTCGCCATGGTCTCCAACTCCTGGTTAAGTTCAGGCACCGTGTCCGTGTAGATGAAGTGCAGCATGGCCTTGAATGCATCCGCCTCCAAGTCCTCGATCACAACGCGTTGATACCTGGACTCCCTCATGTGCCCAAAGAACTCGGCCATAAGGACAGGGGACCTTGCAGCGAGAATGAGTTTGTGCGCGGCGAAGGATTCGCCCGCCACAAGAAACTCGACGTCGGCCGCCGTCCCGCTCTGAAGGAGCTCACCGAGGTGCTGGTGCAAGTTGGAGGATGGCACGGGCAACGTATCCGGCAGTTCCTTCAGAATTGTGATAGTGCACTGCACGGCTAAGTAATCCTCGCTGGGAGCAAGATTTTTTAGCGAGCAAGATTTCACTTGTGCAGTCGCTGTCTATTCCTCCCTAGATTGTTTTTTGAGTGATTATTTTTGCATTATATTCAAAAAAATTCTAATTTCTATTTGTGCCATTAGTTTTCAAATTTGAATTTGTTTAAATTTGCTTCAAACCCTAGATTGTGAATAACTTGAGTTTACAAATAGTTTTTAATTTAATTCTTTTTGCTCCTAGTCACGTGTTAGATTGTTGTCATAGTAAGATTTATTTGGTTATTTTTAAAATAATTTAAATTAGGATTTTAATTTCAGGATCATTTAGCTCAAACAAATCATTAAATGCATGAAAAATAGCAAAGGAAGTTAGAAAGGGTTGAAATTTGAGGGTGTGACTTTGAATGGTGCATATTGAATGCAGAAAAAGTCTGGAATTGAAATAAGTTAAGAAAATAAAATGCCTTTGTAACAGACGAGTTTTCGTCCGAAAGCTTGATATTTCGAATCAGATGGTTCAATTTATACACGAAGTGCATCTAGTTTTTACCGTAATCCTCTTAACTTTTTAGCATAAGCTATGTGGGTAAAATGATGATACCATGTCAAGTTTCAACCTTTTCAGAGTTCATTTGTAGTGCTTTTCAATTTTTAGGGTCATTTAGCTCAAAAAAATCATTAAATGTATGAAATAGATCAAATGAAGTTAGAAATGGTTGAAATTTGAGGATGTGGATTTGAATGGTGCATATTGAATGCACAAAAAGTCTGGAGTTGAAATAAGTTAAAAAAATGAAATGCCTTTGTAAGAGACGAGTTTTCGTCCGAAAGCTTGATACTTCGAATCAGATGGTTCAGTTTGTACACGAAATGCATCCATTTTTTGCCGTAACCCTCTCAACTTTGTAGCATAAGCTATGTGGGTGAAATGATGATAGCATGTCAAGTTTCAACCTTTTCAGAGTTCATTTGTAGTGCTTCTCAGAGCCCAGAACGGTACTACCGCCCATTTCAAATCAAAAAATAATAATTTTAAAAAATTTAAAAATTAATTTTATTTAAAAATAAATAAATGATTTCATATTTGGATTCCTCACATTTTTCTGACAATAACGGATATATTATTTGTCGAATTTCGCTTTACAGATTTAAAGATATTAATTATTTCATATTAAATGAATAAATTGCAAATAATAATAATAAAATAATATTATTACTTATTTTATTTTCATTGAAATTCAATATTATTAGTACTTATTTTTTTATTTTAATAATTGTTTAGAATTCAAAAAATTAAATTATGTGACATCAAGACCTAAGAATTAACAGGATAGATAGCTTAAGATTGTTAAGAAAACTACAAGCGCAGACTTGGAAACTAGGGAAGATAGAACTTGAAAGTTAAGCGTGCTGGGGCTCGAGTAGTGAGAGGATGGGTGACCGGTCGGAAAGTTACACGATTTGGAATGAGTGCTGATTAGAGAATAGAGATTAAATTCTGAAACAGTGAGGAGAGGTGATTAGAGATTAAATTGTCAAATAATTCAAAATCATTAAAAAAAAATTTAAAAAAAAATAATTAATTAAATTGAGTTATGCCGACGCTTCATCCTATTTTTGACGGCGGCACCGTCGGACGCTGTTGGCGCCGAACTATGCCGACGGCCTCCTGATTCTTTATTCTCGTAGTGTTGTACACTTCAGATGTGGCGAGCCTGAACTAGGTCTGAAACTTTACCAGGATCAACATAGAGACTAGTTTTTTTTTGTAATATAGATTCCTTGTTGTTTTCTCAACTGAACCAAACATATAAAGTAGGTCTTTTTTATATTTTTTCAATCAAAATAAAATTACTAGGGGGAGGTCCAACCCGTTTGTTGCACCTTTTTTATTTGCAATTTTCTTTTTCAACTTGTGCTAGTTAAGATCCACTACAAGGAGGTATAAAGCAACCACAAAACCCCGTAGGAGGGGGGATATTTCTCTACGATTGTTTTTCACTAGCGAAGTACTTTCTCTTTTTTTACTCCTTTTTTGGTAGTAGTTGCGAAACCTAACCAACACGATTGCAACTGCATCTCATCACATTAGATATGTGACGGTTAACAACAATTGGGCTCGAGCGGAGGGTTGTCGGCGTCGACGGATTCCTATTTTTTAGTCTTTTTTGTCCTAACATTTTCCCCAAATCGCCAAAACCCGAATTTTGCAACTACCCCCACCCTAAGTTTTGCAACCGCAACTCATTATACCCAGGCACATTTTTCCCCAGACATACAATGTGACTGGAAGCAAAGGTGGGGGGTTTGTTCGTGCCAACGAAGGTTTTTTTGTTATGTTATATTTTGTATTAGTTAAAACTACCCCAACTAATCATACCCAACCGCAACTACAAGATGTACAGTTTGACTACAACCCAGGGGGTGGTTCAGGTGGGGAGGGTAGCTGGGGCAGCAAAGTAGATTCTTCCTTTTTAAATTTTCCTTTCTTTTGTAGTAGTAGTTGCAAGTGTCTCGAACCGACCACAACTACAACCCATCACAACCAACCGCAACTGCAAGACGTACGGTGCGATCGCAACTAGGGGTGAGGAAGGGCTTTCTTTCCTTTTAGGTTTTCCTTTCTATAGTAGTAGCAACCGCCCCGACACGACGGTAACTACAACCCATCACACCCAACCGCAACTACAAGACGTACGGTGTGACCGCAACCGGGGATGGTGAAGGGTTTGCTTTTATTTATTTTAGGTTTTCCTTTTTCTGTAGTAGTTGCAACCTCCCCGACCCGGCCGCAACTGCAACCCATCACGCCCAACCGCAACTACAAGACGTACTGTGCGACTGCAATCGGGGATGATGGAGGGTTTCATTTTATTTATTAATAGGTTTTCCTTTTCTGTAGTTGTTACAACCACCCCAACCCGGCCACAACTTCAACCCATCACACCCAACCGCAATTGCAAGACGTACGGTCCGACCGCAACCGGGGATGATCAAGGGCTTCCTTTCTTTCTTTTAGGTTTTCCGTTCTTGTAGTAGTTGCAACCGCCCCGACAAGGCCGCAATTGCAACCCATCACACCCAACTGCAACTGCAAGACATATGATGCACCCGCAACTGGGGATGATGGAGGGCTTCTTTTTTGTCTGACGATGTTGTGGAGAGTAGAATCCTGAATCCCAATACAGTTTTATTTGTTGGGATGTATGTATTCAAGGATTTTCTCAAATGTAGAGAAGTAGTAATTTCCGCATGAGCCTATATTTTTGATGTCATTTGTCTGAATGTACTTGTACACTTCAGATGTGATGAGCGTGAACTAGGTGGGAGGGTCTGAAACTATACCAGGATCAACATAGGGACTGGTTTTTTTGTTCTTATAATATAAATACCCTGTTGTTTTCTAAACTGAATAAAAACATATAGACTAGTTTTTTTTATGTTTTTTCATTCAAAATAAAATTATTGTGTTTTTTGTGCAAACTGGACATGGAACATTTTCTAATGTGTGTTTGTACCTTGGAGGATGTTGTGTCGAGTCTGTCATTTGTACTGCGAGAATGACACAAGCAGAGGTTTTGCATTTTCATTAGCAATGGGTTTAGAGATTTAGCGGTAATATCTTCTCCCTTTTTTCTATTTCCCCATGAAGTTTTTTTATGTTGCAATGCCCTTTCTCTTTATTTATTCATTATGAAGCATTTCTTTTTCATGCTAACTGTTTGTCCTTTTTTTAAGTTTTTATCGAGTAGAACATACCATGCACTGCAAGGAACTAGTTCAACGAGATGAGTGGCCTGAAGTTCAAAGCACATAGTCGTACGTATGTTGTTGATGTGTTCAGGGCACACTCAACTACACTGATCGGAGGTGATGACTGGGCGAATTTCAAACGTGACCTCAACCGGGGTCATGCCCAAATAATGTGTGTTACCTTGGAAGCGGCCTTGCAGCAGATCACGGTAGACTAGAACATGACATGGATGGAGGTGATGTTGTAGGAGAAGGGGGACAAATGGGCCATTTTCTACTTGTGTAAGTTATTATTGCACAATTTTCACTAATTCTAATCAAATACATGAGATAACTATACTGAAACATATAAGGGCATGACCATGAAGAACAAACCCGAAGAGGGACGATTTGCCACATCCTTAACCAGTTTGGCACAAACTAAATCCAACGATTTCAAGGAGAAAATGCAGGCACACATTTGTTGCTTGGGCATACGTAGATGTAGCATAAATTCCACCATTATATTAGGCCAAAGACGAGCTTAACTAAGTTCTGCTAGATCATGCATTGAAGGTGAAAGCACCAAACACTTGAACTTTAGTGCCTAGCTAAGCTTCAGTACCTTCTCCCACGCATAGACAGGACAATGCTAGTTAGCGCCGAAGGGCAGCTTGCCTCCACATGCTTATAGCCATTTGTGGCCACCATAACATCAAGAATCGCAGGAGTACTAACGATGAGTTGCACACATTTCGCCTTCAGGTCCATACAGTTGTGCTGCTCAGCCAAAGCCAAAGTAGTAGTCGTTGTGTCGACGGTGATGCCACCACCGAGCTTGCCCTCACAGATAATTTTGAGCCTGTCAATCCCGTACTTGTCAGCCGCCGCAAGCAGGTGCCGAGCCATCGTCGCCATGGCCTCCAGCTCCTGGTCAAGTTCAGGAATAGTGTCGGTGTAGATAAACTCTAGTAGTTCCTCGCACACGGCCAGCTCCATGTCCTTGATCTACATGCGCTCCTCTTCTCCTTCATGTCCCCGAAGAACTCGGCCATGACGACCGAGGATCTCACGACGAGCATGAGCTTGTGCATGACGAAGTTCTTGTTGGAAATCTGGCCTAGAGGCAGTAATAAAATGGTTATTATTATATTTTCTTGTTCATGACAATCATTTATTATCCATGCTATAATTGTATTGATTGGAAACACATTGCATGTGTGGATACATAGACAACATTGTGTTCCTAGTATGCCTCTAGTAGACTAGCTCATTGATCAAAGATGGTCAAGGTTTCCTAGGCATAGACATAAGATGTCATTTGATAACGGTATTACATCATTGGAAGAATGATGCGATGGACAAGACCCAAGCTATAAATATAGCATATGATCGTGTCAGTTTATTGCTATAGTTTTCTGCATGTCAAGTATATGTTCCTATGACCATGAGATCATGCAACTCACTAACACCAGAGGAGTACCTTGTGTGTATCAAACGTCACAATGTAACTGGGTGACTATAAAGGTGCTCTACAGGTATCTCCGAGGGTGTCTGTTGAGTGGGCATGGATCAAGACTGGAATTTGTTACTCCATGTGATAGAGAGGTATCTCAGGGCCCACTCGATAATACAACATCACAACAAGCCTTGCAAGCAATGTGACTAAAATGTTAGCCACGGGATCTTGTATTACGAAATGAGTAAATAGACTTGCCGATAACGAGATTGAAGTAGGTATAGAGATACCGACGATCGAATCTCGGGCAAGTAACATACCGAAGAACAAAGGGAATAGCATACATGATTAACTGAATCCTTGACATAGAGGTTCAACCGATAAAGATCTTCATAGAATATGTAGGAACCAATATGGGCATCCAGGTCACGCTATTGGTTATTGATTGTAGAAGTGTCTCGGTCATGTCTACATAGTTTTCGAACCAGCAGGGTCTGCATACTTAAGGTTCGGTGATGTTTCTGTAGTATAGAGTTATGTATGGTGGTGATCGAAGATTGTTCGGAGTCCCGGATGAGATCCGGATGTCACGAGGAGCTCCGGAATGGTCCAGAGGAGCCCTGCCGGACCCCGCATACCCATCTCAAATGCCCGGACTGACCGGCAACCCCTCATATCCATCTGAAATATGAGGACGATATGAGGGGTCGCGGACGCGTTCGGGCATGCCCGGTCAGTCCGCCACATAGGGTATGACCCCACCCCGGACCACTTTTTTTATTCATTCTTTTCTTTCTCTCTCTTCTTCTCCATGAATCACGTGCAAGTGATCGGACATATGAGGAAAAATATAAGAAATGCGTCTGGACGAACGAAAAAGTAGGGGTTCAAAACGGATACACCCGGTCACTGGCCGGGCGTGTCCGTGGGCGTTTGAGGGACCGAATTTGCATGTCGTGGCTGAAGATGCTCTTACACTAGTGGAGAAATGGCTAGCCACAACTCTTATTCGTGGCGCGCCATTTCTCACCAATGCCAACACTAATATTTTCAAATAGTGTTGAAGTTGGCTAAATTCGTACGACATAGATAATTTCTTAGTGCTAGCATTGCACATTAGGCCCAGCATTACACATTAGGTCCATTAGTCCCACGCCACCACTAGTCGACGGTGCGTGAGGGTGGACTGATCATCTACCATGGAGTCATGTTCAACGTGGAGCTGGATTGGGGGGCTACGGTGTAAGGATCCATAGAATCGAAGTCTATTGAGCGGAAAAAAATTGAGTGACACGTGGTTCGGATTGTTAACTTCCAAGTGCATACAGAAGCTCGGGCCATCTCCAGGTAATCTCCCATTAATTTTCTATGGAGAAATCCCCATCATTAAGTTATATCCATGAATGTTCCTCGCCAACTACGAAGCTGTCTGTGTAGATTTCGTCAACCTTAAGATGGTATACCGGTAAGAGATGCTCATAGGGGTAAGTTGTGCATGCATGCGTTCATAGAAGTGAGTGTATGCGCATATGAATAAGCGTTTGCGTTTGTATTGTGCTGAAAAACCACAACAAAGGGGCTTTTCAAGAAAAAGTTCCATCCATAAAAAGTTTCACAGTCGACCTAGTGGCTGTTGGATAATGATTTAAAATTTGTGAACTTTTTTTCCTTTTCCCCATTCTTGTTAATTACCAGTACAAAAGCTACATCTATACGTACCAATAAATTAAATAGTTACTCTTTACCCGACATTTTAGTTCGCAAGAAACCTCCTACTGTTTTTGGTGTAAAGAGAAAAGGATTGCGGTAAGCGTATGCCTCCTGGCAGGGATGCATTCGTGTTATGATCCATAGACCCTAGGGTGATAATAATCGGGATACTTGTCGGTGATGATCGTAGTTTGACTAGTTCATGTATTCACTATGTGTTAATGCTTTGTTTCGGTTCTCTATTAAAAAGAGACCTTAATATCCCTTAGTTTCCTTATGGACCCGGCTGTCACGAAATGGTAGGACAAAATATGTCATGCAAGTTCTTTTCCATAAGCCTATATGACTATTTAGGAATACATGCCTACACTATATTTATGAACTAGAACTAGTTCTGTATCACTTTATTTCCTCATATAAACTATTTAAGTACCATTAGATAGCTTTCACTTCATAAAATTCACTTGCTTTCACTGATTATATACTTCTAGAACACTTCAGCTAACTTAAGTAAGATCCCTCACAATTTAAGGAATAGTTAATTTAATTTACACAAATTCCACAAATATCAGCATCATTTCATAAGCTTAAGTTTCTCACTAATTAAACATTTGTTTTTATTGTTTTCACTAACAGAAGTTAAATTATTGAAACAACTAAAACTTGTATCAAATTACGGAAAACAAATTGCACGAATGAATGAACTAAAAAATTGTTACATACCAATTTCTGCATTATATTACTAGTATATGAAGTAAGTATATCGAATATATAATAGAATGGAAATTAAATAAATTATAATATAAAAAAACCTCATCTCAAGCAGCACAAGTCAGTGCACTAGTGACATTACCACCGATCTGCATGGCTAACTACTTAATCTTCCGTTAATGCATCACACTAGTTAGACTTAAGTCACCTAACACACATACGGGAATGGTTCACTTGGGGCTTGTTGGCTTGAAAACAAGCGAAACAGGGAAAGAAAGGACGCCTGACTCACGCCAGGAATCCATCCTGAAACTAGGCTCGGATGAGGAACCTGCCTAAATCTCGCCTTACATCGGGAGGATATGAGATTTTTTGAGAAACGATAAGTCAAGCCATTTTCTACCTACATCTGGACAGATTTTCCTTTTTTCCATTTTATTTTTCTAATCCATTTACCCTGTTCTTGTTTTTTTTATTACTTACGCGCCGGGTATTTTCCTGTAAGTTCGCCCATTTTATATGTTTAATTGTATTGTATTAACATAAATAAAACCCTGTTTGTTTTTTAATTACATGAACATTCTTCAAATACATGATAAGCTATTTTTAATAAGTACATCATAAACATTTTGGAATGAACTAAATCAATTAAAAAATAAGGGCACAACAATGAAAAACAAACCAGAAAAGGTATGATCATTGACATGCTAAACCATTTGGAACGAGACTAAATCCATTGAATTCAAGGAGAAAATGGAGGCGCACACAAGTTGCTCGGGCACACATAGATGTAGCATGAATCCCACAATTATATTAGGCCAAAGACAGGCTTAACTATGTTCTGCTAGATCATGCATCGAAGGTGAAAGCACCAAAAACATGGACTTTACTAGCGACTAGCAACGCTTCAGTTCCTTCTCCCACGCGTAGAGAGGACAATGCTAGTGAGCGCCGAAGGGCAGCTCGCCTCCAGATGCTTATACCCCTCCGTCGCCACCACATAATCAAGGATCGCCGGGGTGCTGACGATGAACTGGACACACTTCTCCTTGAGGTGCGGACAGTTGTGCTGCTCTGCCAAAGCCAAAGTAGTAGCCGCCGTTTCCACGGTGATGCCACCGACGAGCTTGCCCTCGCTGATAATTTTGAGCCTGTCCAACCCGTACCTGTCGGCCGCCGCAAGCAGGTGCTGAGCCATCGTCGCCACGGCTTCCAGCTCCCGGTCAAGTTCAGGAACATTGTCGGTGTAGATAAACTCCAGCAGGGCCCCAAACACGGCCGCCTCCATGTCCTTGATCTCCACGCGCCGCGAGCTCTTCTCCTTCATGTCCCCAAAGAACTCGGCCATGAAGACCGGGGATCTCGCGGCGAGCACGAGCTTGTGCGCGGCGAAGGTCTTGCCGGAGACGAGGAACGTGACGTCAGCTCCCGTCCCGTTCCGCAGTAGCTCCCGGAAGTGCAGATGCATGTTGGATGCCGGCGCGGGCACCGTCGTTGGCTTCTCAGAGAGCTCCTTCAGGACCGTGACGGTGCACTGCACGGTGAGGTAGTCTACTTGGGGTGAAGTCGGCACCAGTAGATAGCACCTGTCCACGAGCAAGACTCGTGGCGAGCACTCCTTGGGGCGCTTGAACACATGCCACACGGTCTTCTCTTCATTGCCATTGTGCGGCAGCCTCGGGTGTACCAGGAGACAGCCAAAGCTCGCCCTCACGTTGCAGGTGCTTGCGATTTCGGTGAGGAACACGAGCTCGAGCTCTACCCACGCTTTCCCAGGGTACAACCGGATTTCGAAGTCGTAACATTCGACGTTGCGGCTGGTTCTGAGGCACTCATCCGAGCGCATGGTTTTAGACGCCAGGCGAAAACTGTCGATCTTGAGCAGCTTCACCGCACGCACGGCGCCTGTGAGGTTCGTGCAGGCTGTCGCCATGGGAAACATAGATCTTGAACAGCCGCGCGGACAGAGCCAGAGTGCAGCGTGCTGGAGATGGAGCGATGTACCGGAGCAGTGCGATATTTATAGCGAGGTGGCGACTCCTCGAGCACCGCTTCAAAGATGAGATGCGTCGCCTTGACAATGAACTTTTAGAGACAGCGCGTGGCGTGCGGCCTCGGTGACGTTTAAATCGCGTGCACCGCGGCACAGGTAACGAAGGGATTGCCGGGGAAGCGGGGAGAGTTATTCTCTGTTGAGATTACTCACAATGGAAAGTAACATAGTGTAACATGCATATGTTACTAGTCTATAAGTTACTATCTTCACAATAGATAGTAACATATGAATACTAACATTGAGTTTTTCATTTATTATCGTATAGACTCATTTTGTCTTGGTATGCGTTATGTTATTCATAGGGGTAGTAACATGCTTAGTTACTCAATTTCTTTCTCTTCTCATTAATTAGATGACATAACATATTTTTTACTTAGGTGTCAACTATGTTCCTATCTATGTTACTCCCATTGTGAGTAGTTTGAAGTAATGGCCGTGCAGCGAGCGTGCTTTTGACCGTTCATGCTCAATTCAACTTTGAGTTAACGGTTTTGCTGAGCTGAGTTTTAGTTTGGCATCATTCACCCCCATGTCCATTGAATCAAGTCAGAGCGGAGGCATCTAGCGGCACAATGGGAGCAAACGATTGAGGATGACGTGGCTTTATCATAGGCTAGGAAAATCGTTGATGTTGCGTGATTGCTGAGATGGAATAGTTGCATGTTAAGATGAGGTAGATAGCTTGCATGTGAAAAGAAATATGATAGTGGGATGAACTTTTTATAGTATAGTATAGATTTATCTACACTTATTTTCACTACTCCCTTCATCACAGATTAGAAAGCATGCATTTTATACCTAAATCATCAATTTAAATTATATAAAATATATTGTCTAACGTAACAATTATATCATTAAAAAATAGAACATCTAAAGTTGGTTAAATTGACGACTTAGATACACGTGCATGCCTTTTAAACTCTGACGGAGGAAGTACCAAATATTTGGTATTTCCATGCAACATTCCGTGTATGATGGATGTGTATGGATTTGCGTATATTCAAAAGTACAAACTTAAGATATATGCCGGGCACGAGATATAAAGGGTTGTCCGGATGTGTCCGTGGACGTATCTAGACGCGTCCATGGATGTATAGGGGGGCAGATTTATCAAATCCAGTTGTAGATGCATTTATGAAGCTTGATGGACATGGAAAACGGGAGGCTATAGACACCGGTTAGTATAAGGGAGTCCATTTTCATTGGTAGAAGGCAAGGTTCACTATTGTTTGTCATGTATTAGGAGGAGTAATAAGTGTTTTGGAGGTAAGATAGAAGGCAACGGAGGTAGAAGAAGCACAATACACATTTTTTTTCCTTTATCTTTTGTAGGAAAGTTTCGATCTATTCATTTTTTAATCATGACAACACAATGGACACATGAAAATAATAAAAATTACATTCAGATTCATAGATCACGTACCGACGACTACAAGCACTAAAGCGACCCGAAGACGTGTCATTGCCATCGTCCTCCCTCGCTAGAGCCGGACACAGCTTTTTATAGTAGACAGTCAAAAAATCATCATGCTAAGACCCCATAGGACCAACGCATCAGAACAACAACTGTCACCAATAATGAGAAATTTAGATCGAGAGGACCCTACCTGAAACTCATGAACAAAGAGGAACAAAGACCGGGCCCGAATGGATCCATCAAAGATAACCACCAACCGAATCCCGTAAGATCCGATGGAGACACACCTCCACACGCCCTAGGACTAGGCTAAACATATCATTGGAACGGGTGCTAAAAGTAGTAAGAACCTTATTCAGTTTTCAAGAAGCCGTCGCCGTCTCATCTTTCTAAACAAAACACAAATTCCGACAAAACTTGAAGAAACACCTAAAAACATAGCCCTTCCAACGACATAAGCCAAGATCCACCGTGCACACATGACCTTAATGCCATAGAAGACATGACAGGCCGACGGCGCCGTGGACGGTCGATAGAAAACGTAGCCACCTTTTCTTGGAGGAGAGACGAGGGATGAGCCACGGAAGCTGTCAAACGTGCGTCTCATTGCTTATATATATTTAATTAGGAACTTAAATATAATTTGGTAATTATGGAAAGGAATCTTTCTCAGAGGATCACGCATGCATTGGCCGCCAACCCAATTTTTTGACCAAGGTTCTACGCTCTCGCACTTGTCAGCCAAAAATGCACATGCATGCATGGGTTGGGCTTGGCTAGTTAAATAAATATCTGTTTGGATTTATTGGTCCTTTTCGTATTTTGTGTTTAACTTTGATCGTAGATTTGACTAACGAATTATAAGTTATATGCCACAAAACTTATATTGTTGGATTCATATTTGAAAGAGGTTTTCAATGATGTTATTTTTAGGGTATATGATTTTTTACTAGTTAAATCGAAGGTTGAAGTTTAATCAAAGCTACAAAAAACTAATAAATCAGGACGGAGGTCACCATCCATTAAACGGCTGAAATCTGTCGGCGCACCAATTGTTTTTGGTAAGGCTGACTTTGGCTCAAAACCAAATGCACCCGAATAATGCACGCACGAAACATGCATGGACCTGCATGAGCCGGAGTTAATGCACCGGTTCGCCCGTGATCCAGTGGCGGAGTTAATGCGCTGCGAGGTCAGCACCTCTCGAGGCGGACGCGCGACCAGTGAGACAAAACGCAACTTGATCCCCCGACGACAAGATCGAGACATGGCATGGCATCGAACATCGCCGGTGAGCAGCCGCTCCTGTACGCGCGTCCATGGCATCGAACGGCTGTCCAAGTCGTTGCCTATCGCCTTCGTCGTGGTGGTGGTCGGGGACGACCTATAAATATATGCCACCCGGCCGTACCCAGCTGGAGCAAACAACACTCGACGTAAAGAAGATGGCGACTAAGCTCGCGGCGCTGATCGTCTTGGTCGCGTTCCTCGCCGGGCCCCCGGCGTGCGAGGGCGACGTCATTTGCTTCAACGGCTGGCGGAGGCTACCCATCCCGGACCCGCGGCTCTGCCCTTCAACAGCTGGCGGAGGCTCCAGGATAAACGGCCTTCCGCGGCAGCTGGGGCCTCGCCCCTCCGGGTTAGGGCTCGGCGACGGGTACTACAACAACAGGAGCTCGAAGTCCTACTGCCCGAGAGCGGAGGGTATCGTGAGGGGTGCCGTGACCAAGGCCGTGGCCGCGCAACCTGGCATTGGTGCGGGTCTCATCCGTCTCTTCTTCCACGACTGCTTCGTTCGGGTACGCTACACACAACTCGTCGATTCTAGTAGCTTACTATATTACTCCCTCCGTTTCATGATATAAGAACGTTCAGTGTTAAAAACGATTTTATATTGTATTGTCATTTATCAAGATCAACATGTTCATTATGAGGTATTTCATGTTAATTATATTCAGGGTTGTGATGCTTCCGTCCTCCTCAACACGACCAACTCTAACAACAGCGACACGGAGATGGAAGGCGACCCGAACAAGAACAGCCTGCGAGGGTTAGAGGTGATTGACGCAGCCAAGGCGGCGATCGAGGCCGCCTGCCCCGGCAGAGTCTCGTGCGCCGACATCGTTGCCTTCGCCGCCCGCGACGCGTCCTCCATCCTCAGCAACCGCAGGATCAACATCCGGATGCCGGGCGGCCGCTACGACGGGCGCGAATCCTTCGCCAATGAGACCGACCAGCTGCCCGGCCCCTTCTCCGGCGCTACGGTGCTCCAGAGCAATTTCAGGGCCAAGGGGCTCACTTCCGACGAGATGGTCACGCTCTCCGGCGCGCACACCATCGGCCGCGCCCGCTGCGCGTTCTTCTCCAGCCGCTTCTCCGAAATGGACCCGGCATTTGCCGCCAAGCTCAGGGCTCAGTGCGACGACGACGCCAACAACGTGAACCAAGACCATGTGACTCCCGACGTCCTGGATAGGCAGTACTACCAGGACGTGATCAACATGAAAGTGTTGTTCACCTCGGACGCCGTGCTCAACTCGACCGAAACGATAAAGCAGGTGACAGAAAACGCGAACAAGGCAGGAGCGTGGGAGAGGAAGTTCGAGAAAGCCATGGAGAATTTGGGGAAAATCGGGATCAAGACCAGACCCGGCAAAGACGTAGAGATCAGGAAGGTATGCTGGAGAGTGAACAACTAAGGTAATGCATGGTGGTTGGCTGGCTCCATGGCGGGATCGCCCGATGGAGAAGATGTAACGCTTTCAATAAGAGCAAGCAAAGACGCAGAGATCAGGAAGGCTTGTCATAGCTACAGGAGTACAGGCTGTGTCAATTTTTTGGATGCCTCCAACAATTGCTATAGACAGTTCCAAATTTTCAACCACCATTATGGAGTACTGAATGGTTGGCAGAGTGTTTTTTAACTAGACACTCATTTACACGTTATATGCAGCGTTTTTCCAATTGTGAGATATGTGTTTATAATAACATAAGGTAGTTCTAGAGCGAAATATCAGAAAATACTGCAGCACCAGATAAGGAGTACTCCTATATCACAGCGATCACAAACAAGCCAGAAAGAAAGTTATGTGCTGACAATAGAATAGATGATTTTCCACATATGGAACCATTCAGCGCGGAATTAAGTTCTACTCTAAGACTCTAAGACTGAACGGGCATAATCCATTAGCTTTAAGGGGAACTGCTTGCACATACTAGTTGATCAGAGCATACTCCATTAAGCGAAGCAAGACAAATGCCACAATTAGGCGAAAAACAGGCATAATTAAGTTCTACTCTAAGACTCTAAGACTAAGACTGAACGGGCATGATTAGCGATGCTTCAGTACCTTCTCCCACGTATTTTTTTAGAAAAGAAACGTTACCTTCGGCCTCTGCATCAGCAAGATGCATACGGCCTTTTTATTCATATGAAAGTATCAAATAGTCCGCGGTCACAATCAAGCTCTCAAGGAGTAATAACAAGGTTCAAAAAGCAAATCAAGAAAGAGCCACAACCGGTAAAAAATAAACATAGATGTCTAACCATCTATCCTATTAGTGGACCGTCATCCAAACCGGTTGATTATATCCCGTGCTACCATCTCCCACCGGGCAGACCCAGTAACCAAAGGCTCTCTGGTTTTCGCAGGAGTGAGTAACGACCACGTGTGGATCCATGCCAACGCCCTATGTAGAACCTACAAGAAATGTATATGCATTTGTCTGTTAAAAATCATGTCATTCCTGCAATTTCATATAGCACAGGGAAGTGCACAAACTCCTATGCGTATATGTCTGGCAGCGTTGATATCAACTCCATTTAGCCACACACCAAATAGCTTGTCTATGCTATCTGGAGGATCGATATTAAAAGTGACTCTAGCAGTTTGCCATAAAAGTTTTGCTAACGGACACTGGAGAAAAAGTTGTTGGATGGTCTCCTGGTGATCACAAAAGCAATATCGCGTACTCCCTAGCCAGTTGCGCTTTGCAAGATTGTCCTTAATAAGAATAATCTTCTTGTGAACAAACCACATGAAAACTTTGATTTTCGGAGGAACCTTGACCTTCCAAATGTGGATGGATTTGGACAAAGCCGTCGTGTTTATGAGGTCAAGATACATAGATTTAACTGTATATATGCCAGAGTCAGTGAGCTGCCACGTAATCTTGTCGGACTCTTCCGTAAGTTGTACATCCATAAGTCTTCTGACTAGATGCAACCACTCCGCCCACCGATGTCCTATCAAAGTGCACCTAAACTGGATGTTTAGAGGAATGGACTGTAATATTGTGGCAACATACCCCTCTTTACGTTGCACAATATTATACAGAGATGGATACTGTACGGCTAACGGCGTCTCCTCCAGCCATGTATCTTTCCAGAATCGAGTTGTCTCTTCATTTTCAACGATGAACTTAGTTCTATGGAAAAATCGAGCATTTACCTTCATCAGGCCTTTTCAGAATGGAGAATCGGTAGCAGCGACCTGGGCAAGTGTTTTGGAATGTAGGTACTTGTTACGTAAAATTTGTACCCACATGCCTTCAGTCTCAACAGATAATCTGTACAGCCAGTTACTGAGCAGACATCTATTCTTGACTTCTAGGTTTTTAATCGCCAGCCCTCCCTGGTCTTTGGGTCGTAGTTAGTCTATACTTTTTCTTAACCTCATCACTCTGCCAAAAGAAACGGGACCGATAGAAGTCCAATCTTTTTCGTACCCCTACTGATATCTCAAAGAAGGACAAGAGGAACATGGACATACTCGTGAGAACCGAGTTAATCAAAATTGACCTTCCTCAATAAGACAGAAGCTTGCCCTTCCAGCAGCTCAGCTTCTTATCGAATCGATCCTCTATCCTCTTCCACTCTTGGTTAGATAGCTTACGATGGTGAATAGGTATACCTAAGTAGCTAAACGGCATACTACCCAATTCACATCCGAACAACTGTTTATAATTCTCTTTTTCCTCTTTGGCTCTCCCAAAGCAAAACAATTCACTCTTGTGAAAGTTGATTTTCAAACCCGACAATTCTTCAAATAAGCAGAGGATAAGTTTCATATTTCTTACTTTCGCTATGTCATGCTCCATAAATAGAATAGTGTCATCAGCATATTGTAGAATGAACACCCCCTCATCGACTAGACGAGGCAGTAAACCACTTACTAGGCCTTCCAGTTTAGCCCTTCCAATCAGGATGGCAAGCATGTCCGCAACGACATTAAACAGGATAGGGGACATTGGGTCTCCCTGCCGAAGACCTTTTTGAGTTTGGAAGAAATGACCCATGTCATCATTCACTTTAATTCCAACACTCCCTTTTTGTACAAAAGATTCGACTTGCTTCCTCCATAGCTCATCAAAACCCTTCATACGCAAAGCTTGTTATAGGAATGGCCATTTAACTTTATCATATGCCTTCTCAAAATTCACCTTGAAGACAACCCCATCTAGTTTTTTCGAATGAATTTTATGAAGGGTTTCATGGAGCACAACCACACCCTCCAGAATATTTCTTCGAGGCATGAACGTTGATCGGCTCGGTTGCACCACCGCATGTGCAATTTGCGTCAGCCTATTGGTTCCGACTTTAGTGAATATTTTGAAACTCACATTAAAAAGGCATATAGGTCGAAATTGTTCAATACGCACCGCCCCTCCTTCTTTGGGAGCAACGTGATTGTCCCAAAGTTTAGGTGGTATAACTGCAAGTGCCCATTAAACAAGTCATGAAACATCGGAAGGAGGTCTCCTTTGATAATATGCCAACATTTCTTATAGAATTCAGATGGAAACCCATCTGGCCCTGGTGCCTTATTATTCTTCATTTGCGAAATACCATCCAACACCTCTTTCTCTGAGAATGGTGCGGTCAATATCTCATTCTCGTCCATCCCGAGCTAAGGAATATCACCGACGAAGTGCTCATCCATGGTCACTGCATTGTCCTCAGGAGCACCGAACAATTTCTTGTAATACTCTGAGATGTACAACTTTAGGTTATCCTTCCCAACGATTGTACCCTCATCCTGTTCGAGCTGATAAATTTTCTTCTTTCTGTGCTTTCCATTAGCAATCAGATGGAAAAATTGTGTGTTGTCATCTCCTTCAATCACCTGGCCCACTTTTGCTCTAAGTGCCCATTTTAACTCCTCTTCTTTGAGAAGTTGTTTAAGATTGTGTTCTGCCTCCGCTTTGGATGCTCTCTCATTATCATCCAACAATGCAGATTCAGCCTTGACATCTACGTGATCTATAAGATCGATGAGCCTTTGTTTCTTCAGTTTATAGGCTCCGCTTTCATTCTTCGCCCAACCTTGAAGAAATTGTCTTAGATGTCTAATCTTGTTTTGCCATCTATCTATATTGGATCCGCCCCCAGAGAACCTCACCCATTCTCTCGCTATGAGGTCTATGAAACCTTCTCTTTCGAACCACGCCACCTCAGACGAGAAAGCACCTCTGTTGCCCACATGGGTAGCCTCTCCGGAGTCAACAAAAAATGGGGTATGGTCAGAGATCACCCTGGATAGTGCGCGTACTATCACTCGTGGGAATTTTTGCTCCCATTCCATACTGGTTAGGACCCTATCCAGTTTCTCGAAAGTCGGATTAGGAAGCGAGTTAGCCCATGTGAATTTTCTGCCCGCCAACTCTATCTCTCGTAGGTCCAATCTTTCGATGATAGTATTGAACATAAATGACCATCTCCCATCAAAGTTATCATTATTCTTTTCATGTCTTTGCCTAATAATATTAAAGTCACCACCCGCTAAGATTGGTAACCTCTCGTTCCCGCAGATATGAACGAGATCAGCCAAGAAATCCATCTTGAACTTCGGCTGAGCTGCACCATATACGGCCATGGGTGCCCATATGAACCCATCCTCCTTAGATCGCACTCTAAATTTGACTGCAAAGTCACCCAATACCAAATTTCGTACTTCCAGAGTCTCACATCTCACCCGAAGTAGGATCCCTCCGGACCTTCCTCTTGGGGTAGACAATGCCAGTCAAAATTGATTCCGCCTGAAATCGTGCTAAGAAACTGAGAAGTAAAACTATCCCTGCCAGTTTCCATTAATGCTATGAAATATAGGCTGTGCTCGATGGTTGCCTCTGCAAGAAATCTCCTTTTAGCCAAGTCACCAAGACCTCTGCTATTTTTAAAAAATGCCTTTCATCTTTCATCATGAAATTTCTTTGCAGTCTTGAATCTAGCACTCTGGCGTACTGCCGATACAGGGTAAACCTTTCTTTTCCATGATCGTTTTGGCCTCTCCAGAATAGCCCCACGGTCCACACAACCGGGTGCTGTAAGAGAACACTCATTCAGTTCCGTTGGGGCCACATACTCCTTGATACTGATGTCCTCATCCTCCTCAGTAACTAGGGAAGAAGGTACAAGATCTTCACATAAAGGTTCCATATCCCCCATCCTGGCTCATTAATCTCAGCGTCGTTCATAGGTTTTACGACTGCAATATTACGCAACATGACCATTGCCCTCTCGGCCTCTAAGTCTAAAAGGGTATTAACAGATTTAGAAATTTCCTTCCCATTGCTACCCAAAGACACCCCTAGTAAGTTTCCATTTGAAATAATTTCTTGATCCGAAAAAATTTAAATAGAGAAGGTCGTGTTTACGACCATACCTGTTGACGCCTCAACATCACGGAGCTTAGTCGCCCTCATGGCCCGCGCCATCAGCAGCTCGTCCGCATCCGGCTGCTCCTGAAGGCGGTGGCTCACCCGCCTATCTCCAGTCGCCGGGTCTGGGATGCCACCGTATGCGACAACCTCATCAGTCGTAGGCGCAATCAGAGAAGGGCCTCCTCGCCCCCCCCCCCCCGTCTAACCGTGCCCTCGTTGGCAGTCACCAGAGGATCACACTTCACCTAAGCAACGCCGTCTCCAGTTGGTCGACCACCAGCCGCAGGCTGCACGCCGCACGGAAAAAGAATCGTGCCTCCAGTCGTCGGCCGACCTCCTGTCATCGGTTCATCATTACTAAGCAAGTCCTCAAGGCTGCGAGTAACCGATCGACCATCTGTCACCGGCTCATCAACACTAGCCCGCCCACATCCGAAGGCCTGCACCCTGTGGACTCCAGTATGCATCGACAGCCGGCCAAGACCGATATCCTAAGAGGCGGACTCACTAGCTGCAGCCGTTGCCATTGGTGCAACTAGCGACCGACCACGGCTCTTTGTGGCTGCAAAGACCGGAGAGCGCTGAGCAGTCATAGCCTCCCTGGGTGAGGCCCCGCCAAGAAGGGAGACGTCGAAAGTAGTGGGGATGCCGGTGGTGAAAGGGGCGACAACTCGTGCTCCTCCGGGTCATCACACTCCACCCTCGTACCCCACAACTTGCTCGGGGCCGAGAATGAACCGAACGATCCAAACCGCAGCTGTTGCGACAAAGAAGAAACATTGGACCGCTCATTGCTCTCTGCAGTCTTAGCCTTCTTGGTCGGTGGCGTAGCCCCCCTACCCGTCAGATGACTCTACGGGTCCTCTTTCTGAAGCAACCCATCCCTATCATTGCCCTCATCAGTGTCCATGTCCACTTGTCTGGCCAAATCTTGAAACTCAGCATTCTCCTCAATCTTAATATCCAACATATAGCTATATTACTATCATAAGCCCATCTGACCGAGTCCGGAATATGCTCAATCCTGATAACACTAACAAACAATCGAGCCACTCAGTTGGCACACGTAAAAGGCATGTCCACCTTCTCTGTTTTGCCAATAAGAGAACCAAGACTCCAAGTTACCCTGACATCATCAAGGGCCATCTAAGGGGAACCCGTGAACTGGACCCAAAGCTGAGGTAGAGGAGTAGCCTCCGGTTCCTGCCGTGTCCAAGGTTCAAACTCAAGCACACATGAACTATTTGGTACCTTGCTCATCCCAAAAGTCAGGAGACGTCCAAGATCCTCCTTGGTAGGGAAGTCCACTCTGAACACCTGGTCCTCAAGACTCACCAGGTCCCACTGGAACGTTGTAGGTACCAACTCCCGCAGATGTTGCACCACCTGATCAGAAGTCATTCTCCCGCGAGTGACACGCACAATCCCGGTCTGGGAACTCTCCGGAATGGGTACCGACAATGAAGACTAGGAGGACTCGAAAAACATCAATTCTTGACAGCAGACTCCATAAATTGTAACCACCGGCTTTGGTTCTAAGAGAAACGGGCAGTCTCTCGTGTCATGTTTAGGTTTCCGGCACAGATCACAAAGTTCGACCTTACACTCGGCAGCAAAATGCCCTGGTTCACCGCATCGGTAACAAGACATTTTCACTTTCTTACGTGCCCACTTAGTCAATTTCCCCCTTCAGTTTTGTCAAAAGAAGCTTTATCAGAGGTGGCATCCCGGGCATTAGCACCCTTCAACTTGGGTGCTTGGACTTCAACGAGGGCTTTGAGTACCTCAGCTGCAGGCCCCGTCTGAGCCGTTGTAGCCGCACCCACCCCCACAAGTTGTTGAGGCACCGCGCTCGGCACCGGCGCCTCCACGATTGGCAGGTGACTCTGCAGGTGGAGGCGGCGGAGGAGGCCATCTGCCTCTACCTCGCCCCTCGCCCCTTGGGCGAAACCAGTGGCGCTGCCGGTTCATCGGGCCTGCTGCCCCTTGGACGAAAGGTCCCGGCAGTCCATGAAAGCCGTGGCCACCTCCATTAACCAGTCCATCACCGATAGAAGATGACCCGCGGTGAATCCCCTCGTCGTATGCGTTGTAGCCGTCATCTCCCTAGTACCCTCGGTGATCATTCTGAGAAGCGGAACCACGACCAAGAGCCCAAACGTCCCGACCCCGACCGGCTCCTTATCCGGCATCATCGGTCCCCGCCATCCGCCCACCTCGCAGCGGTGGGTTCTGCTGTTGCTGGTTCACCCTTGCCGACGGAGGACCTGGACGAGCAGCAGGGGTGCCATGCCCAGCCATGGCTGGTGACTGCGTCGACGTCAACGCCGGCACCACCGGAGTGCACACCCTGCTCGCTCTCCCCGGACCGAGTTGTGGAAACCCTGGCTTCGCAACGATCTTGAAACCCCTAGTAGTTGCCGTAGACAAGCTCGGGGTAGGAGTAATGAAAAAATCGGCATCAGTCGTTGGCCTGCCGGCTGGGCCACATACCCAGCCCTCTCGCGGTCCAATCCCGCTTCGGATGACTCCGGCCCACCAGAGCCCATGAGCAGATTCAAACGCGACTCCCGCTGATCACGGATCGAAGCCACCGGACCGACCGCCGGCGACGACACTAGAGCCACTGGGCTCCTTCGTTTGTGCCTCCGTTGAACCATCCTCCAAGAAGAGTCATCGATGAAATCAACGAGGGTAGGTTTTGGAAGACGCACCTTAGGAAGTGGTCGGATCCAAGGTCGTACCACTATCGCCGAAGTCCAGCGATGAACGAGCCGCCGCACTACTTCCACCTTCTCCGTCTCCGGCAACCCACCCCTAGCTGGATCATCCTGCGAAACAAAGTGTCCAGATGACTAGTGATAACTTCCTCTGACTCACCTGCCTTGAAAGCCTCGCAGATCTTGTCGGACGGGGTGGGCGAAGCCATCTCCAGTTCCAGATCGTCATCGGAAACCCCATCATAGTCTTCCACCAGGGCCAGAACCGTCCTCCCACGCGCCGCCGTTGCCCGGACTCCAGGGGCCGTCGGCATTCGCCAATGCGGTCGCGGCGTGCGCCAACATGGTCGCGGCTTTCGCCGGCGCGGTCGCCAGTGGTCAATCTCGAGATGGTTCATAAGTCTCTGGTGAGAGGACAATGCTTCGATCTGTGATCAGAGGGAGTCGCGTTTGAATTGGCTCCTGGGCTCTCGTGGTCCTTCTCCCACGCATAGAGAGCACAATGCTGGTAAGCGCGGAAGGACAGCTTGCCTCGAGATGCTTGTAGCCCTCCGTCACCACCACAGCGTCAAGGATCGCAGGAGTGCTTATGATGAACTCGACGCACTTGGCCTTGAGGTGCGAGCAGTCATGCTGCTCAGCCAACGCCAGAGTCGTCGGCGCCGTGTCAACGGTGATGCCATGGGAGAGCTTGCCCTCGCAGATGACTTTGAGCCGAGAAGGGGATGGCCACATAAACCACGATGCAAGCTGTGCGATTTGCAAACTGAGTCAGCTGTGCATCTTTTGCTTTTCTGCCCATTCGTTAGGCAAATTTGGGCTGATGTTTCTGTTTTCGATCCGGAAGTCTCGCTCATTGGTTCATCCTCTTTCTCGGTGTCCTCTTGGTGGCATAAGCTCAATAGCATCACTCCAAAGCGGCGAAGAATGAAGTGCCTGTCAGTCGCCTCCTACATGGGCTGGCACATATGGAAAGAGAGAAACCGCAGGGTGTTTGAAAATTCGAGCCTCTCTGCTCGAGAGGTTTGCCATCTTGCAAAAGCTGAGCTCAGCCTCCCGCAGGAGGCGCGGGAGTAGTCTTCCTTTGTAATAGTGGAAGGCTAACTTATGAGCCTGAGGATCCCTTTTTTGGTTAAGCCATTTGGCTACTCTGTAAGCTGGCAACAGCCGATGTACAGTTTTCCCCCCTTCTAAATGCAATAGCAGAACTCCTGCTGACTCCGGTCAAAAAGATGACTTTGAGCCTGTCCAGTCCGTACCTGTCAGCAGCCGCAAGCAGATGCTGAGCCATCACCGTCTCCTGCTCGCCGTCAAGTTCACAAACCGTGTCCGTATAGATGAAATGCAGCATGGCCTTGAATGCTGCCGCCTCCATGTCCTCGACCATGACGTGTTGAGCGCTCGTCTCCCTCATGTGCCTGAAGAACTCGGCCATGAGAACAGGGGACCTCGCAGGCCGCGGCGAGTATGGCCTTGTGATACAATGCACCATCATCTCCCGTCCCGGTACACAAGAGCTCGCCGAGGTGCCTGTGCAGCTCGGAGGTCGGCAGGGGCACCGCGATTGCCGCAGCCGGTGGATCCTTGAGGACCGTGATGGTGCATTGCATGGTCAAGAAATCATCCTTGAGAGAAGCCGGCCGCGGTAGGGAATTCCAATCCACGAGCACCACTCCTCTCGAGCAGTCTCCATGGCGCTTGAACACATGCGCCACAGTCTTTTCTGTGTGCGGTGCATTGCCCACCATCCTCGGATGTACGAGGAGGCAGCTTAGGCTCGCCGTCACAGCGCCGGCGCGGGTGGCTTCACTCTGGAATATGAGCCCGAGTCCTACGCAGAAAGCTCTGCACCAAGTGACAAACCGACGAGGATACAAATGGATTTCCCACTCGACAATCCACCTGGATTTGATGCAGTCATTTTCACCCATTGTTAACGGCAGCAAGTTGAAACCGTCGATCTTGAACATCCGCTCAAAGCGTGCCGTATCGGCGAGGTTTGTGCAGGCATTAGTAGCCATGGCGGAGGCTGGAGAGGTTTGGGGTGAAGACGCAAAGGAAGTGGAGGTTGTGGGTGAGAAGATGATGGACTCATGGCGGAGGAGGACAATTTATACAGCCCCGATTAAAACCAGCGAGGTGGTGACTCCCCGGGTGGAGACGCCGGCATGGTATATGCATTGCCGTTGGAAGTTGAAGACGCAGTTGGTCAATCAATACAGAATACCAACAATCACTCATTGCTTTCTCGAACCCTATACTTCTCCTATTCCAATGTTTTCAAAATCCTACGAATCAAAGAGGCCTAACCAGTACGCTTGCTTCCTCGTATACTACTCCATGGAGTACTGGTATAGCTGACTGAGATCAGTGGCGGTGCAAAGTCAGGCATCAGCTAGCGTACAGTCCAACAAACAAAACAGAGGATAGTTGCAGAGAAAATGATACACTGGCATGCTGGAACCTGCAGGCATATACCATGACCATACTGGCTTGTGACAGCACATCACAACAACGCACAAAAATATAGAGTAACGCACAAGCTCAGGTTCTACCAGGAGAGGGCTCTCTGTACTGTCTTTCCATAACTAAAAAACGGCTGCCGGTTTTTTCGAACCCTTACCGAGTGCATAATCGCATTGCCTTACTTTACCCTTTACAAACCAAAGAGTGTGACGATTTGCACCGCTGTTGATTGCTATGCAGACTCAAGTCCATAGACAGTAGTATATGTGCAAAACCATTTTAGTAACAAGCAGGTGGCAAGTAACATTCACTTGAGAGAAATAGTCAGACAACAAGTAATTCAAGAGTAGTCTATGATCAGTCACAGAAAAGAAGAAGAAAGCATACGCTGCTCTTAAACTTAACCAGGAGGCCATTTCATCTGCCTTCCGCCGAGTACATGCACGTGCAGATGGTACACTGATTGACCTGTGAGCAGAAAGATGGTGTAGCATTAGCATCGATGCTCAAATTACTGTGATGAAAAGGGCAGACAGAATTATTGGGGGTAAGGTCTGCAGCATGAGCCTGCTTACATCCTTCTGCCCCGTTGTTTATGACGACGCGGAATCCATCTGCCACGCCTTCCTTCTCGGCCACTACTTTCGCAGCGTAAAGAAGCTGCCCCAGAATGTCAGCATGTCTTGGTTCAGCCTACAGGCATATTCTTGTACAAATAAGGTGGCATAATGAACACAAAGGACTATCTAATAAAGGTTAAATTACTAAGCTTGGTCAAATACATAGTTGAGAGGGCATTAACATGTAGTACTAAATAAAGCGAGGAAGCATAGGTAGATACAGCCATGCCAGAACATTTTATAGGGTCAACTCCTTATGTGGTCATAGCTGTAAGTAAGCAGTAGAACCTACCTTGTCAAGTCCAGTTAGCCCATCTCTTAGTTTTGGGATGACTAGAACATGCACAGGAGCTTGTGGATTGATGTCTCTAAATGCCAACACTTTCTCATCTTCATAGACAATGCTTGAAGGGATTTCCTTTGCAATGATCTTGTCAAAACTAACAGAAATGAACAAAGGGGAATATTCAGAGTCACAGAAAAGAATATAAAGAAGTAAAATGAGCAAGCTGATCAGGTATATTACATGGTCGGTCCTCCAGTATCAGCAGTCGCTGCCGCTGTTCTAGCAGCAGCCTCTTCATTAGTTGATGAAGCAATGTGGCGCGCAAATCTACTATAGCGGCGAATGTATAAAAGACGATATTAGTGAGGGACCGTAAGTCTGCACTTAGAGGAGTTCAAAATGGCCATGACTAGACTAAGGGCAAGTTAGAGTGAGTTCTGACAATTTTGAGGCAATTAAAGATTGTTTGCATGTGGAATCAAATTTCACAGAATAAGATGAAAAGGGGATGTTATCAGTGAAAGCACGGATAGTTTAAATCTGCTATTGGATTAATTCCCATATGTGTATGTGCAGTGGTGAATTCTGAACTGGAAAATTAATTAATAGTATACCATAACTAATTGGGATTCAGTAATGACCTTTTGTGAGAAAGGGTAAAGTGATAGCCGTTCTACCTTGTTGCCTACTACTCCAGTACAATTTGCCAAATTTAACAGGTTTACGCAGAAGAGGAAACAACTTCAAACACATCTTCAGTGATGCTCTGTTCACTTTCTGTTAGACCAAGGTGTTAACCAATTCTATGTTCCTGACACAAAGCCTATACCGGGTCTTTTCAGGGCATGAAATTCATCTCGGGTAGGTCATTGCGACTCGCTAATTCAATAACTTCACAGGTGCTTTACAGTATTCATCTGGGAGTTGCTCTAGACTCCATCAAAGTGTTAAAAGCATCGAATGCTGCATTGAAATTCCTCAGCATTTTAAGCTAAATGCCTGAATTGTTTCAAGCAGGTACATGTTTCAGATGCTAGTAATCGCTAAAAATCCAAGAAGCAGCAACGTCTCAGAAAATCGCACATCGCACAACACAAACCAGCACTACCACCCATGACACATAACCCTGACCCCAATCCCCGATTGATTTACACATGAATCGTTGGAGCAGTAAAATCCCTGGCACAGGAAGACACCTCACCTTCGGGGAGCGAAGTCGCGGGAGACCCTGAGCCCGTGCGGCCGCAGCAGGGGGGAGCGCCTGCGACAACAGGGAGGAGAGGGCATTCGATTGGACTGGTCCGGATGCGATATCTGCTCGACTGGACTGAAGGAGGCGCGGGTAGAGCTTACCGGAGGAGGGAGGAGGTGGCCGCCGCGAGTTTCGCTGCCGCGGCCGGGGCCGCCATTGGAGACAGGGTTGGGAGTGGAAGGCTGCGGCCGTGCGCGTGCGGGGATGCTGTCGCGCTGGGGGCTGGGGGTATCGGAGTTATCGTCCGCCCGATGGAACTTTGACGGTCCAGATGGAGCGTGATGTCCGTCGAGATCTCTTTGGTGTTTCACGATGGAAATAAGGTTTCTGAACGTAAAGAGTTAGAGCATCTAGAACAAGCGCCCAAATACTGCTCCGCGCGTTAAAAGATTTTTTTTTGCATCGATCAGCTCCAAAACTGTACGCGCGTTAAAAACTATTGGGCACACGCAGGAAAACGCTATCGCATGCGGCATATTTTGTGCGTCGACTTATGCGCGCTTCAAAGTTTACACTATGCGTTTTTTGGTGCCTTTTTAACTTAAAAACAGCACGCTGCAAAGTAAGATTTAGCGCGTCGCTCGTTCGGCCGCTGTTGGAGATGCTCTTCCAACAGGCGCGCTATACTAGCGCCGCGCTGAATATTTAGGCCTTTTAGCGCGCGCGGTACCATTTCGAGTGCTCCAGCAGCGGCCAAAAATCGCGCGCACGGCAAATCGAGGTCAGCGCGCGGCCGAAAACGCCATCGCGCGCGCGCTGCACTCTCGCGCGCCCGCTCGCGACTCCACCCACCCGGTCCAGCGCTTGTGCCGCCGCCTCCCGCACCATCCTTTTTCTCCGGCGACTGCTCCGGCGCTTCCCGGCCGATCCCCGCGGCCGCCACCTGTTCTTTCTCAGGAGGGCAGATCTGGAATTCGTTCTGGGCTCCGGAGAGTGGAAATCGAAGCCATCGTCATCATCAACCATCCTCCATCGCCAATTTCATGATGCTCTTCATCGTTCGTGAGTAATCTCATCGTAGGCTTGCTGGACGGTGAGGTGTTGGATGAGATCTATCATGTAATCGAGTTAGGTTCGATAGGGTTTGATCCCTAATATCCACTATGTTCTAAGATTGATGTTGCTACTACTTTGCTATGCTTAATGCTTGTCACTAGGGCCCGAGTGTCATGATTTCAGATCTGAACCTATTATGTTTTCATCAATATAAGTGTGTTCTTGATCCTATTTTGCAAGTTGTAGTCACCTACTATGTGTTATGACCCGGCAACCCCAGAGTGACAATAGCCGGAACCACTCCCGGAGATGACCATAGTATGAGGATTCCATGTATTCACCATGTGTTAATGCTTTGTTCCGGTACTCTATTAAAAGGAGACCTTAATATCCCTAAGTTTCCATTAGGACCCCGCTGCCACGGGATGGATGGACAAAAGATGTCATGCAAGTTCTTTTCCATAAGCACGTATGACTATATACGGAATACATGCCTACATTACATTGACGAACTGGAGCTAGTTACATATCACCCTATATTATAACTTTTACATGATGAATATCATCTGGCATAATTATCCATCACCGATCCAATGCCTACGAGCTTTTCCTATACTTGTCCTTGCTACGTTACTTTACCGCTACCGCTGTTACACTTGCTACACAAATCACTACTGCTACTGCTGCTACTGTTACTGCTACTATCATATTACTTTGCTACTAAAAACTTTGCTGCAGATATTAAATCTTTCAGGTGTGGTTGAATTGACAACTCAACTTCTAATACTCGAGGATATTCTTTGGCTCCCCTTGTGTCGAATCAATAAATTTGGGTTGAATACTCTACCCTCGAAAACTGCTACGATCCCCTATACTTGTTGGTTATCAAGACCTTTTTCTGGCGTCGTTGCCGAGGAGCATAGCTCTATTCTCTCAGTTACTTGGGATTTATATCTATTGATCACTATGAAGAAACTGCGAGATCCAAAAACTAAAGTTCTGCCCTCAACTACGAGGACAGGTAAGGAACTGCCATCTAGCTCTGCACTTGATTCACCTTCTGTTATGAGTAAATTTGCGACACCGCCACCTGCTATTAATCCAGATATGTCGCCTGTGCTTGATGATGCTACTTCTGCTATACATGATAATTATGATGCTACTTTGCTTTACAATGAGATGCCACTTGGTGAATTTCTGGATGCACAAATTGCTAGAGTTACTACTGAATCAAACGATACTTCTAAAACTAATGCAACTATTGAAATTGAACCTACTGTTATACCTGTTAGACCTAGCCCTCCTAAATATGAATTGCCTAATATACCTAAGGGTTATGTTATGGAAGGAGAGGTAGCTGAAGACTTTCTTGCTTGTAAGGATAGCTATGATCTTGAGAAATTATTATGCAAGTGGAAAGAAAAATCTCTGAATGCTAGAATGAAATATGATCCTAAGTTTGCTACTTCACCTATCTTTGTTATTAATAAGGATTATGAGTTCTCTATCGATCCTGAGTTAATCACTTTGGTTGAATCTGATCCTTTTCATGGTTATGAATCTGAAACTGTTGTGGCACATCTTAGTAAACTGAATGATATTGCCACCCCATTCACTAATGAGGAAAAATTTCTCTATTACTATATCCTTAAGTTGTTTCCTTTCTCACTAAAGGGTGATGCTAAAACTTGGTTTACTTCTCTTGCTCCTGGTTGTGTGCGTAGTCCTCATGATATGGTATACTACTTCTCTGAGAAATATTTTCCTGCCCATAAGAAACAAACTGCCTTGCAGGATATATATAACTTTGTGCAAATCTAAGAAGAAAGTCTCCCACAAGCTTGTGGGAGGCTTGTCTAGTTACTTAATGCTTTGCCTGATCACACTCTTAAGAAAAATGAAATACTTGATATCTTTTATAATGGACTAACCAATGCTTCTAGGGACCACCTAGATAGTTGTGTTGGTTGTGTTTTCAGGGAACGAACTGTGGAACAAGCTTAAATTCTATTAAATAATATCTTGAGCAATGATAATGCTTGGACTATTCCCGAACCACCTCCGAAGCCAACTTCGAAGAAAGAGGTATTCTATTCCTCAGTCCTGAAGTTATGCAAGAAGCAAGGAAATCTATGCGAGAGAAAGGTATTAAATCTGAAGATGTTAAGAATCTACCACCTATTGAAGAGATACATGGTCTTGATAACCCGACACAGGTAGTAGAGGTAAATTCTCTTCGTAGATTCAATGAGAGTGATATTCCCTACGATAAACCTGCTAGCTTATGTTTAGATGAATTTGATAACTTTGTTGCCAAACAACAAAGTTTTAATGATTATGTTAGCAGACAACTGGAACAAAATGCTCGTATGATTAATCATATAAGTGCTTGTGTGGATAGAAATGTCAATGATCTTAAGCTTATTAGTAAACATGCTTCTATGGTCACTACGCAAGTAGAACAAGTACTTAAGGGTCAAAATGACTTGCTTGATGAATTGAATGATAATTCTGTTAAAGTTGTTACTAGAGGTGGTAGAATGACTCAGGAACCTTTGTATCCTGAGGGCCATCCTAAAAGAATTGAGCAAGATTCTCAAGGAATTAATACTGATGCACCTAGTCATCCTGGTAATAAGAAAAATAAAGATGATAGGAACTTGCATGCTAGTAAACCTGTTTCTGTTACACCTAAGAATCAAAATGATATATCTATTTCTGATGCTGAGACACAATCTGGTGATGAACATGAGCCTAGTGATAATATTCATAATGATGTTCATATTGATGCTCAACCTAGTAATGATAATGTTGTGGAAACTGAACCTGCTATTGATCCTGATAACCCACAACCTAAGAATAAAAGATATGATAAGAGTGATTTTATTGCTAAAAAGCACGGTAAAGAAAGAGAACCATGGGTTCAGAAACCCATGCCCTTTCCTCCCAAACCATCCAAGAAAAAGTATGATGAAGATTTTGAGCGCTTTGTTGAAATGATTAGACCTATCTTCTTGCAAATGCGTTTGACTGATATGCTTAAAATGTCTCCTTATGCTAAATACATGAAAGATATTGTGACAAATAAAAGAAAGATACCTGATATTGAGATTTCCACCATGCTTGCTAATTACACTTTTAAGGGTGGGAGTCCTAAGAAACTAGGTGATCCCGGAGTACCCACTATACCTTGCTCCATTAAAGGAAATTATGTTAGAACTGCTTTATGTGATCTTGGAGCCCGGGTTAGTGTTATGCCCCCTTTCTTTATATCGTAGACTTGAATTAGATAAGTTGGCACCTACTGAAATTTCTTTACAAATGGCCGACAAATCAACTGCTTTACCTATCGGCATTTGCGAGGATGTGCCTGTTGTGGTTGCAAACATTACTATCCTAACAGACTTTGTTATCCTTGATATTCCCGAGGATGATGCCATGGCAATCATCCTTGGAAGACCCTTTTTAAACACTGCAGGAGCTGTTATTGATTGCAACAAAGGCAATGTCACTTTCCATGTCAATGGTAATGAGCACACAGTGCACTTTCCGAAGAAACAATATCGGATTCATTGCATAAATCCTATTGAAAGATCTTCATCCATTATTGTTGGAAGCTTTGAAATTCCTTTACCTACTGTCAAGATGAGATATGATATACTTATTGTTGGGGATATGCATATTCCCATTGAGGTAACTTAGTGATTTTTCGAAAATTCTCCAGTTTCATGTGATTCAAAAAAGTTTGTCAAGGAGACTTGATCAACCTCATTGATGGATTTCTTTTGATGACCATGAGATGGATGAATCTAGAAGTCACAACCTTCTGTTCTCAACTTTTACTTTCTGTTATTTAGTAGAAAAATAATAAATATGGTATTATTTTCCTGTTTTCTGCATTATCCGTCCACTAAAAATGACCAGAAAATAAAAGTTCTTCAAATGCCCTGAAATTTTAGTATGATTGTTTCTGGAATATTTTTTTGAAACAAATAACTAGTCAGGGGGATTCACCAGTGGGCCACGAGCCCAGGAGGCACGACCACCCCCCCTAGCCGCGCCTGGCAGGCTCGTGGGGCCCACGTGCCCCCCCTCCACTTATTCCTGCCCCCATCTCCTTCTTATTCCTCCAGAAAAAATCATTCTACAGCTCAAACCCGTGTTCTTGCTCATTTTGATGCATTTTTCGATCTCCTTGTGTAAAGCTCCATTCACTGAACTGTTTTAGGGAATTGTTCCTTGGTATGTGACTCCTCCATTGGTCCAATTAGTTTTTGTTCTAGTGCTTGATTCATTGCATATTATTGCTACCATGGTGACCGTATTCTTGAGCTTTGCATGCTAATTTTATTTGGTCCCAAGTGATTCTGATGCAAGATATGGCCTCTAGGCACTTATAGGAGTAGTTGCTATGAGTTTTGTTAAGTTTTATTCACTTTTATTTTGAGTCACTAAAAATTTCAGAATTATTTCAGAAAAAGAAAGATGTTTAGGAAGAGCTATCATGGTGGTTCCTCAAGCAAGAGGGGTCCCTGTCTCGCGATTTGGGAGCCCGATCATTATCAGCCGAGAGACGCACTGGTGCAACGATGTGAATGGCCTTCTGATGAATTCATGTGTAAAGCAGGCTTCAAGGCCGAGTTTGATACATTTATCTGTAACGCTGGGCTCGAAGAATTCATCTCCGATAAATGTGAATAGTATACTTCCCTCACTACCTCCTTTGTCCATAGATTTAAATTTTTATCTGGCCGTAACACATCCATATTGTTTGATCTTTATGATAAATCGTATACTATGGACTTAGAGGATTTCAATAGAATATGTAAGATACCTGATTGGGGTAGTCCCAATGAACCTCCTAAGTCCTCGGTTAGAGATTTTATTTCCAGTATAACTATCAGAGAGACTAGAGATATTACGCAGGCTACCATAGGGAGCATTCATTTTCCTGCTTTACATTATTTTGCCCTCTTCGTAGGTAGATGCATTAATAGTAAGCGTGATCATAGCCACCTCTGCGCACCTGACATCAGTATACTTAAGAGTGCAGTAACAGGTGATAGAAGTTTTAACATGGGAGCTATAATTGCTAGGCGACTAAATAACAATGCTAATGAAGCAGATTTCTTTGGTGGGATCTATGCCACTCGCCTAGCTAATTATTTTAAAATACCCATCCGGACTAGAGATACCCCGCTTCATAGTGCTTTCCTTGATCGTGCTGCTATGATACGCTTCCAGTTCCTTGAGATAAGCAATGAGTCCCTCCTATACCGGTTAATATTTAATCGACAACATGTTTTCCATATTACCCTTCCTGCTCCTGCCTTCTTTGATTTTCAGAGTAAACGGAGATATTACATAACTAGAGAAGAGGCAGAGGAATATGAGAGGGAGGTGAAGGCTGCTCGCCTCCATGAGGCAGCTATTCAGGCGGTAGCTGCTGCGTCCCAGTAGAACCCACATTATGATTTTGGATATCATCCGGAGTACCCCGGAGCCGGTTACTTTCCTCCTTGGGAGTAGACCAACTTAGGCCAAAAGCCTAAGCTTGGGGGAGTATGTGTTTCTCACCAGCTTTATATTCCTGTTCACACACTCACTTTGATAGTCGGTGTTCAAACTTTTTCATTATATCACCCATGCTAGTTTATTTTCTTTTCTTTTCTTGTATTCTTCTTGTGTGTTTTTATATAAACTTGGGAAACCCCCCAAAAAATTAAAATGAGAAAAACAAAAGAAATTAGTTGTAACTTTACATTCTTGCATGCTTAGTAGTAATTAAGATAAGAAAACCCCAAAAGATTTCCCGTTCTTCTTTTGCTTGTTGGGATCTTTCCCATGTAAATAGTTTTCTTTTTCTTTGGGTTGAGGTAGAAGACCATGATTAAAATGATTAGTGGCTCTCATATGCATTATTTTTTATTCGTCAAAGAGCCATATTTCTTTGTCTTCTCCTCTGAGTTTGCTTGCACATTCTAGCTTTGTCCAATGCATGAACACTCTTATTATTATTCACAACATTCGGTCGTGAAAGTGAAAGGCAATAATGACGATATATGATGAAGTGACTGAGCCTGGAAAAGCTGGTATGAACTCAATCTATTTTATTTTTGTAAATATGACTAGCTCATCGTTCCTAATTCAGCATTGTTATGAGAGAAACATGTTTGCAATGACAACTTAGAGACCATAGTTTCTTATGCCATGCTTAATTAGCTAGGAGCTTATAATGGTTTGTCTCGGATGCCAATATGAATTTTAAAATGATTGTGATGTAGTATGATAGGATGGTATCCTCCTTTGAATGATTCAAGTGGCTTGACTTGGCGCATGTTCACGCATGTAGTTGAAACAAAATCAACATAGCCTCCACGATATTCATGTTCATGGTGATTTATATCCTACTCATACTTGTACTCAATGTTGGTTAATCTCAATGCATGTTGATGACTGTTATCGCTCTCTAGTTGGTCGCTTCCCAGTCTCTTTCTAGCCTTCACTTGTACTAAGCGGGAATACTGCTTGTGCATCCACTTTCCTAAACCCAAAGTTGTTCCATATGAGTCCACCATACCTACCTATATGCGTTATCTACCTGCTGTTCCAAGTAAATTTGCATGTGCCATTCTCTAAACCTTCAAATAATAATCTGTTTTGTATGCCTAATCCGCTCATGTGGTGACAAGGGGCGGTTAGTATCTTCCATGCTAGGCGTGTTATCCTCGATATGTGTTTATTCACTATCACTCACGAGAAAGGGGCCGGTAATTGGAATGCCCAGTTCCATGTTCAAATCAAATAAAAGTATAATTGAACAAACTCCCCTGGATTGCTGTTGGTATGGACGGTACGCAAGGATTCGGCTAGCCGTGGAGTGTGATTGATTGGTGGTTGGGGGAGTTAAAACTTCACTATTCTGTTTGGGAACCGCTTATAATATGTGTAGCATGGAAGATGTTGAGAACTCTTGGTCATCGCGTTGACAATGAAAGCATATCACCTCCAAAATTATTCATCTTTGTTAAAAAAGCTTGAGCTCTGGCACCTCTGCAAATGAATGCTTCCCTCTATGAAGGGCCTATCTATTTACATTTCTATTGAGTCATCCTCTTCTTATTAAATGCACCAGCTAGAGAGCACCTCCGTCCTTTGCATGCTTTGCTATTAATTGATATTGAGTATGATCATGACTGGATCTCCTTTACTATGAATTACAATTTCTAGTCAGCCCTCGGTCTTTGAAGGTGCTCTGCATTTATGTTTTGCGGTCTCAGAAAGAGCTAGCGAGATGCTATCTATTCATATTATATCATGAGTGTTTTGATTGAAGTGTTGATGTTTGAAACTTATTATTATGACTCGCTAGTTAGTTGTGCCATTGATATGAGTACACCATGAGAATTAAATTTCATTGTTTATGTGGTTAGCCTATGATCTTGCTGAAAATCTGAATATGAGTTAGACATAATTGCAACAACAACATCAAACAGAGTTCGTAAAAGTTTTTCTTTTGTCTCTTTCAGTTTATCAACTGAATTGCTTGAGGACAAGCAAGGCTTTAAGCTTGGGGGAGTTGATACGTCTCCAACGTATCTACTTTTCTGAACTCTTTTGCCCTTGTTTTGGACTCTAATTTGCATGATTTGAACGAAACTAACCCGGACTAACGCTGTTTTCAGCAGAACTGCCGTGGTGTTGTTTTTGTGCAGAAATAAAAGTTCTCGGAATGACCTGAAAATTTACGGAGAATTTTTGTGGAATATATAAAAATATTGGCGAATGAATCAACCGGAGGGGAGGATCTAGTGGGCCACGAGCCCAGGAGCCGCGCCCCCACTAGGTCGCGCCTGGCGGGCTCGTGGGGCCCACGTGGCCCCTCCGACCTCCTCACCAGCTCCATATATTCACTTTCGTCCCAGAAAAAAATAAGAGAGAAGAAATAATCATGTTTTACGATACGGAGCCGCCGCCACCACCTGTTCTTCCTCGGGAGGGCAGATCTGGAGTCCGTTCTGGGCTCCGGAGAGTGGAAATCGAGGCCATCGTCATCATCAACCATCCTCCATCACCAATTTCATGATGCTCTTCATCGTTCGTGAGTAATCTCATTGTAGGCTTGCTGGACGGTGAGGTGTTGGATGAGATCTATCATGTAATCAAGTTAGTTTCGATAGGGTTTGATCCCTAGTATCCACTATGTTCTAAGATTGATGTTGCTACTACTTTGCTATGCTTAATGCTTGTCACTAGGGCCCCAGTGCCATGATTTCAGATTTGAACCTATTATGTTTTCATCAATATGTGTGTTCTTGATCCTATTTTGCAAGTTGTAGTCACATACTATGTGTTATGACCTGACAAACCCGGAGTGACAATAGCCGGAACCACTCCCGGAGATGACCATAGTATGAGGATTCCATGTATTCACCCTGTGTTAATGCTTTGTTCCGGTACTCTATTAAAAGGAGACCTTCATATCCCTAAGTTTCCATTAGGACCCTGCTGCCACGGGAGGGATGGACAAAAGATGGCATGCAAGTTCTTTTCCATAAGAACGTATGACTATATACGGAATACATGCCTACATTACAGTGACGAACTAGAGCTAGTTACATATCACCCTATATTATAACTTTTACATGATGAATATCATCTGGCATAATTATCCATCACCGATCCAATGCCTATGAGCTTTTCCTATACTGGTCCTTGCTACGTTACTTTACCGCTACCGCTGTTACACTTGCTACACAAATCAGTACTACTGCTGCTGCTACTGTTACTCCTACTATCATATTACTTTGCTACTAAAAACTTTGCTGCAGATATTAAATCTTTCAGGTGTGGTTGAATTGACAACTCAACTGCTAATACTCGAGGATATTCTTTGGCTCCCCTTGTGTCAAATCAATAAATTTGGGTTGAATACTCTACCCTCGAAAACGGTTGCGATCCTCTATACTTGTGGGTTATCAACGTACTCATCGGTCCACTCCATTGAATCACCCTGACCATAATAGTTCAATATATATTTCTCAAGAAATCGTTGCTACAAACAAACCACTTCAATCTATATGTATCTAATAATCGTGTATCCAAATTCAAGACCATGATCCTGTATTGTGCAAACAAGTCATCTACAACAAACACAACTGAAAAAAATGGTATACCTGCTCTTGCTTAATAGGGGTTGAACGTTTCTTGCACGGGGCGCTGGACTGGTTGCTATTCATGCTGGTGGTGTGCATGGCCGAAGGTTCGACATCCATGGCGGCCGCTGCCTACTGGCTTGCAGCAGCTGGTGCAGTTTGGGTCCTCCCATGGCTTGCAGGGATCGCCCCAGAAGAGGTGGACGCCACACCGACCGGAGCTGTTGTCGCGGAGGACTGGTCGGGCCGGGAAAGGTTGACCCTCATCATCGGGGCCATGGCCGTCCTCAAAGGTACGGGAACTGGATGGTGGAGATGTGTGGAGGAATTAGGGGGAGAGGGAGGAGGACAACCGGATCGAACCATTCCGATGGTCTCCTCACCGGTGTCGTGCTCTGTCCGGCCGATGCAGGTGGCAGCAGCGGCAGGACGCTGTAGGTCTTCTGTTCGTGCGTGAGGATATTTGTTCGCTAGATCACGATGGCTGCAAAAATAATAGAGTTGGAAAAAAATGAAAGGGTATGACTTATGGGTGGTAGTGGTGGGTAATTATCTCTCGACTTCACGAGTAGTTTTGAAACTTGAATTTTCAGAGTACCCCTTCCAGAGCTTCACTAAAAACACGAAGCTGCCTCCCATATTTGATTTTTTTGCGGAGCTAGAAATTCTGAAGCCACCCCGTATGGCTTGCGATTTTGAGAGCAGAGCTGATTTTTGTGAAGCAGAGCAGTCCTGAACAGGCTCTTAATTTATTTGGTCCTAGTGGCGTATCTAGCATTTCTGAATGTACACCAAAGTTTTCATGCCTAAGAATTTGCGGCTTGATATTGATGTGTTACTACAATTCTTAGTTCAGTCTAAATTTTGCAAAAAAGAAGTCTAACTGTACACACCCTGTAATTTTCGAGTAAATTACAAAAAACAACCACATTTGGAGTTGACTTTTGACATTTTTTTCTTGCTAAATGACTCAATAAACACTAATGAACCTCTTTTGATTGAGTTAACCCCGATTTCTGACAAACATGGTGTTGGGGAACTAAGACTATTGTTCAGATAATGAGTTTAGTTAATCAAATTACTAAAGCTCCCACTCAAATTGACATCCCTCTGGTCATCTGAGTGATACATGATCCAAATTCACCAACTCAAGTCCAATCATCACGTGAGTTGAGGTGGTTTCGATGGTGAACATCATCATGTTGAGCATATCTACTATATGACTCATGTTTGGCCTTTCGGTCTCTTTTGTTCCGAGGCCATGCGTGTACATTCTAGGCTCGTCAAGTTTAACCCGAGTGTTCTGCATGTGCAACACTGGCTTGCACCCGTTGTATGTGAACGTAGAGTCTATCACACTCGATCATCATGTGGTGTCTCGACATGACAAACTTTCGCAACGGTGCACACTCGGAGAGAACACAATTTATCTTGAAATTTAAGTGAGGGACCACCTTATAATGCTACCATCGTCCTAAGCAAAATAAGATGCATAAAATGATTAACATCACGTGCAAATCATAAGTGACATGATATGGCCATGAACTTGTGTTTTTGATCTCCATCTCCAAAGCACCGGCATGATCTCCATCGTCACCGGCATGACACCATGATCTCCATCAACGTGTCGCCATCGGGGTTGCCGTGCCGACTGTTGCTTCCACGACTATTGTTAACTCATAGCGATAAAGTAAAGCAAAAACGACGAAAAGAATTAAAGACAACCCTATCGCTCCTGCCCGGTTGCTGTACTCATCGACACGCAAGTCGTGATATTCTATACAAAACATGATCATCTCATACATCACATATATCTCATCATGTAATTGGCCATATCACATCACAACATACCCTGCAAAAACAAGTTAGATGTCCTCTAGTTGTTGTTGCATGTTTTACGTGGCTGCTACTGGTATCTAGCAAGAACAATTCTCACCTATGCAAATACCACAATGGTGATACACAAATTTCCATTCAACCTTCTCAAGGGCCGCCTTTGTCGAATCCGATCCAACTAGAGTAGGAGAGACAGACACCCGCCAGCCATCTTTATGCAACAAACACTAGTAGAAAACAGGGCATTGGTCCGGGCCGGGCTAGCCCATTAGTCCCGGTTCAGTCCCAAACCGGGACCAATGGGGGCAATAGTCCCGGTTCGTGAGGCTAGGGGGCCGGGCGGGCCACATGGGGCATTGGTCCCGGTTTGTCTGGAACCTTTGGTCCCGGTTCCAGACACGAACCGGGACCAATGTGCCTTGCTCCTGGCCCACAACCATTGCTCCCAGTTCGTGGCTGGAACCGGGACCAAAGGGGGCAACCGTTCGCGAGGTGCGATCCCCTTTAGTCCCGGTTGGTGGCTCAAACCGGGACTAAAGGTTCGAACGGTTCGCATCCCACGATCTTTGGCGCTCCGAGAAATAGGCAAGATAACTGTTCCTCGGCGAGGGCTACAGTAACTTTGCCCATTTTTCTTCTTCTCCTCCATTCTCCTCTCTTCTTCCCCATATGTTCTACCGTGAATCCAATCACTCGCTACGGGGAGGTGCTCGCACATGGCAGGACCAATCTTGATGTCGTCTAGACGAATAACAACGCCATGGTGCCGCGTTTTCTTTCCCTTTTGCAGAAATGGCTTCAAGTGGCGGATGAGAAAGAAAAGTTCATAGGGCTTGATCTCGAGTAGACGACCAAGCAAGAAGATGTTGCCGTCATCCAGCTATGTTTCAAGAAACATGTCATGATCTTCCAATAGGCAAGGTGAGTTTTGAGGGTTTTCTTTGATCAATTAATAATTTATAGATTATTATGAAAATTGCACAGGATAGAAATATGTTCCATTTTGAATCCTATGGAAAAGATCAATATTTTTTTAAGTTTTTAGTGAAACAATTTTCCTTGTTGCAAAACCTGGGAGAACATATATGTCATATAGTTACTTTAGGGTTTCTTCATCAATTCATAGGATATGAAAATTGCATATATAGGACAACACTATTCTAATGCCAGGATTAGAATAGTTATTTGGATCATAGCAGCCCTATATAGATCCAATTAGGTGCTCCTGAACTTACAGAAAAGCATCAGACCAACCCACCCCCACAGCTCCCATGACTTTCTTCCCAATCCCGCCACTGCCTCCCCCGTGTCCACCGACGCGCCACCGCCCCCAGCATCCTTCGGCAGGATGCTGCCCCCATCTCCTCTGGCGCACCACCGCCCCACTTCTCCTTTGGCGCGCCCCCGCCCCCGTCTCCTCCGGCGCGCCGCCTCCCCCGTGTCCGCCAACGCGCCACCGCCCCCAGCATCCTCCGGCGGGCTGCCGCCCCCGTCTCCACCGGCGCGCCACCGCCCACTTCTCCTCCGGCACGCCCTCACCCCCATCTCCTCCGGGGCGCTGCCTCCCCCCGCATCCTCCGGTGCGAGGCTGCCCCCTTCTCCTCCGATGTGCCGCCGCCCGCACCTCCTCCGGTGCGAGGCCACCCTGCCTCCTCCTAGCGCCCCCTCGTCTCCTCCGGCGCGAGGCCATCCCCTCCCCTCCTAGCGCCTTCGCCCCCTCTGGCAACAAGCGCTCCTACACACGGCTTCGGGATCCAACCATCGCTGTCGGTGGCGTAGTTGGTGAGGAAGCTCAAGTCTGCTTCTCCATGGACAACAGTAGTTGAGGTGGTGTAGGAGCTCCTGGCAGCCTCATCAGTGTTGTACAAGGCGATGGTTTGGTCAGAAACTAAGGTGAAGCTGAACCTGCATGGTTTCAGTATAACTTCAGCCTATGTGTTGATGCTTCAGTGGGTGGATGCAGTGAAAGGGGGTCGTGCACTGCCATTGGAAGTTCAGGTGCTAAGCATGGGAAAGTTTAACGATTTGTTGCTTGATGTTTATAAAAATCTTAGATTTTCCCTGATACTAAAGATACACAATGAAGTTCAAATAAAAAAGGTAGAGTTGTTCGATGTGTATAAAAAACTCAGATTTTTCCATTACTAATGCGAAACAGAGAGAATTTCAAATTCATAACCGCCAGAAGTTCATGTACTGCATGGTGTGTGTTTTCATAAAAGAAAATAGAAAATAGAAAGTTAAAGTATAAAAATTTAGTTGCAAGAAGTTCAAGTGCTCGGTACGGAAAATTTTAAAACTTGTTGTGAGAGTGGAAATTCGCATGGTATACCATTTGTTCAACTCCGATGAATGGGTGAGAAATTACGAAAAAAATTCGTGGTATAAGTTCAAAATGAAAACACCGGAAAGTTCAACTACTACACGGAATCTATTTCAAATGAGAATAAAATGAATAAAAAACTAATAGCCTAAAAGATTTGTTGCAAGAAGTTCACGTGCTCCTCCCGGTGCAGTTCAAGATCTCTAGTGTGAGTATGCTAAAAGATAAATCGATGAGAAATTACAAACAAAAATACGCAACAGAAGTTCAATGTGGAAATATCAGGACGTTCAACTACTACGCTAAATGAATTTTGGATATAAATCTTTTAAACCGTCGCGAGTATGAAAAAAAATGATCAAGAGGGAAAAGTTGTGTGTTTACAACAGCTTTCCATCGGTATAACACTTGCTCAATTCCGGTGAGTGGATGGAGAGCCACGAGCAAAAAAAGTATGTGAAGAGACAAAGTGAAGTTCACGTAGACGTGTCGATGAAGTTCAAGTTCTTCACGCGGTGCATTTTTGAAAACCCTGTTTCGCGGTAAAAGGCAGAACGCATCATCTCGCCATTTTCGACATTGCATGTAAGCGGCTAGTAATTAGAGAAAACCATCTACATGAAAAAGTTGCGCATTTTCCATACCTTTTCAACAGTATATTATTTGCCCCATTCCGATAAAATTTCTAGAAATTACCGCCAAAATACTTTTTCAGCCATTTTTGAAATTGACTTCAAACTGTAAAGAATTGGAAAAAACAATACACATATAGAAGTTTCGAATTTCTTCGAGATTTCCAACGCCGTATGATTTGCCTCATTCCGAGGAACTGTTGAGAAAATATTGTAAAAATACACACTCGGTACATATTAGGTCATTTTTTAAATTACTTTTGAAGGGTTCATAGTTACACAAACTTTTTATATGGAAAGATGCGCATTTTCCTAAGCTTTCCGACGGCATATCATATGCGTCCATAGGACTAGCCATTTTGAAACTAACCCCGAAATACGAACTTGGCTGTTCGGTTTCAGAAATTCCGCCATTTTTGCAAATCCTATTTAACCATAGGGAATTTGGAAAAACGTTCAACATGTGAAATGAGAGGATTTGCAGCAGCTATCCAACACCATCTCATTTTCCTCTTTCAGATGAACGGTTTGGAAATAGCGTCGAAAATACAATTCCCGTTTTTTTGTATAAAGAAAAACGATTTTCAAAACTGCTCTTAAACTGTGTACATTTTGCCAAAAATTCAACCAATGCTGCTATACTGGTGTCCATAACTTTTAAACGGTATATTGCAAGACCCATTTGGGCACTTTGCTGGAAGTTCAACCTAGCACTCGGGGAAGTTCAGGTCGAACAACTCAGGCAGTAAAATTGGAGCAGAAGCAAGTTCATCACATCCCCAAGAGCAAATCCGCCGAAGAGCAAGATTCCTATTTAAAACAGGCATTTAGTTGCTAAAAACAGTTGCCAGATTATAATTACATCACATAGAACACGACTGACCTGAAAAATTCGCGTGGGGAGACACGGTTGCGAAGATAGCCCAAAGGTCGGGTTCCTACAGAGGGAAATTCACGTTTGTGTAACTCAGGAAGTTCGGGTTGTGATCGGAATAATATTCTGATCCCGTGATCAGAATAGCATTTATATATAGGATATAGCAATATATATGTTCTATTTTGAATCTTGTGGCAAAGATCAATTTCTCTTAAGTTGTAGTGAAATAATTTTCGATTTTTTATGATATTACTGTTCACCGGGCTCAAATGAGCCAGGGAGCAAAAACTCCGCGTCTTCCTCTTTTGTTACAGCAAAATAATTTTCCTTTATATAGTTGCATATTATAATTCTGCTGAAATATACTTGTTGCGGCAGTATTTAACATTTGTTCCATTTTAATTTGTTGATGTTGTAGTAGTGACAAGCACCGCCCAACACTCATGGACTTCCTACGCAGCGGCATACATTTTGCTAGCGTTGATGTAAGTAATGACAAGTTGAAGATGAGGCACAGGTTCAGTATTGAGATACCAGCTGGCTGCCTTATTGATATCCAAGACATATTCAGGCTTCAGTATGAGAGGACTTCGATGGCTTTTATGGCAGTCGCCTTGATCGACGACTATTACGGACATATTAAGACCACATTACCCCCGGCGCAGCACAAAGTGTGGGAGAGGACCCCACTTCAGCCTATCAACATTGAGTATACAGCAAAAGATGGATACGTTGTATATGAGTTGTACCGTAAGATTTGAACCGTGAACTATGGGCAGCGTCACCTCGCACCACCACCACCATGGGGATATTCTTCTGATTCAGACTAGCTAGTAGTGTTCGCTTGAACGAGTACTTTCTGTAATGGATATCTGAACTATTATATATGACATATCTCTCTAGCTATTATATATTTGTAGTGCTTTTCATTTAAAGTTTTTCTTATATTCCGATTGTGGCTGAGAAGAAAATGCAACAAAAAAGTGGGTTGTCATCATTGGCAAGCACCCACACCATGTCAACTTTCAACCTTTTCGGACTTCATTTGAAGTGCTTTTCAATTTCAGGGTCATTTAGCTCAAAAAAATCAGTAGATGCATGAAAAATGTCAAATGAAGTCAGAAAGGGTTGAAAATTGATGATGTGGCTTTGAATGGTGCATTTTGAACACACGAAAAGCCTGGAGTTCAAATAAGTTCAAGAAAATGAAATACCTTTTGTAACCGATGAGTTCCCGTCCGAAACCCCGATACTTCGAAAGAGACTGTCCATTTTGTACACGAAGTGCATCCTACTTTTGCCGTAACCCTCTCAACTTTTTAGCACATGTTATGTGGGTAAAATGATGATACCATGCCAACTTTCAACCATTTCAGAGTTCATTTGTAGTTCAATTTCAGGATCATTTAGCTCAAAAAATCAATAATTGCATGAAAAATACCCAATGAAATCAGAAAGGGTTGAAAATTAATGATCTAGCTTTGAATGGTGCATTTTGAACACACAAAAAGCCTGGAGTTCAAATAAGTTCAAGAAAATGAAATGCCTTTTGTAACCGATGAGTTTTCGTCCGAAACCACGATACTTAGAAAGAGATTGTCCGTTTTGTACACGAAGTGCATCCTACTTTTGCCGTAACCCTCTCAACTTTTTAGCACATGCTATGTGGGTGAAATGATGACAGCATGCCAACTTTCAACCTTTTCAGACTTCATTTGAAGTGCCTCTCAATTTCATGGCCATGTAGATCAAAAAAATCAATAAATGCATGAAAAAAATCAAATGAAGTCAGAAAGGGTTGAAAATTAATGATGTGACTTTGAGTGGTGCATTTTGAACACACAAAAAGCCTGGAGTTCAAATAAGGTCAAGAAAATGAAATGCCTTTTGTAACCGATGAGTTTTCGTTCGAAACCCCGATACTTAGAAAGAGACTATCTGTTTTGTACACGAAGTGCATCCTACTTTTGCTGTAACCCTCTCAAATTTTTAGCACATAATATGTGGATGAAATGATGATACCATGCCAACTTTCAACCTTTTCAGAGTTCATTTGTAGTGCTTTTCAATTTCAGGGTCATTTAGCTAAAAAAATCAGTAAATGCATGAAAAATATCAAATGAAGTCAGCAAGGGTTGAAAATTGATGATGTGGCTTTGAATGATGCATTTTGAACACACAAAAGCCTGGAGTTCAAATAAGTTCAAGAAAATGAAATGCCTTTTGTAACCGATGAGTTTCCGTCCGAAACCCCGATACTTCGAAAGAGACTGTCCGTTTTGTACATGACGTGCATCCTGCTTTTGCCGTAACCCTCTCAACTTTTTAGCACATGCTATGTGGGTGAAATGATGATACCATGCCAACTGTCAACCTTTTCAGAGTTCATTTGTAGTGCTTTTCAATTTCGGGGTCATTTAGCTCAAAAAAATCAATTAGTAAAATTATAAACCTCTAGTTTTTTTGAAACTGAAATTATATAAAACCTAAAAATTACCAAACTGAATATAATGTTAAAAACAAAGTAATATTAAATCGCAGGAAAAATAGCAAAGAAATAACATAAAAAATAGCAAAAGTGAAAATAGATGCGCTTACACTGAAATTCAACCTAAATTCAAAGTGCTAGTTAGGCACCTAACTAGCATTTTGAATTTAGGTCAAATTTCGTGTATAAGGGCATCTATTTTCACTATGAGAGGAGCTTGACAGGTCAAGCGCATCGGGGCTTATAAACAGGTGATGTCTCCCGTCAACTAGCGAGGTGGGACTAAACATCCGCTGCTTCCTCGCCGGCCGACGAAAAGGGGCCAGTGGTCCCGTTTGGTGGCACCAACCGGAACCAATGCCTCCCTTTTGTCCCGGTTGGTGCCACCGACCGGGACCAAAGGGCCTGTTTCCCGCCCTTTGGGCTGCTGAAAACAGGGCATTGGTCCCGGTTTGTGCCACCAACCGAGACCAATGCCCTCTTTAGTCCCGGTTACTGCCACGAACCGGGACCAAAGGTCCTTGTTTCCCGCCCTTTGGACTGCAGAAAATAGGGCTTTGTTCCTGGTTGGTGGCACAAACCGGGACCAATTTGTCCCTTTAGTCCCGGTCTGTGTTACCACCAGGACCAAAGCTCCTTTTATATAACAAGCACTTTTGAAAATTCGCAGTTTTCATTCCACTTCGCCCTTGTTGCCGCCCCGAGCCCGCCGTCGCCGTTCCCATCCCCATCGCCGCCCCGTTGCCTCCCTCGCCACCCCCGTCGCTGCCCTGTCACCCGTCCTCGTCGCCTCTCCCGCTGCCCCCGTCGCCTCCCCCATCGCTCGTCCCCGTCGCTGCCCCCGTCGCCGCCCCCGTCGCCTCCCCTGCCGCCCCCGTTGCCTCCCCTATCATTGCCCCGCTCCTGTCGCCGCCCCTCCCCCGTCGCTTCCCCTGCCGTCCCCGTCGCCGCCCCGCCCCGTCACCGTCGCCGCCCCGCCCCCATCGCCGCCCCCTCTATGAGCCGTCGCCGCCCCAGCTCGTTGCAATTTTTTTAAATATATGTTGATTTTTTATATGATGAATGTTTATGTTAGATAGTATGTTTATGTTAGCTAGATTAGTATGTATATGTTAGATTAGTATGTTTATGCTTTTTTTGAAAGTAGATTAGTATGTTTATGTTAGATTACTTTGTGTCTGTTGATTTTGGGTTGTATGAAAAATTAGTGATTAAACGATAAGAAAACATTGTCATAGGAATTTATCGATGATGCCCGACCCGCATACTCATCGTCGAGTAGTCTGTGATAGCCTGCTTGATAGGCGCCATGTCCGGGACTAGGCTCCGCCGGGCTGGCACTGGGAGGTGCTAACTTCCCGGGCTCGGAGGTTGATGAGGAATGCAGGTATCGTCATCGACCCGGACCTTCTGTGGTGGCGGTCACGTGGGCCACTTTTGGTGCGGAGGGAGCCGACACCCACGGAGGTGGTACGTCGGCGGGTCAGGGAGGAGGACAAACACTTCCGTCGCTATATGGCGGCGTTGGACGCCCGGTTTGACAATACCTAGCAGATCCTTCAGGGATCTCACTTGAGTTATGATCCCGTGATGGTTCCTTATCTTTGGGTGTCCATCGCCAGCGACTCAGAGACCGCTAGTGAACCGAGTTCACCGTCCTCCATTTTGGATTCTAGGATATTCGATCTGTATTAGTGATCTTATATGATAATATTCGAGATGTATTAGTTAATATTTGATGATGCATTAACTGGATTATTCGGGATGATGTATTAGTGATATTATATTCGAGGTCATTATAAATATTAATGTATTAGTGATATTTTATTGGTATAATGCATGTGTGACTTTCGGTCTGTCATTGCTCCTTGTGTGACTTTCATGTGTGTTAGATGGAGGAATCCCGACTGTTGTCGTGGGGGGCGCCTCCTCTTTTTTCTCTTCTTTGCGATATACTCGTCGATATATTGCGCAAGAAGAGAAGAGGGGAGGCATCCATCATCGGCGGTCGAACTATTACTGTGAGAGAGTGTCCATCAACATATATACACCACCGTATCAATGTGAGAGAGTGCGCACCAACACACCATGAGATATGAGAGTTATTTAAGGAAAGCCTCGACGGACCGAAAGTCACACACATGCATTAATTAAGATCCAAAGCATGCCGTAATTTTAGAACTGTATTATTCGGGATGACGTATTAGTGATATTCGAGGTCATTATAAGTATTACTGTGATTTGCAAGTCATTCCGGCAAAACATAGGGAATTTTTTCTATGTCATTGCTCGATATATGGAATGGGTTAACTTTAGGTCTGTTTCGGCTCCTTGTGTGTCTTTCACTGAGGGATAGTGTCCACCATATATAAATATGAGAGAGGAAGAATCCCGGCTGTTGTCGTGGGTGTCGCTTCTCCTTCGTTCCCGTGTGCTAGAAATTTTGGTGTAATGCACTCGGGGACGAATGGAGGAGCCACCATCACCGACTGTCGCAATATCAGAAGGAGTGCCCATCATATACGTGAGATGAGAGTTTAGGAAGGAAAGACTTGACATATCTAAAGTCAACCTATTGCATATTGAGTAATAGTGATCTGTGTGTTGATCTATTTTCTTGTAGTTTCCTTCGATCGATTTTAAATGTTTCAACTATGAACATAGGAAATGTCTGACGACGAAAGTGAATTCGGTATGTGTGAATACTGCAAAGACGAGTGCGACCTGTGTGACAAGACTTTCCTAGTTGATGGTAGGCGCTTCAACATCATGCTCGATGAGAACTTCGAAGTGGATAGAGTAAGTCACAATGACAAATCTTTTTTCGTGATTAAGCATGACTTCTGCCTCTTTTGCTTCAACTTATAATTAATTTCAATTTTTTACTGTTCTACTAATGTATCCCCTACCATGCAAGAATTGCTGTCTTGGATAAGATTGGTTTCAATACTAAAAAAGATATGGAGGTAAAGATAGTTCAATTGAGGACCGAGCATGGTTTTACTTTCGCAGTAAAATTGTACCATGCAAACACCTATTGCTATTTTGAATGCAAAAATTGGCAAGCACTATGCAAGGCTTATGCATTTGAGCCTAATATGCTTCTCACCTTTGATATTCTCCCGGAAGATGAAATAGAAGGTAATATCGACATCTGGGTCGATGTGCAGACGCCTCCAGTTCTACCATCATATGAGTTTCTCAACCATATTTATTAAGTAATTATATTGTTTATTTAAAAATATTTGACAACTTATTTGCATTGAAAGCTTATTTTCGTTCTTCAAAAAATGTACGGAAGATGGTAGACATAACATACTACTACAGTGATGAAGCAGAATTAAATTATAAGGAGAAAGATCATCTTACCGCATTTCTTAGTCATCTTGAGAATTACAATAGCTATTATCAAACTCCTGCACATTATGGTCAGTACGTGCCACTAGTGCACGTGGTGAACTACGGTAACATCATGGAGATTGCATGGTAAGATTTTAATTCTACTATTACGACATCCGTGCATCTTTTGCATTAATTCTTCTAAAAATAAACTACATTGCTAACTACAAAGTTATTACTATGTTTTTCAACAGAAAATCCTGAAGGATTGTGTGCCTCATCTGATGTTTTCGAGAGGTCGCGTTGTTGTTACGAGCTTAGGGCCACCACGGCCAGGTCAGCCTACGCATCACTCCGGTCCATACCGGATTTCTAAAACCGATGGAGTCATGAAAATCAAACATTGGAAAAAATGTATGCTCAATCGTAGAGAGCTACTTGGAAGAAACATTGTACGTAGGCCAAGAATGGGAGACAGGATGATATCCGTTCTCCATAATGGAGAGTCAGGGCCTATCTTGTTTTATGATATTGTACCTAAGAGAGGGCAGAATAGGTCCTATGAGATAGGAGTACGTAGGTCCTAGGTACAATGTGTTATTATGTGCTACAATGGCTTAGAGTTGTTGACGATGATGATGATGATGATGAGGAGTTATGATTATGACCAGTGACCAACTTGTGATATGATGTCTCATTGACGAGAATGATGATTAAATTGTGTCATATGTTCTATCTATAAGTACAGTACGTAGCGTCGTGACCAAGCACGGAGATAAGAGAGATCACTTATATTTATTAGCTATCTAACAAAATATATGAAACCCCTAAATTAACTCTCTAAAACCCTCAAACCCCCTCTCTTTCAAAAAAAACAGCCCCGCCGCTGCTGACGCGTGGACGCTCTTTGGTCCCGGTTGGTGTTACCAACCAGGACCAAAGGCCCTCCTGCCTGGGCTCGGCGAAGTGGCCACGTGTAGCCCCATCTGTCCCGGTTCGTAAGTGAATCGAGACTAAAGGTCGTGGGCTTTAGTCCCGATCCTTTAGTCCCGGTTCCAGAACCGGGATAAATGGGCCTTACGAACCGGGACAAATAGTTTTTTTTCCACTAGTGAAAGTCACACGTGTGTCGATGGAACCGGTCTCTCGTAAGTGTGCGGGTAAGGTTTGTCTGGGACGCTTCATCCAACAATACCGCTGAATCAAAACACGATCAAGGGAGGAAGCAATCTAAGCATCAACACCCACAAACCCCTTTGTGTTCTGCTCGTGATCTCATCTACACATAGACGACTTAGCTTTGATACCACTATTGGGGAACATTGCATGGGAAACAAAAAATTTCCTACGCGCACGCAAGATCTATCCATGGTGATGAGCATCTATGAGAGGGAGAGTGGATCTACATACCCTTGTAGATTGCTAAGCGGAAAGCGTTAAGAAACACGGTTGATGTAGTCAAACGTCTTCGCGATCCTAATCATAGAGCGTCTCGCGATCCAATCACGATCCATCTCGATCTAGCGCCAAACGGACGGCACCTCCGCGTTTAGCACACGTACAGCTCGATGACAATCTCCGCCTTCTTGATCTAGCAAGAGGGAGCGGGGAGGTAGGTGAGTTCTCTGGCAGCACGACAGGGTGGTGGCGATGGTGGTGGAACTATTCTGACCGGGCTTCGCCTAAGAACCGTCGACCTAGACTAGAGGAGCAAACCGATATAGATGAAGTAGAGGGAGCACGTGGAAATTAGGGTTAGCCCTCACCTCTAAACCTCTAGAATATATAGGAGGAGGGGAGGGGAGTCTGACTTGGCCTCTCCTTCAAGGAGGCCTTCGGCCGAAGTGGGATTCCTACTAGGAGTAGGATCCCTTCTCCCACTTTGGAAACCCTTTCCACGTCTACCACCTTTGGGTTTCTCCACCTGCTACTCCTCGAGCATGCATTGGTTTCCATGAAGAGGAACGGGTGATGCAGCAAAGTAGATAAGTATTTCCCTCAGTTGTTGAGAACCAATGTATCAATCCAGTAGGAGATACAAGCACGATCCCAATAGGTGTACCTACACAAAGAATCAAACTCTTGCACCCAACACTATAAAGGGGTTTTCAATCCCTTCACGGTTACTTGCAAGGATGAGATCTGATAGAGAAATATTGATTGAACGGAAAGTAAAACAAAAGGTAAAATAATGCAGCAAAGTATTTTTGGTTTTAGATGTGAAAGTATAAGATGGAAAATAGATCCGGGGGCCATAGGTTTCACTAGAGGCTTCTCTCATGATAGCAAGTATTACGGTGCATGAACAAATAACTGTCGAGTAATTGATAGAAAGGCGAATAATTATGAAGATATCCAAGGCAATGATTATGCATAAGGCATCACGTCCGTGTCAATTAGACCGAACGATTCTGCATCTACTACCATTACTCCACACATCGACTAACTCATGCCTGCATCTAGAGTATTAAGTTCATGAAGAACAGAGTAACGTATATGGTAAGATGACATGATGTAGAGGGATAAACTCAAGCAATATGATGAAAACCCCATCCTTTTATCCTTGATGGAAACAATACAATACATGCCTCGCTACCCCTACTTTGTCACTGGGTGAGGACACCGCAAGATTGTACCCAAAACTAAGCACTTCTCCCATTGCAAGAATGACCAATCTAGTTGGCCAAACTAAACCAATAATTCGAAGGGACTTGCAAAGATATGAAATCATGCATATAAGAATTCAGAAAAGACTCAAATAATATTCATGGATAATTTGAACATAAACCCACAATTCATCGGATCTCGACAAACACACCGCAAAAGAGCATTACACCGGATAGATCTCCATGAAGATCATGGAGAACATGGTATTGAAGAGCAAAGAGAGAGAAGAAGCCATCTAGATACTAGCTATGAACCCGAAGGTCTATGGTGAACTACTCACGCATCATCGGAGGGGCAATGGAGTTGATGCAGATGCCCTCCGTGATCGAATCCCCCTCCGACAGATTACCAAAAAATGCTCCAAGATTGGATCTCATGAGAACGGAGGCTTCTAGCGATGGAAAAGTGTTTCCGTGGCTCGTTTTGATATATAGGGAATATTTGGGAATTTATAGGCTGAAGATTGGGATTAGGAGGGCTGTCGTGGGCCCACAAGCCTGTAGGGCGTGCCCTACCCCCTGGGCGCTCCCCTAGGGCTTGTGGCCCCATGGTGGCTCTCCTGCCTTGGTCTCCAAGATTCACTACTACGGAAAAGCTTATAGGGAGACGCTTACTAGTAGCGGGGGTTTAAAACCCTTTCTACTACTACTTACTAGTAGCACGGTTTTATACCCTTTGCTACTACTAAGTTGATAGTAGTAGCACGGGTTTATACCCCTCGCTACTACTAAGTGGTCACTACGGTGCCCCCCCGGGACATGCCATAGTAGTAGCGAGAAGTATCAACCCGCGCTACTACTAAGTTGATAGTAGTAGCGAGGGCTATAAACACACGCTGCTACTAACTACATGGTTTTTGAAGAGCCCTGCAATCCCCATCTCCTCCCCCAAATCCTTCCTCTCCGCTGTCACTCTCCCCCTCTCTCTCCATAGGCTCTGACATGGACCTCCTACCCATGAGTGCCTCCTCCTCAATGGCGCCAAAAGAGGCCGCCGCCTTGTGCCGTCGGTGTCCCGGAGCTTGCCGGTCTTCCCCATATCACCATGCCACCACGCCAGAGCACCTCACAACCGGTGACCAACCCCGCTGCTACCTCCATCTCCTTCCTCTCTCCTTTTTTTATTTTTCTCTCTCTGGTTTGACTCACCCTCCCATTTCCTTGCCCGTGCAGGTTGTCACCATGGACGTCCAGGAGCTTGCTGCCTTGGCTGTGAAGTGGAGCCCCACGCTGCTGGCTTGCTGGGCATGGGTCTGGGCCCTCTATAGCAGGCGTCACTGGATCTGTTCTGCCACTGTCCTTCTGCACCTCCGGCGACCCCTGCCGTTGCTAGATTGAACCATTGCTGCCATTGACAGCAAGCACGGGATCGAGATTTTTTTAAATTAATACTAGTAGCGCGGGTGGCATCCACCCTACTACTAAAAGACGTAGTGGTAGCGCGGGTACACCCGCGCTACTACTACAAGTTAGCTATAGCGCCGTAGTAGTAGCGCGGGCACCCGCGCACTAGATGTTTAACCCGCACTACTACTAGGCTTTTCCCTAGTAGTGCTTGGTGGTTTCCTTCCGGTCCAGAAAAAATCATTCCGAAGGTTTTATTCCGTTTGGACTCCGTTTAATATTCCTTATCTGCAATTCTCAAAACAACGAAAAAACAGAAACTGGCACTAGGCTCTAGATTAATAGGTTAGTCCCAAAAATAATATAAAATAGCATATTAATGCATATAAAATATCCAAAACAGATAATATAATAGCATGGAACAATAAAAAATTTATAGATACATTGGATACGTATCACCACCCCAGCCGCATGGGCCTTTAGTTGGGGGCTTCAGCCAGCCCATCAGGGTCTAGTTTGCCTCCTCCCATAACCCATGTGGCCCTTTGGGTCGAGACACCCCTCCCGATGGCCGTCCCGTACCCTCCCGGCACTCTCGGTACACTACCGATGAGCCCGAAACTTTTCTGGTGACCAAAACAGGACTTCCTATATGTAAATCTTTACCTCCGGACCATTCCGGGACTCCTCGTTGCATCCGAGATCTCATTCGGGACTCCGAACAACCTTCAGTCACCACCATACATAACTCTATACTACCGAAACATCACCAACCTTAAGTGTGCAGACCATGCGGGTTCGAGAACTATGTATACATTACCAAGACACCTCTATGTTCAATAACAAATAGTGGGACTTGGATGGCCATATTGGTTCCTACATATTCTACGAAGATCTTTATCGGTTATACCTCTATGTCAAGGATTGAGTTAATCCTGTTTGCTGTTCCCTTTGTTCATTGGTATGTTACTTGCCCGGGATTCGATCGTTGGTATCTATATATGTAGTTCAATCCCGTTACCGGCAATTCTCTTTACTCTTTTCCCTGGTTCTTCATTGAAAAACTCTTGTTCAAATATTCCTTCATGCTTTCCAACATTTCTATATTGTTTCCAATCAGCAATATGTCATCCACATATAATATTAGAAACACTATAGAGCCGCCACTCACTTTATTGTAAATACAAGCTTCTCCGTAAACTTGTATAAACCCGAACACTTTGATCACCTCATCAAAGTGTAGATTCCAACTCCGAGATGCTTGCACCAATCCATAAATGAATCACTGGAGTTTGCAAACTTTGTTAGCATTCTCTCAATTGACAAAACCTTTTGGTTGTATCATATACAATTCCTCGTTAAGGAAACCGATAAGGAAGCTGTTTTGACATCCATCCGCCAAATTTCATAGTCGAAATATGCAGCTATTGCTAACATGATCTGACGGACTTAAGCATCTCTACGGATGATAAGGTCTCATCATAGTCAACTCCTTGAACTTGTGAAAAACCCTTTGCCACAAGTCGAGCTTTATAGACGGTAACATTACCGTTCGCGTCCGTCCTCCTCTTAAAGATCCATTTGTTCTGAATGGCCTTTCGCCCTTCAGGTAATACTTCCAAAGTCCATACGTTGTTTTCATAAATGGATCCCATCTCAGATTTCATAGCCTCTAACCATTTTTCAGAATTCGGGCCCATCATCGCTTCTCAATAGCTCGTAGGTTCATCAATGTCTAAGAACATGACCTGTGAGACAGGGTTGCCATACCACTCAGGAGCAGTACGTGCCCTTTTCGACCTATGAGGTTCGATAGTAACTTGATCTGAAGATTCATGATCACCATCATTAACTTCCTCTTCAACCGATGCAGGCTCTGGAAAAACATATTTGTGTACCGCGCTACTCTCTGGTTGAAGTAAAGGTTCAATAACCTCATCAACTTCTATTTTCTTCCCACTCAATTCTTTCGAAAGAAACTCTTTCTCATGAAATGATATGTTCTTAGCGACAAACACTTTGCCTTCGGATCTAAGATAGAAGGTAGACCAAACTGTCTCTTTTGGTTATCCTATGAATATGCATTTCTCCGCTTTGGGTTCCAGTTTTTTAGGCTAAAGCTTTTTCACATAAGCATCACATCCCCAAACTATAAGATATGACAACTTTGGCTTCTTGCCAAACCATAGTTCATATGGCGTCGTCTCAACGGATTTCGATGGTGCCCTATTTAAAGTGAATGCAGCTGTCTCTAATGCATAACCCCAAAATGATAGTGGCAAATCGGCAAGAGACATCATAGAACACACCATATCTAATAAGGTTCGATTACGACGTTCGGACACACCATTACGCTATGGTGTTCCAGGTGGTGTAATTGTGAAACAATTCCACACTGTCTTAAGTGACTACCAAACTGATAATGCCGATATTCACCTCCTCAATGAGATTGTAGGAACTTAATCTTCTTGTTACGATGATTCTCAACTTCACTCTAAGATTGCTTGAACTTTTCAAACGTTTTAGACTTGTGCTTCATTAATTAAATATACCCATATCTACTTAAGTCATTAGTGAAGGTGAGAAAATAATGATATCCACCGCGCACCTCAAGGCTCATTGGACCGCACACATCAATATGTATGATCTTCAACAAGTCACTTGCCCGTTCCATAGTTTCAGAGAACGGGGTTTAATTCATCTTTCCCATGAGGCATGGTTCACACGTGTCAAGTGATTCAAAATCAAGTGTCCAAAAGTCCATCAGCATGGAGCTTCTTCATGCGTTTTACACCAATATGACCTAAACAATAGTGCCACAAGAAAGTGGTACTATCATTATCAACTCTACATCTTTTGGCATCAATGTTATGAACATGTGTATCATCACTATCGAGATTCAATATGAATAAACCCCTCACATTTGGTGCATGACCATAAAATATATTACTCATATAAATAGAACAACATTATTCTCCGATTTAAATGAGTAACGTCTCGCAATAAACAAGATCCAGATATAATGTTCATTCTTAACATAGGCACTAAATAACAATTATTCAGGTTCATCACTAATCTTGATGGTAATCGAAGAGCGAGCGTGACGACGTTGATTACATCAACCTTGAAACCATTTCCCACGCGCATCGTCACTTGGTCCTTAGCCAGCCTTCGTTTATTCTGTAGCTCCTGTTTTGAGTTGCAAATGTGAGCAACTAAACTGATATGAAATACCCAGGCACTACTATGAGAGTTGGTAAGGTACACATCAATAACATGTATATCATATATCACTACAGGAATTAGGTAATTTGCCATCCGCCATGGCCGACGGCAAACAGAAGGACCCTGGACGGCAAAGGCCTTTGCCATCTGTCAGCAGATGGCAAAAACTCCGGCAAAGAAAAACCCAGTAAAGCGGCCCTTTTCCGTCGGCCTTATGACCACAGACGGCAAAGAATCTTTGCTGTGGGGGAGCAGACGACAAAGATCTTGGACGATAGACCCGGGGGCTACGGCCGTCAAGTGTTAACGACAGTTCTTTGCTGTCCGCTCCCTTTGCCGTCGGTGGACGGACGACAAAGGATAAGGCCCTTTGCCTCTGGGGTCCCCCTTTGCCGCTGGCCTTGGGCCCCATCGTTGCCGTCGTCCTTGTTCCCCCCTTTGCCGTCGGTGGGCCGACGGTAGAGAGTAAGACCATTTGCCCCTGTGATCATCCCCTTTGCTATCAGCCCACCGGCGGCAAAGAGTAAGGTCATTTCCCTTTTTCTTTTATTTTCTATTAAAACAATTTTCAAAACAATATGATATATATATATATATCACAGAAATAAATATGTTGCCATACTGATAACCATATTTAAATATGTTTCATCCATCCATCCATACATATTCTGAAAGTTTCATCCGTACCCAACCATATTACAATAGTTTCATCTATACATACATAGTTTCATATAGATATGTAGCAAGTGTCACATTGTTCATTGATACAAAATAAAAATATACAAGTAACCCAAACACTCCATCAATGCAAACTTCTATGAAGTGAATGTAATCTGCAAAATTGGAAGGTCCAAAATTAGAAGAAGACTAGATGAAGAAGAGAAGGTAAAAATAGGTCATTTAGGAGCTAACTATGCTTATTATGCCATTTTGAAGCTAACTAAGATAATTATAGGTCATTTAATAGCTAACTTTGGTAAAATAGGTCATTTTGGAGCTAGCTAAGCTTATTATGCCATTTTGGAGCTAACTAAGCGAAGTATAGGTCATTTTTGATAAAATAGGCCATTTTGGAGCTAATTTAGCGTACTACATCATTTAGGAGGAAACTAAGCTAACTATATGCCATTTTAGAGCTAACTTAGGTAAAAATAGGGCACTTAGGAGCTAACTATGCTTATCATGCCATTTTGGAGCTAAGTAAGCTAAGTATAGGTCATTTAATAGCTAAGCTAAGTAAAATAGGCCATTTCGGAGCTAGGTAAGCTTATTATGTCATTTAGGTGAGAACTAAGCTAAGTATAGGACATATTTGATAAAATAGGACATTTAGGAGCTAATTCAGCTTACTCAGCCAATTAGGAGGAAACTAAGCTAAATATATGTCATTTTAGAGCTAAATTAGGTGAAAATAGGTCATATAGGAGCTATCTAGTCTTATTATGCCATTTTGGAGCTAAATAAGATAAGTATAGGTCATTTAATACCTAAATTTGGTAAAATAGGTCATTTTGGAGCTAGCTAAGCTTATCATGCCATTTTGGAGCTAAGTAGGCTAAGTATAGGTCATTTAATAGCTAAGCTAGGTAAAATAGGCCATTTTGGAGCTAGCTAAGCTTATTATGCCATTTTGGAGCTAACTAAGCTAATTATAGGTCATTTAATCACTAACTTTGGTAAAATAGGTCATTTTGGAGCTAGATAAGCTTATTATGCCATTTTTTAGCTAAGTAAGCTAAGTATAGGTCATTTAATTTGGTAAAATAGGTCATTTTGGAGCTAGGTAATCTTATTATGCCATTGTGGAGCTAACTAATTAAGCTAAGTATAGGACATTTGTGATAAAATAGGCCATTTAAGAGCTAATTTAGCGTACTATGTCATTTGTGGGGAAACTAAGCTAAACATATGTCATTTTAGAGCTAAATTAGGTAAAAATAGGTCATTTAGTAGCTAACTATGCTTATTATGCCATTTTGAAGCTAACTAATTAATTATAGGTCATTTAATAGCTAACTTTGGTAAAATAGGTAATTTTGGAGCTAACTAAGCTTCTTATGCCATTTTGGAGCTAACTAAATAAAGTATAGGTCATTTTTGATAAAATAGGCAATTTTGGAGCTAATTTAGCTTACTTCATTATTTAGGAGGAAACTAAGCTAACTATATGTCATTTTAGAGCTAACTTAGGAAAAAATAGTTCACTTCGGAGCTAACTATGCTTATTATGCCATTTTTGTGCTACATAAGCTAAGTGTAGGTCATTTAATAGCTAAGCTAGGTAAAATAGGCCATTTTGGAGCTAGGTAAGCTTATTATGTCATTTAGGAGAGAACTAAGCTAAGTGTAGGACATATTTGATAATATAGGCCATTTAGGAGCTAATTCATCTTACTATGCCATTTAGGAGGAAACTAAGCTAAATATATGTCATTTTAGAGCTAAATTAGGTGAAAATAGGTCATGTAGGAGCTATTTATGCTTATTATGCCATTTTGAAGCTAACTAAGCTAATTATAGGTCATTTAATAGCTAAAATTGGTAAAATAAGTCATTTTGGAGCTAGCTAAGCTTATTATGCCATTTTGGAGCTAAGTAAGGTAAGTATAGGTCATTTAATAGCTAAGCTAGGTAAAATAGGCCATTTTGGAGGTAGCTAAGCTTATTATGCCATTTTGGAGCTAACTAAGCTAATTGTAGGTCATTTAAGACCTAACTTTGGTAAAATAGGTCATTTTTGACCTAGCTAAGCTTATCATGCCATTTTGGAGCTAAGTAAGCTAAGTATAGGTCATTTAATAGCTAAATTTGGTAAAATAGGCCATTTTGGAGCTAGGTAAGCTTATTATGCTATTTTGGAGCTAACTAAGCTAAGTATAGGACATTTTTGATAAAATAGGCCATTTAGGAGCTAATTTAGTGTACTATGTCATTTAAGATGAAACTAAGCTAAATATATGTCATTTTAGAGCTAACTTAGGTAAAAATAGGTCATTTAGTAGCTAACTATGCTTATTATGCCATCTTGAAGCTAACTAAGTTAATTATAGGTCATTTAATAGCTAACTTTGGTAAAATAGGTAATTTTGGAGCTAACTAAGCTTATTATGACATTTTGGAGATAACTAAGCGAAGTATAGGTCATTTGTGAGAAAATAGGCAATTTTGGAGCTAATTTAGGTTACTACATCATTTAGGAGGAAACTAAACTAACTATATGTCATTTTAGATCTAACTTAGGAAAAATAGATCACTTAGGAGCTAACTATGCTCATTATGCCATTTTGGAGCTAAGTAAGCTAAGTATAGGTCATTTAATAGCTAAGCTAGGCAAAATAGGTCATTTTGGAGCTAGCTAAGCTTATTATGCCATTTCGGAGCTAAGTAAGCTAAGTATAGGTCATTTAATAGCTAATCTAGGTAAAATAGGCCATTTTGGAGGTACCTAAGCTTATTATGCCATTTTGGAGCTAACTAAGCTAGTTATAGGTCATTTAATAGCTAACTTCGGTAAAATATGTCATTTTGGATCTAGCTAAGCTTATTATGCCATTTTCGAGATAAGTAAGCTAATTATTGGTCATTTAATAGCTAATAATAGGTAAAATAGGCCTTTTTGGAGCTAGGTAAGCTTATTATGCCATTTTGGATCTAAATAAGCTAAGTATAGGACATTTTTGATAAAATAGGCCATTTCGGCGCTAATTTAGTGTACTATGTCATTTAGGAGGAAACTAAGCTAAATATATGTTACCTTAGAGCTAACTAATGTAAAAATAGGTCATTTAGGAGCTAACTATGCTTATTATGCCATTTTGAAGCTAACTAAGCTAATTATAGGTCATTTAATACCTAACTTTGATAAAATAGGCAATTTTGGAGCTAGCCAAGCTTATTATGCCATTTTGAAGCTAATTAAGCAAAGTATAGGTCGTTTTTGATAAAATAGGAAATTTTGGAGGTAATTTAGCTTACTACGTCATTTAGGAGGAAACTAAGCTAACTATATGTCATTTTAGAGTTAACTTAGGAAAAGTAGGTCACTTAGGTGCTAACTATGCTTATTATGCCATTTTGGAGCTAAGTAAGTGAAGTATAGGTCATTTAATAGCTAAGCTAGGTAAAATGGGCCATTTTGGAGCTAGGCAAGCTTATTATGTCATTTAGGAGAGAACTAAGCTACACTAGAAAAATATACCATTCTCGTGTGCACGGAGGTGAAGCACGGTGGTTCTGGCTTGATTCATCTGGAGAAGGCTCCCCTATAGAAGGGTCGTGCGTTGCTTTTCCGGTGATATTCTGAACCAAACATCATTTGCAACGTGTCGTTAGCATGATGACACTCAAAAGATCACTGCATTGAAATGAAACTCACCATCCCCGCCATGTTAATGACTGGCATCACCGGAGGGACGTGGCCAGTCTTCTCGCACATAGACTGTACATTTGGTTTCAACAAGTCAAACTTTTAGTTATTAATGAAACGAACATTAAAATGCAAGATTTGACAAATATGAAGAAGAAACTTACCATGAAGAGCTCATACATGGCCCTGTTAGACACATCATTCCATGCCCTCTCCTCCTCCATCAACGCAGCCGTCCTCCCCTCCAACTCCTTCATGTCCTTATCCTTCGCCGCCAAAAGCGTCTGCATTGCCTCTCTCTCTTTCAGAATAGCAACCTGCAAGACAACTCATTGTTAGCATTATAATCATATTGGTTCGCACATACAACGTAATGTGGAAACATAGTTGAGTCCATTAAACTCACCTCGATGGCGAGCTCGACTTGCCGTGGACGAGGTGTTATCTCAAGACAGGAGCTCGTTTGGCGTGCCTTTATCTACCGGAGAGTGCTAGGACAACGTATAAGGCCGTCTCCAATGGCGATCGAGCCATGGGGACTCCCATTGCCAGCTACCATCACCATCTCTAGATCAATAGGCCCCTGGCACGGGTTAAAGTCCTTCCCTTTCCTAGCCTTCCCGTGATCTCTATACTTCACGAGCTTGTGGTGGGAGGAGATGTTGGTGAAGCTTTCGGGATGATCGAGGTCAGACTCAGAGAATGCCTTGACCTTCTTGTACGAGGCCGTATGGGCCATCGCACAGAGGTCTTACTTATCTGGCACCTCCGTCTTATTGTGACGCACCTAAAAGAGAGAGAGAGGAAAAAGTATTAGTAAAGGGCTCAAGATAGCATTAAGAATGAATTTCATGAGTCATGAAGCAAACCACATACCCAATTCTCACCAAACTCATTTAAGTTGACGCTCCCTTGATGGTGTGGTACACCAACCATTTTGCCACGCCTCTCCTTGGTAGTGTTGTGGCTCGCCTCCCACTTTTCGGAGCACCACTGATCCACCAAGGCCTCCCAACAATCCATCTTATCCACACACCATCTCGAGGGCACCTAAGTTAAGAAAGAGAAATTTTAGCACTACACGTAAGAATCAGATCAAGGAAACTAACTACAAGGCCTTAATAATATGTAATTACCTTCATGTAATGCTCCTTCTCCATCTTAGAATCGTAGCACTTCGCCTTTCCCGGGTCTCACCCAGATCAGGCCAGGTATCCCACTGGGTCACTTTGGACATACAATCATCCTTGCTTTGCTCCGGAGTCTCCTGGAACGAAGCCTGTGGGACACGAGTCTCGTCGACCTGAGGCTCATCGACCCGAGTCTCGTGAATCGGAGTCCGTGTAGCCTCCACCTCAGATGGGTCCACCCTAGCAGTCCTGTGCTTAGGTGAATCAGTGTGCATCATGTCGATGTTGTGTGGGCAAATGAGGTCTTTGAAGTAAGGCAGATCCCATAAGCATGACTTGTGAGTCCAGGTGTGTTCCATATTATACCCTCTAAAATACCCTGGATGCAAAGGATCAGTCTCGAGAGCGTTTAACTGATCAAGGGTCTGTTGGCCTATCAACATAGGTGGTGCAGTGTTTTTGAAAACTCTACCTTTGATGAAATTGTTCTTGTCTTTTCTGAACTTATGGTCAGGATCGAGGAACTGTCTATGCATGTCAAAGCAAGAAAACTTGCGACCCGCCTGCATCCAACGGAACTGAAGAGCTGCCTTGCATGTGGGGCATGTGAACCTTCCATGAACACACCAACCAACGAATAGCGCATACACCCGATAGTCATGCATCGAGTACATGTACCACACATGCATTTTGAAGTTCTTTTTGGTAGCGGCGTCGTATGTCTTGACGCTATTATCACAGGCTTCTTGCAATTCATCCTTAAGAGGCTGCATGTACACATTCATATTGTTCCCCGGATATTTGGGCCTTGGAATTATCAACGTCACGAAAATGTTCTTTCTTTTCATAATCTCTTCGAGGGGGGGGGGGGGAGATTGAGTGCAATGAAAAATACAAGCCAACAACTGTATTATGCTGTCGTCATACCATACACATTGAACCTATCCGTGTTGATGGCAACTCGAGGATGCCTTGGAACTGCCGATTTATCCTTATGTAATGCATCGAAGTGCTTCCACGCAAAAGCATATGAAGTGTGTACCAACATCTTGTTCCCATCCGCATCTAGTTCGGTTCTTTTGCCCAATTTGTGCCATGTCATATGTCTAGCCGTCTCTTCGACCATGAAAAGACGTTGAAGTCTTGGTACGATTGGCAGATACCAAAGAACATTAATGGAGATTTTGGTCTGAATCTTCTCACCCATACCGTTGTTTACCACAATATACCTGGAAGAATTGCAAATGGGGAAATAGTTCAAGGCCACATACTCAAGCCTAAATAAATCACATCCATTCTCATGGGCATGTATCTTCTCATTGGGCATCTTAAGTACACGGAGGATTTTGTCTAACTATTACAGGTTTGCAGGCAGTACATGGCTTTTGGGTAGAAAGCGTCCAAATATCGTCATCATCGCGTCGTAGCATTCTCTGCCTAGGTTGAATTGAGCCTTCAAAGCCATTACTTGCGCGATGGCATCCAGCTGACAAAGCTCCGTGTGCTCGTGGAGAGGATGTTTTGAAGACTCCAACATTTAATAGAAGGCCTTTGCAGATTCCTCCATCTCATCTTCTGAATCCCGAGCATCATCAAAGTCTTGCACCATGTCTTTGATCCCGGTACCATGCTTGTCGGTGCGACGAGGAACCACCTCAGCTCTGGCACGTTGGTCAAACTCACCATGAAAAGTCCACACCATATAATTAGGCCTAAAACCCCACTTCTGAAGGTGTTTACCAATTTCAAACTTTGTTCACATTTTAATGTTGTCGCATTTGGGATAGGGGCACCATGTTTTTTCCTAGCCATTTGCAAATGCGGCTCTCAAAACCCCCTGGTTTTTGTTAACCATTCATTGGTCATGTCTTTCTAACTAGGGTGACCAGTATACATCCAAGAACGATCACTCATCTTGCCTACCTACTAAAAACACAAGATATATATATATATATAATTCATCATCTATATTCATTCGGAAATCAAGTTTGTCAATTTTATTACGTCCATGCAACCTACACGCTAATAGGTAGCGATAGGTCCTAATCCCACCCGAGTATTTGTAGATTGGGTTTGTTTTCCCATGCTCTGCTCCGGATCCGACGCAAAATTTTGGCAGCACCTCCCCGACGTTCTCCTGATACACGTCTCGGCAATAAGAAGAGAGGATGTGTACCCGGAGAACAACAGGGAGGCACTGACGAAATTATTCATCGGATCCGGAGCAGACCATATGAGAAAATGAACCCAATCTACACATACTCGGGCTGTCCATGGATAACGTTGGATAATTCGAAAGAATCACGGTTATAAATATGCAAATGCATGCATATTTATAGATGTAACCCTTTCGAATGGGTTACGCATACTGGTCACGCATACTGATGATTGAAGACACCTATAGCTAGCAAGTTTCATCGGCATGAAGATCGAAACAGAGCAAATTAAGGGGCCCGGGGGAGGAGATGTCATTTGTGCTCACCAACGAACACAACGGGGGTGCTCGTCAAACGTACGGGGAGGTCGTCGAACAACTGCACATTGGAATTCACCCGATCAACACAAATATGATGTTTTTTATAACAAAATAAGAAAATATGTGACCTATGACCTCCTCGGCCTCTGGAAGGCCGAGGAGCACCTTTTCGGACAACAAGAGGTAAAATAGGTGTCAGGGGTCGTGGGTCGGGGTGTCGTGTCGGGGTGTCGTGTCGGGCCGTCGTGTCGGGTCATCGTGTCGGGTTGTTTTCTTCTAGGTTTTTTATTTACTAATAAATAAACCAACTAACCTAAACCTAAACTAACCTAATAAACCAACATAAACCTAAACCTAAACTAACCTAAAACTAAAACTAAACTAACCTAAAACTAAAACTTAACTATCCTAAAAACATAACAAAAAACAAAAAAAAAGCTCACCTTCGAGGGGCCGATGGAGGACGAGGCCGGTGGCGGACGGCTGCCGTAGGGAGGACGCCGACGTGGCGATGCTGGAGAAGGTCCACAGGGGCGGGGGCGGCTAGGGGAGGGCCGGTCGGGGGCTTGCGGCCGGGGGCGGGGCCAGCCAGTGGAGGGGCGGCCAGGGGCTGGCGGCGGCACGGGGAAGGGTCGACCAGGGGAGGGGACTGTTGCATGTTTTACGTGGCTGCTATGGGTATCTAGCAAGAACAATTTTCACATATGCAAAACCACAACAGTGATACAAAAATTGCCATTCAACCTTCTCAAGGGACTCCTTTGTCAAATCCGATCCAACTAGAGTAGGAGAGAAAGACACTCGCCAACCATCCTTATGCAACAAAGTCACATGTCTGTCGATAGAACCAGTCTCTCGTAAGAGTACGAGTAAGGTTGGTCTGGGCCGCCTCATCCGACAATAGCGATGAATCAGAACACAACCAAGGGAGGAAGCAGTCTAAGCATCAATGCCCACAAATTCCTTTGTGTTCTACTCATAATCTCATCTACATAAAGACCTAGTTCTGATACCACTATTGGGGAACATTGTATGGGAAACGAAAAATTCCTACGCACACGCAAGATCTATCCATGGTGATGAGCATATATGAGAGGGAGAGTGGATCTACATACCCTTGTAGATCGCTAAGCGGGAAGCATTAAGAAACGCGGTTGATATAGTCGAACGTCTTCGCGATCCTATCATGATCCAACCCGATCTAGCGCCGAACAAACGACACCTTTGCGTTCAGCACACGTACAGCTCGATGCTGATCTCCACCTTCTTGATCCAGCAAGAGAGAGCGAAGAGATAGATGAGTTCCTTGGCAGCGCGATGGTTTGGCGGCGATGGTGGTGGAACTATTCGAGCAGGGCTTCGCCTAAGAACCACCGAACTAGATTAGAGGAGAAACCGATCTAGATGAACTAGAGGGAGCATGTGGCAAATAGGGTTAGCCCTCACCTCTAAACCTTTAGAATATATAGGAGGAGGGTATGGGAGGCTGCCTTGGTGTCTCCATCAAGGAGTCCTTCGGCCGAAGTGGGGAAGGGAGGAGTCCTACTCCAATCCTACTAGGAGTAGGATTCCTTCTCCCACATTGGAAACCCTTTCCACCTCTTCCACCTTTGGGTTTCTCCACCCCAGCCGCATGGGCCTTTAGTGGGGTTTCGGCCAGCCCACTAGTGGCTTGTTTGCCTCCTCCCAAAGCCCATGTGGTCCTTTGGGTCGAGACACCCCTCCCGATGGTCCCCCGGTACCCTCCCAGCATTCCCGATACACTACCGATGAGCCCAAAACTTTTCCGGTGACCAAAACAGGACTTCCTATATCTAAATATTTACCTACAGACCATTCCGAAGCTCCTCTTGACGTCTGAGATCTCATCCGGGACTCCGAACAACCTTCAGCCACCACCAAACATGTAGCGACCCGACTCAAAATGAGTCAAGCCTCTGTGTGTTCCGTGCCATCCCTAGATCAGTATGCTGGCACACACAGTACATCAATGCATATATCAAAGTGCAGTCACATGTAATTAATGTAAAACAGATATATACCTTAAAAATTTCAGCATAAGCAGTCAACGGGAGTGGAGTCCCAATAACACCAACGACAGGTTGAGTGTGGACCGTAACCCTGAATCGTACTCTTACTCGTCGTGGAAGAGTGTCTGCAACATGATATGTTGCAGCCGTGTAGGTCAGTACATGGAATGTACTGGCAAGATCACCATAGCAGAAACAGAAGATAAGACTAGTCTATATGCAAAGGCTTTGTGGCTCTGTGGCTAAGTTTTTTTTTGCGTAAAAGCTACTTTTGTTTTCCTACAACAACGGAATATCAGGAATTTCACTATAGAGTTACCTGTCATGACATGGTTCCGCCAACCAATGTCTAAATACCCACAAGTATCATAAGTTGCCCATAATTAGTTCTCAGTCCAGTGTTGAGAGTTCAGAGATAGATCCAAGTCTAGAAGCTCAGATTGTCCGTAACAAGGGACATGACTAATCGATTAGGTTTAACTCTGGAGAGTGTTGTGTACTTTACCCACAAGATTCGTTCCCTCCTGGTAAGTCCTCGCACTACATGGTGTTTGAGAACAGGATGAACGAAACATGGTTTTTCAGAGTTGTTTCCTTGAATACCGACATTGCCCATCCAAATCCTAACGTCGACTACATCTCGTAGCATTGCCTAGTCAGAGTCACAGCAAAGATCAACCAAGCCAGAGCCCATAATGACTTTTGGTTACACAGGTAAGCCTCCGTGCATGAAGTATTCATCCGTCTCTTTGAGTCTGGGTGAGGCTTTCCACGTGAATACTGGCTCTTCCCTAGCAACACCTAGGCTAACCACTGGCTTCCCTAGGGCACCGTTCCAACCATCCTTCACCCAGTAATGTGTATTGAAAACTTGCTTCTCGAGTCTCGAAGTCTTGAGGTCTTGAAGGTGCAGGACTTGAAGATTGTCTTCATGAAGTTGTTGTCTTGACGTAGAGTTCTCCTTCTCACACCACTCATGATCACTCATACCAGTCCCCGTCTACTTTAGCATAGCATTGAAATAACTAACGTTCCCGGGGCTTTTGTAACAAGTGGTGGATTCCTAACTCATGCATTCTACTCAACTACAAGAATTTCAATAACACTACTAGAGGGATTTGTTGAATGATATCGCTACATGCAATAAAACATAGGTATGAAATGGATGGTCAAAGTGAACTTGCCTGTACTGTTGATGAAGAAATAATATCGCTCTCAGAAGTAACTTGATAGACTATTCGTCACTCTCCGATAAAATCTATATGATCAAACATTGCATTCATATAAGCAATCATGCTAGCAATCAATTCGAACACACAAAAATAACACATGGGTAATCACTAAGGGTTTTTGATGAAGGAAATACTTAAGACAAAACTCAAATATCAAAACTACATCAGCACAACTAAGGTGATGATGAAGGACATACTTAAGGCAAAACTCAAATAACAAAATTACATCAACACACCTAAGGTGATGATGAAGGAAATACTTAAGACAGAACTCAAGTAAGAAAATTACGTCAACACAACTAAGGTGATGATGAAGTAAATACTTAAGACAAAAGTCAAATAACAAAATTACATCAACACAACTGAGGTGATGATTAAGGAAATACTTAAGATAAAACTCAAGTAACAAAATTGCATCAACATAACTAAGGTGGTGATGAAGGAAATACTTAAGACAAAAGTTAGAATCACAAAACTACATCAACAAAACTAAGGGTTGGTTCTCTCTACAACTAATCCTATTTTCAAAGTGAGAACACAAAACAAGGAAAAATATAATCCAAAATAATTTAGTAAATGTTTTACTTAGCAAAAAGAATTACTTTTGAAGAACAACTAATAATTTAGAAAACAATACTCTACCAACAGAAGTTTTTATCTACTAGAACATATCATCAAGTAAACATTAAGTTAATAAATTAAACAAATTTTAAAACAAATAATTAACAGAAGGTATTTTTTCTGATAAGTCTTTACTTTGCAAAAAGAACGAATTGAAAAGCTTTTATAAAGATTCTTCTTTTGATATAAAGTAAGGTCATCCTTGGCTTAAACAACAAACAATCTCAACTATAAAACAAATTGTTTCTGGTCTAAACCTTGACAAACAGCAAATCAAAGTTATAAAACATTTTGTGGAAACTATTTTCAAATAGAAGATCAACATAGCAATGAAAAATCAATTGCAAGTTATAATTAAACTAAAATTGATTTTCATGCAACCAACTAATAAAATGTTATTTGTTTTGAAGTGCTACTATTATCTAACAGAAAACTTTATAAATCCATCACTAATATAAAAGAAAATAATTTAAAACAATTTAAAAGAAAAGGAATATAAATAAACCTAAAAGAAGAACTAAACAGAATCTGTTTTTCTAAGAATACTAATTGAAAATATTCTAAAAATTTCCAAACTCTACCTACTGATAATTAAGGTCATTAGTGACAAGTAGCAAAAAGAATCAACTAAAAATATATTTTCAAACTCAAGTTATTCAGAAAATAAGATTTGAATCAAATCTGTTTGAATTCAATTTTAAATAATTCAAATATGGTCAAACTTGATATCAACAGAAACTAGAACAAATTTGTGACTAAATGCAAAAGTAATCAATCAAAAACTATCCAAATCATAAATGATATAACAAATATAAAAATAGAACCTATTCTGTTTTCTAAAACGAAAACACAAAAAGAAAAAAATTAACTAACGGACAGGGGCTACGTGGCGCTCTCTGATTGGTCGAGACATATGCGTGCTAGATTGAAACGAGTGGACAACGTATCCTTAGTAGAAAACGGTTCGGCTAATATAATTAAACAGAAAACCGTTCGGTTCACTGAAATAAACCGAATCGGTACGACCATTCTAATCCTAGCCGTTGGGGTAAGATCGAACGGAGGGGAGAAGCTCACCGCGGTGGGAGGTCAAATCCGACGAGTTTGACGGCGGCCGTCAGCTTGGCTTGATGTAGGCGACGACTCCAGTGGTGTTCGTCGTCGGGGAAGGGGTCCAGTCGATCCGGACGAGCGCGGCGATCACGCGAGTGGTCTTGGCATCGATGGAGGCGGCCGGAGGTGTCGGCGACGAGCTCTGAGGCGGCGGCAACGTTCGAGTGTCGATAGGGAGGTCGCTCCGGTGGCTTTGGAGCACGGGCGAGAGTGCTGGGAGGTGCGCACGACCGTGGGAAGGTGGATGGTGGACTCGGAAGGGCTCAGGGAGGTCGAGGTGGAGCGACACGATGGAAATGGCGCGGCGGCGGCGCTCAGGCTCCGGCGAGCTATTACAGCAGCAAGAGGCATCGGGCAGAGGGGGAAAATGGGGGAATGGTTCGAGGTGAGGCAGGGGGTTTTATAGGGGGCCTCGGGGTGCTCGAAATAAAGGGGAGGAGGAGATCACGGCGCGGTGATCTCGCCGGCGTGGAGAGGGGAGTGGGATGGAGGAGACGACCGTGGAGACGGCTCGGTCAGTCGGTGGCCCCACGCATCAGAGAGAGAGAGAGATAGAGAGATCAGCGCTTCGGTGACCATTGCGGAGGGGTTTCGGGAGAGGGATCAGGGGCAGGTGGGCCGGTTCGTTTAATACACGCGTTAACTTTTTCCTTTTATTAAATACCAGAGCATTGAAATCTCTTTTATGGCCATCAAACATTAAAAAAATAAAGTATTATATACCAAAATGATCAGGGATATAAATGCCATTTAATGGACATTTTTCCACAGCCAAATTAAATACTTTAAAAAAATTATTTTCAGAAAATGCCTAAATGGCTTTATTTATTTTTGCAAATATTTTTCAAATAACCCCTTGGGTTTTATGGTTCAAATACTTCACAAAAATACCCCTGGTTTGGGGTGTCATATTACTCCTCTCAAAAACTTTGTCAAGGGGTTTGAATGCTTATAAATTCAAGTAGGGAATTCAAATATGGAAGTGAAATTCCATATGAGAAATTCTCAAATAGTTTTCATATCCTTCTTTTAAACTTCCAACTCATATTTCATATAATTTGAAGAAGTCCTTTTATCCTCTCTCATGAAAATCATTGAGTTGCATAAAGTTTCTGAATTGAAATATTTTCAAATAGTTTTCAAATTCCCTTTCCAAATCTTTTCATGTTGAAGAAGTCATGTCATCTTCTCTCACTGATTTGAGAAGTAAGAATTTGAATTCAAAAAAAAATGGGAAAGTCTTTTATTCCCTCTCATTCAAAAGTTTTCAAAAAGTTTCAAATTTCATTCAATTTCAATCACTCACTCAATCAAGCAATCATTCTAATATTTATTATAACATTCCAAAGTTTGGGATGTTGCAAACTACCACACTTAAAATGAATCTCGTCCTCGAGATTCGAAAGGGCTAGAAAGAAAGGTTAGGGTTTGGGGTCTTCTAGCAATACCATTGACCAAGAAGGTGTGGGGTCTACCACACTTAAACTGAGAGTTACTGGTTCCTCATAATCATGGAAGTCCTCTGGGTGCATCTGTCTCTCCACATTCTTCATGATGGCACCTTTGATGAGTCTCTTCCATTAAATCAAAGTGTTGTGATCTCATAACAAATAGCATTTTCCCCGATACTGGGTCTTCTTAGCTGACAAGCCTCGTGATCATTCTAAATAACCTATCGATGATCTCATGGGGGTCTACCATTTGTGGTTCTCCTGCAATGAAAATGGGTCTTGGCTTCATTCCTCACCGTAAAATTCCTACATGGGGCAGCAACTGCCATGTACACGGGTTTTCTTCATACCATTCTAAGGCTTAAACAAAAGCTTCAAAGAACGTCGTCTCTTTACTATGGGTAAGTCACTCAGATTTACCAATCCGAATAGCAAGAGAATGATAAGAGTAAGTTGTCATGGTGGCCAAACCATGTCGCACTGAAATCATTACCTTGTATAAGGTTTAGTGAATCTCATATTCTAACACTTGGGCTTCCTCCAAAGCATTGCAGAAATTTCTCTTGTCAACAAACAAGGTTCGGATAAATCCATTGATTCTTCAAGCTAAGCAAAAACATCTATCGTTTCTTCACAACTCTCAGGTTTTTCGTATACTCCTAAGAGAACGTTTGCTGATCAGTCGTAGCTTCTTCCAAGTCTCTGCCTTCACAAAGGTGGGGCTTGATCCTTATCAATCCTGAGGTCAGTGACTTGTGGGTTCACTTGAATACTTGGACAACTTCATCTCCCTCTTGGGGTGACTATCGATCCATATTCCAGCATTACCTTCAGTTCACTCCATTATACCCTTCAGGTAACAAATCACAGACCTATTATTGTCTGGATTCCACTCCGTGGAATTCATTTTCCTTTCCATTGGTCTGTTTAACCTTGGGTATGGTTTCATCACAATCATTCCTTTTCTCAGCATTCCAGCTGCGAACGATCTTGGTCTCAAAGGTTATCATCCGGATAGTTTGCGGTGGTTCCACATTCTCTTCACCCTTATTCACTTATCCAAACTCCTTAACCGGAAGGTACCTGTGGTCACTACCACACTTAAAATGAAATGCACTCATGTCTGCATAGACCATATTTTTCTCGTATCCTCGAAAATTGGTCAGAGACTTTTTGCTCTTAGAGTGGCAACTCATATAATTCAACACAGGAGAGTCATGACATCATAAATTCCATTGATCTCATGACTTTTATTACAGGCACTGAGACTTTCATTACATAACTTCAATCTCTTCTTAGTACTCCAAAAATACTTTATTACAAGTGCTGCCATCCACATAGTTTGGTATGGTTCAGCATCACTCCCAACTTTATTTGCTTTATCCCCCCTTTGGAGATATTTTAGTACCACTGAAACTTTGCGATGTGCTCCTTGAAATCACCCATCTTCTCCTTGATCAGGGTGGACATCAGCTTCATCTCCATCATCTCCGTATGCACCTCATGCAGGTATTCCTGAGTATGACAGAGTCTTGCTTCAAGTATTTCTCCAATCTGACGGATGGCTTCCATGGCAGCTTCTCGAATAGCGTCAAAGAAAGTTGCTTGTGGTACACGAGATATGAAAACGTATTGTCCCATAGTCTTTGGGCAAACTCCTTTCACACGGTGGAGGTGTACCTCCACATGCCAGAGTTCCACTCCAGTTTCCATGAATGGGTAGCCTTTATAGACTGCATCTCCTTCCAGATTGATGTGCTTCATCATATCTTTCAGGAACCTTGGGTAATCATGGTCACTAGTCAGGGTCATGATCGTCTCCGGGCCCTTGAGAAAAGACTCATTAAGGGTGGTCATCTGTAGGTATCAGAAAAAGTACTCAAAATTAACATGTTTTTCTTCTTGGGTAAGCATCCTTATCATGCAAACCAAGCATTATAACTCACTTCCCAACATGTTTGCAGAGTATTGTCACCCTTAAAAATAGTCGGAGATCTTTGTTCATGACACAATTTTTTTTATTTATCTACGAAGTCATTACAATCTCAGAGACTTCCGTTACAGAAAATAATGTCATGAAAACAAGGGTGCTTCACGATACACTTATTTCCATCTTCAAAAATTTACTACTCCATTCTAGCTTTCTTCTCCTTTGGACATTTACTAGCATAATGTCCTGCTTCATTGCAACGAAAACAGATGATTTCTGACAAGTCTCGGGGCTTCTTGATGTTGGTGTTTGTTCTATGGAGTTCTGGTTCCTTTCTTGGGCACTTATTGATGTAGTGGCCCATATCCTTACACTTGAAACATTTGATATGACTCAGGTCCCTTTGTTCAGGGGCTTGTCTCTTCCTGAGCTTCTTTGTTCCGATCAAATCTTCAATCTCCTGTGGATCAAACTCCACTTCTTCTGTCGGGAAGTTTCCCAGATACTCTTTTCTTTCCTTCGTATAGTCCTGTGAGAAATGTCCTTCTTCTCCACATGAATAGCAAGCATTGGAGTAAAACCTGGTTAGGCCTTCTCCATTAGGGTCTTCAACATCTTCCTTCATCATAAGTTCTCCTAAGTTTTCTCTAAAGGTTTCCGTCATGGCTTCCTTCTGCTGCTCGCTGACTTCTTGTACCATGGGGTACATTTGGCATTGAGCCGGGTAGTGATTGGTTCCTTCACACATGAAACAGGTCACCTGCCCAGTTGGGCATTCCTCAGCAGGGTGATTTTCTTCACAATAAGGACATCCATACTTGTGTTCTTCCTGGGGGAGTCCTATCTCACCACATATCTTGCATGCGTAAATCTTCTTCACATATTTGAGACGGTGTTTCTGGGTGTTGGTAACAACATGAGACTTTTTCAAGGTCCTCTTGAATTCTTCCCAAGAGATAGATGCTTGCCTATCAGGGATCTTCCACCAATGTGCTGCACCTTCTGCAAAGTACCGAAGAGCATACTGGACCATCTCGTTCCTTGTAACATGGTTACTCCTTAGATGATCCTCCATGTTCTGAATCCATTCTTAGGTCTCTAACTGATTCATTGATCCAGAATACACGAGTCCAACTTCATTCGCCATCTATTGGGTCTAAGGTTTTGGGGATGAGATGGGTAAGAGAGGGAAAGGAGGGGATACACAATACAAACAATGGTTTTGAAAATAGATTTTTGTTGTGGCTGTCGAAAGTATTACACACAAATGACAGCTCACAAATCATCGTATCTAACGTAAGTATACAACAGGGGTTTGGTCTTCTAGGGGTAAAATATCTTGGAAATTCTTCATGGTCTTCAATTTCTTCAGGTCTGTATAGTCTTCAATCCTTTTGTAGCTCTTTCCATAATGGTCAAGGGACAAGGGTATTTTCTAACTATTCGAGGTAAGAGAGATCATTTGATAAAGATCAAATAAGATGCGAAGTAAAAGGTCTTTTGAAAATAAGTTTTTTTTTGAGAAATCGATTCCTAAGGGCTTTCCAGTTTCTAGGGTCACGTCCTACATTCAACATGTGCTCTGATACAATTTTCTGTAGCGACCCAACTCAAAATGAGTCAAGCCTCTGTGTGTTTCGTGCCATCCCTGGATCAGTATGCTGGCACACACAGTACATCAATGTATATATCAAAGTGCAATCACATGTAATTAACATAAAACAGATATATACCTTAAAAATTTCAGCGGAAGCGGTCAACGGGGGTGGAGTCCCAATAACACCAACGACAGGTTGAGTGCGGACCGTAACCCTGAATCGTACTCCTACTCGTCATAGAAGAATGTCTGCAACATGATACGTTGCAGCCGTGTAGGTCAGTACATGGAATGTACTGGCAAGATCACCATAGCAGAAACAGAAGATAAGACTAATCTATATGCAAAAGCTTTGTGGCTATGTGGCTTAGTTTTTTTTCCCGTAAAAGCTGCTTTTGTTTTCCTACAACAACGGAATATCAGGAATTTCACTATAGAGTTACCTGTCATGAAATGGTTCCACCAACCAATGTCTAAATACCCACAATGTCTAAATAACACAGGGGTAATCACTAGGTTTTTTTGATGAAGGAAACTTATGATACTTGTGGGTATTTAGACATTGGTTGGCGGAACCATGTCATGACAGGTAACTCTATAGTGAAATTCCTGATATTCCGTTGTTGTAGGAAAACAAAAGCAGCTTTTAGGCAAAAAAAAACTTAGCCACAGAGCCACAAAGCCTTTGCATATAGATTAGTCTTATCTTCTGTTTCTGCTACGGTGATCTTGCCAGTACATTCCATGTACTGACCTACATGGCTGCAACATATCATGTTGCAGACACTCTTCTACGACGAGTAAGAGTACGATTTAGGGTTATTGTCCGCACTCAACCTGCCGTTGGTGTTATTGGGACTCCACTCCCGTTGACCGCTTCCGCTGAAACTTTTAAGGTATATATCTGTTTTACGTTAATTACATGTGATTGCACTTTGATATATACATTGATGTACTGTGTGTGCCAGCATACTGATCCAGGGATGGCACGGAACACATAGAGGCTTGACTCATTTTGAGTCGGGTCGCTACAAAACATAACTCTATACTATTGAAATGTCACCGAACCTTAAGTGTGTAGACCCTGCGGGTTCGAGAACTATGTAGACATGACCAAGACACCTCTATGGTCAATAACCAATAGCGGGAACTGGATGCCCATATTGGTTCCTACATATTCTATGAAGATCTTTATCGGTTGAACCTCTATTGCAAGGATTCAATTAATCCCGTATGTTGTTCCCTTTGTTCATCTGTATGTTACTTGCCCGAGATTCGATCATTGGTATCTGTATACCTAGTGCAATCATGTTACCGGCAAGTCTCTTTACTCATTACGTAATAAAAGATCCCGTGGCTAACACTTTAGTCACATTGCTTGCAAGGCTTGTTTGTGATGTTGTATTATCGAGTGGGCCCTGAGATACATCTTCGTCACACAGAGTAACAAATCCCAGTCTTAATCCATGCCCACTCAATAGACACCCTCAAAGATACTTGTAGAGCACCTTTATAGTCACCCAGTTACGTCGCGAGCTTTGATACACACGAGGTACTCCTCCGATGTCAGTGAGTTGCATGATCTCACGGTCATCGAAACAGATACTTGACATGTAGAAAAGTATAGCAATAAACTTACATGATCATATGCTATGTTTATAGTTCTAGTTTTGTCCCACAAATCATTCTGCCAATGATGTGTCCCGTTATCAAATGACATCTTATGTCCATGGCTAGGAAAACTTGACCATCTTTGATCAACGAGCTAGTCTACTAGAGGCATACCAGGGACAAAGTGTTGTCTATGTATCCATACATGCAATGTGTTTCCAATTAAGACAATTATAGCACGGATAATAAACAATTATCATGAACAAGGAAATATAATAATAACCATTTTATTATTGCCTCTAGGGTATATTTCCAACACGTGCCCCCTGCATCGTGCTATGTAAGTAGAGGGAGACAGAGACGGGGTTGATGGTTGTTACCCCGCGTTGGTCCAAATAGGGGGCACGACTGCTCACCCCTATCTCATTCCACTTACTCACTATGCTCTGCTCTCTTCTCTACTTTCCCCTCGCCCTCTCCATCATCATCGAGGAGGCTCTTGTCATCGTTAGCGCAATGTCGCCATGGAAGGACAAAGAGGACAGTAGCGACGAGGACTTCGTCGGCATGCATCTACATGGAACCGTGGGTAAGTGTAGTGATTTGTACCTAGATTGAGGTTTCGGGTTAGGTTTCATGTTTGTTTCTTTGTTTTGATATCCTGTTCAAGCAATGGAGTTGTTTTATTGGTTAATCTATGTGCTGACAATGCGGGAGAACCCTAAAATCACTATAGATGCATACTTCTTTGGGAAATTGATATATCCAAGCATGAAAAGCAGGCTTCAACAGGCCCCTGCTTTCAAATATTTCACATTTTAAGGCATCAACACTGGGAGGAGGTTTCATGGTTGTGTTATGGATGTGATATCCACTTAGGGTTAGGGTTAGGCTTCGTGAATGTTAGTGCTCTATAGTTTTCAAGGATGGCTTTTAGATGAATGCTTGCTCTGTCCGTCAGTTTATTGTTTTATTGGAGATAGTTAAGTGTTTAGTTAACCTAGTGAATTTGCATTAGTAGCAACTGATAATTGAGAGGCATTGCTGGACATCTGCAACAAACACCGATGGGCACTAGTAGAAAACAGGGCTTCGGTCTAGGCCTGAAAAGCCATTAATCCCGGTTCACTCATGAACCGGGACGCATGGCGGCATCGGTCCTGGTTCGTGAGGACAGGGCATCGACGGGGCCTCGTGGACCATTGGTCCTGGTCCGTCTGACCCCTGTGGTCCCGGTTCCAGCCACGAACCGGGACCAATCACTACTAGGAAAAAGCCTAGTAGTAGCGCTGCAAATACCCTTACTAGTAGCGATGGGTCCAGCGCTACTGCTAAGGCGCTACAGCTAAAGTGTAGCAGTAGCGTGTGTTAGCCCACGCTACTGCTATACCTGCTTAGTAGTAGCGCTTTTAGTAGAAAGCGCGGCTGGTAGTTACTAGCAGCACACTGATACATCTCCAATGTATCTATAATTTTTGATTGTTCCATGCTAGTATATTATCAACTTTGGATGTTTTATATGCATGAATATGCTATTTTATATTATTTTTGGGACTAACTTATTAACTTAGTGCCCAGTTCCAGTTTCTATTTTTTCTGTGTTTTTGACCTTTTTCATATAGGAATATGAAACGGAGTCCAAACAGAATAAAACTTTCGCCGTGATTTTTAATGGAAAATATCAAAAATACCTGAAGGAAAAACTACCGGAGAGGGGGCCCGAGGGAGCCACGGGCCTGGGAGGCGCGGCCACCGCCCTGGCCGCGCCTGGGAGGCTCGTGACCTCCTCATGGCCCCTCTCGACCGTATTCCAACGCCACACGGTCTTATAAATAGAGAAACCCGCAGAATTAAACCTAAATCGGGAGTTCCGCCGCCGCAAGCCTCCTAAGCCACCAAAAACAATTGGGAGCCCGTTCCGCACCCTGCCGGAGGGGGAATCCATCTCCGGTGGCCATCTTCATCGTCCCGGCGATCTCCATGACGAGGAGGGAGTAGTCCACCCTCGGGGCTGAGGGTATGTATCAGTAGCTATATGTTTGATCTCTCTCTCTCGTGTTCTTGAGATGTCTTGATCTCGATGTACCACGGGATTTGCTACTATAGTTGGATCTTATGATGTTCTTCCCCCTCTCCCTTCTTGTAATGAATTGAGTTTTCCCTATGAAGTTATCCTATCGGATTGAATCTTTAAGAACACTTGATGTCTGTCTTGCACGTGTCTATCTGTGGTGACAATGGGATATTCATGTGAGCACTAGATGTATGTTTTGGTGATCAACTTGTGGGTTTCGTGACCTCGGGAACCTATGCATAGGGATTGGCACATGTTTTGACTCTCCGGTAGAAACTTCGGGGCACTCTTTGAAGTTCTATGTGTTGGTTGAATAGATGATTTTGAGATTGTGTGATGCATGTCCTATAATCATACCCACGGATACTTGAGGTGACAATGGAGTATATAGGTGACATTAGTGTCTTGGTTGATATGTGTCTTAAGGTGTTATTCTAGTACGAACTCTAGGATAGATTGAACGGAAAGAATAGCTTCGTGTTATTTTACTACGGACTCTGGAATAGATTGATCAGAAAGAATAACTTTGTGGAGGTTTCATACCCGACAATAATCTCTTTGTTTGTTCTCCGCTATTAGTGACTTTGGAGTGACTCATTGTTGCACGTTGAGGGCTAGTTATATGATCCAATTATGTTATCATTGTTGAGGGAACTTCACTAGTGAAAGTATGAACCGTAGGCCTTGTTTACAAGTATTGCAATACCGTTCATGCTCACTTTTACTATTAGTTACCTTGCTGTTTTTATAATTTCAGATTACAAAAACCTTTATATACTATCTATATTGCACTCGTATCACCATCTCTTGGCCGAACTAGTGCACCTATACAACTTACCATTGTATTGGGTGTGTTGGGGACACAAGAGACTCTTTGTTATTTGGTTGAAGGGTTGCTTGCGACATACCATCTTCATCCTACACCTCCTGCGGATTGATAATCCTTAGGTCACCCACTTAAGGGAAAATTGCTACTGTCCTACAAACCTCTGCACTTGGAGGCCCAACAACGTCTACAAGGAGAAGGTTGCGTAGTAGACATCAAGCTCTTTTCTGGCGCCGTTGCCGGGGAGGTTAGCGCTTGAAGGTATATCTTTAGATCTTGCAATCGAATCTTTTAGTTTCTTGTTTTATCACTAGTTTAGTTTATTAAAAGAAAACAAACAAAAAAATGGAATTAAGGTTACCTCATATGCTTCATCTTTTTAATGTCTTTCGCGAAAATGATGGAAAAGAAAATTGTGCTCAAGGGCTAGAAGAAGAATTACATAGGATGCTTGGCATAAAATATCTGAATGATGAGCATGATTGCAATGTTGTTAGTATGAATACTTTGAATATCCATGATGCTAATGATATGCAAAGCTACAAGCTTGGGGATTCTATGTGTGATAAAGATGATCTTTTTAGTGTCCCCACTTTGAATGATCAAAATTATTATGATGAAAGCATGCCCCCTATCTATGATTATTATTGTGATGATACTTATCCTATAAAGATGAATGATGATAAAACTTGTCACAGTTATGAGTACCCTTTTACTAAACATCACCCTTTTAATGTGGAAACAATTCGTAGTATTCAAGTTTTCTATGATACTCCCACTATTAATCATGAGAATAAATTTGCTTACATGGAGAGTAGTAAAATTTCTATGCTTGTAGATCATGAAAAGAATGCTTTAGGTGCTAGTTATATTGTTGAATTCATTCATGATGCTAATGAAAATTATTATGAGAGAGGATCATATGCTTCTACATATTGCAATAATATCAAGTTTCCTCTCTATGTGTTGAAAGTTTTGAAGCTATGCTTGATTTACCTTCCTATGCTAGTTGATTATTGCTCCAATAAATTGTTTGTTCACAAAATCGCTATGCATAGGAAGTGGGTTAGGCTTAAATGTGCTAGTCATATGCTTCATGATGCTTGCATTATGTTTCAATCCATATCTTTTATGTGAGCATCATTGAAATCGTCATGCCTAGCTTGAAAGGCATTAAAGAAAAGTGCTTGTTGGGAGACAACACAATATGTATCCTTACAGTTTTTGTGTGCTCACATGATTAGTATACAGTATTAATCATGTTTTGTAGCTTTTATTGTTGGGGAATGTCGCATGGGAAACAAAAAATTTCCTACGCACTCGCAAACCTATCCATGGTGATGAGCATCTACGAGAGGGAGAGTGGATCTACGTACCCTTTTAGATCGCTAAGCGGGAAGCGCTGAGAACCGCGGTTGGTGTACTCGTACTTCTTCGCGATCCAAATCGCCGAGCGTCCCGCGATCTAATCACGAACCATCCCACGAACTAATCACGAACCGTCCCGTGATCCAATCACGAACCGTCCCGCGATCTCTTCACGATCCGTCCCGCGATCCGATCACGAATGTCCCGTGGCCTTGATCACGGTCCTTCCGATCTAGTACCGAACGGACGGCACCTCCGCGTTCAGCACACGTGCAGCTTGATGACGATCTCCACCATCTTGATCCAGCAAGAGGAGGTGGAGAGGAGAGAGAGTTTACTGGCAGCGTGACGACACTCCGGCGATGGTGGTGGTGGAGCAATTCCGGCAGGGCTTCGCCTAAGCGCTGCAGAAATCCGATCTAGAGGAGCACCGTTGAAACGGGTAGCAAGTGGCCATAAACTATGTCCAAAAGCCACCCAATCCACTAGTATATATAGGAGGGAGGGAGAGGCAACCCTTGGCGCAAGGCCAAGGGGCTCTAGGAGTCGGCCGGCTAGGAGGGGGAATCCTATTCCACCTCCAATCCTAGTTGGACTAGGATTGCTCCCTATTGGCTGATTTTCCACTTTTCCCTTTAGCACTTTTTCTCCCTGCACCATGGGCCTTTGTGGCTGTTTTCCCAGCCCACTAAGGGCTGGTAATTAGTATCCCACAGCCCATGGACCTCTTGGGGTCGAAATACCCCTCCCGGAGGCCTCCCGGTATAGTACCGACACTCCCGGTACACTACCGATGAGCCCGAAACTTTTCCGGCGACCAAACTGGGACTTCCTATATATGAATCTTTAGCTCCAAACCATTTCGGAGCTCCTCGTGACGTCCAGGATCTCATTCGGGACTCCGAACAACCTTCGGTCACCACCATACATAACTCTATACTACCGAAACGTCACCGAACCTTAAGTGTGCAGACCCTGCGGGTTCGAGAACTATGTAGACATGACCGAGACACCTCTACGGTCAATAACCAATGGAGGGACCTGGACGTCCACATTGGTTCCTACATATTCTATGAAGATCTTCATTGGTCGAACCTCTATGTCAAGGATTCAGTTGATCCCGTATAGCGTTCCCTTTGTTCTTCAGTATGTTACTTGCCCGAGATTCGATCGTCGGTATCTCCATACCTAGTTCAACCTCATTACCGGAAAGTCTCTTTACTCGTTCCTTAATACAAGATCCCGCAAATAACAATTATTCACATTGCTTGCAAGTCTTATTGTGATGTTGCATTACCGAGTGGGCCCTGAGATACCTCTCTGTCACACGGAGTAACAAATCCCAGTCTCGATCCATGCCAACTCAACAGACACCATCGGAGATACCTCTAGAGCACCTTTATAGTCACCCAGTTACGTTGCGACGTTTTATACACACAAGGCACTCCTCCGATATCTGTGAGTTGCATGATCTCATGGTCAAAGGAACATATACATTGACATGCAGAAAACAGTAGCAATAAACTGGCACGATCATACGCTACGTTTGTAGTTTGGGTCTTGTCCATCACATCATTCTCCTAATGATGTGATAATGTTATCAAATGACATCACATGCCAATGGCTAGGAAACCCTGACCATCTTTGATCAACGAGCTAGTTCAGTAGAGGCATACTAGGGACACAGTGTTGTCTATTTACCCACACATGCAATGTGTTTCCAATCAATGCAATTATAGCATGGATAATAAACGATTATCATGAACAAGGAAATATAATAAAACACTTTATATATTGCCTATAGGGCATATTTCTAACATTTATTTCAATAAAGTGCCAAGTAAAGCCTTTATGATTTGTTTGGGTGATAGTTGTTTGATCATGCTGAAAAAGACAGAAACTTTGTGCTCACGAAATTATTTTTCATTTTTCCCCAGAGAGATATTTTGAGTTGATTATTTTTGCTGATGATTTATATACAAATGGCCTTAATTTTCATAAGTTTTTGAGAATTTTTCGAGGCGCAGAAGTATGGTTATCATTCAGATCATTACAGACTGTTCTGTTCTTGACAGATTCCCTTTTCAATGCATAGTTTGCTTGTTTTAGTGTTTCCATAGATTATATTAAGTGATATAAATTGTGGAAATGATAAGATACAGTAGGGATTGTGTGGGAACATTTATGAATATTTTCTTGACTGTACCAAAATGAATGATTTGTCTTTATTATACTAACCCATCTCACGAAGTTCCGTTAAGTTTTGTGTTGTGAAGTTTTCAAGTTTTGGGTAGAGTTTCGATGGACTATGGAACAAGGAGTGGAAAGAGCCTAAGCTTGGGGATTCCCAAGTAATCCCAAGCCATATTCAAGGACACCAAAGAGCCTAAGCTTGGGGATGCCTCGGGAAGGCATCCCCTCTTTCGTCTTCAATCCATCGGTAACTTTACTTGGGGCTATATATTTTTTCACCACATGGTATGTGTTTTGCTTGGAGCGTCATTTTATTTTATTAGTACTTACTTGCTGTTATATATATATTAATTTTAATTATTTTAATCATTTAGTTCAATAAAAATGTCAAGGATAGCTTAATTTGCAAGTATAGGAGTTGCTGTTCCAAAACAGAAATTGGCTTGTAGTGCGAACATTCCCTAGAATTTTCTGTATGTCAGAATAACTTGAAATTTGGACACAGTATGATCTTGTAAATTACATACAGCATGGAATTGTTTCAGATTTTTTGGAGTTAATTAAGTATGGATCTTTCTGCATTCTTCAAAGACTGTTCTCTTTAGGCAGATTGCTGTTATGTTTGCATTGTTTGCATATGTTTGCATGTTTAGTGATTCCATTTGATGATGGGAGTTTTAGATATGCAGAGACATTTAGTATGCAATTTGAAATAATAATTTTAGTAATTTTATACAGTAGAGGATGATAAAGTTTTGCATTGATTTATACTAATCTATCTCACGAGTTTTTGTTGAGTTTTGTGTGGATGAAGTTTTTAAGATTTCGGAAACCGTCATATAAGAGGAATTAAGGAGACACAAAAGATCAATATTGGGTATTCCCAAGGCAACCCAATACATATTTCAATAATTCTCAAGCGTCTAAGCTTGGGGATGCCCCGGTTGGCATCCCACCTTTTTTCTTCAGCAATTATCAGTTAGTATCGGTTCAACCTAAGTTTTTGCTTCTTCACATGATTCATGCTATCCTTGGAGTGTCAATTTATTTATTTTGAATAAGGTATTTAAGATCTGAAATTCTTAGATGTGATAGTATTCAAATAGCTAAATAATTATTCAACTATTGATTGAGCTTCACTTATATCTTTTGGAGTAGTTTGTCTTTTGCTCTAGCGCTTCACTTATATCCTTATAGAGCATTGCAATGATTATATTTTAGAGAAATTGATGAACTCTAATGCTTAACTTATATAATATTGAGAATATTAAACATCATGGTAATTTGCTTAGGTTATGAAACTAGTGCTAATATGATAGGCATCCAAAAGGGATATAATAAAAACTTTCATATTCAAGTGCATTGAGTAGTAAGAGAAGTTTGATTCCTTGCACCTTGTTTTGAGACATGGAGATGGTGATATTAGAGTCATGTTAGTAGATTGTTTTGAATATATAAATACTTGTTTTGAAGTTTGTGATTCCCGTAGCATGCACGTATGGTGAACCGCTATGTTAGGAAGTCGGAGCATAATTGATTTATTGATTGTCATCCTTTGTGTGGCGGTCGGGAACGCGCGATGGTTAACTCCTACCAACCCTTACCCTAGGAGTATGCATTTAGCACTTTGTTTCGATTACTAATAAAACTTTCGCAATAAGTATATGAGTTCTTCATGACTAATGTGACTCCATGGTATAGATGCACTTTCACCCTTCCACCATTGCTAACCTCTCTAGTACCGCGCAACTTTCGCCGGTGCACAAGCCCACCATATACCTTCCTCAAAACAGCCACCATACCTACCTATTATTGCATTTTCATAGCCATTCCGATATATATTGCCATGCAACTTCACCATTCCGTCTCATGACATGTGCCATCACTTTCATTCATATAGAGTCATTATTGTTCTAAGTATCGAGTTGTAAGTAAATAAAAGTATGATGAACATCATTATTAGAGCATTGTCCCATCTGAGGAAATAAAAAAAAGAGGCCAAAGAGCCCAAATAAAAGAATTAAAATAAAAAAGGAGGACAAACATCCCAAACAAAAAATGAGGGAAAAAGAGAGAAGGGACAATGCTACTATCTTTTTCCACACTTGTGCTTCAAAATATCACCATATTCTTCATGATAGAGAGTCTCTTGTTTTGTCACTTTCATATGCTAGTGGGAATTTTCATTATGTAACTTGGATTGTATATTCCAATGATGGGCTTCCTCAAATGGCCCTAGGTCTTCGTGAGCAAGCAATATGGTGCACACCCACTAGTTTTCATTTGTGAGCTTTCATACACTTATAGCTCTAGTGCATCCGTTTCATGGCAATCCCTACTCATTCACATTGATATCTATTGATGGGCATCTCCATATCCCATTGATACGCTGAGTCGATGTGACCATCTCACCCTTTTTGCCTCACAACCTCCACTACACTCTATTCCACCTGTAGTGCTATATCCATGGGTCACACTCATGTATTGCGTGAGAGTTGAAAAAAGTTTGAGAAAGTAAGAGGTCGAAAACAATTACTTGGCCAATACCGAGCTTGTGCATGATTTAAATTCGTTGTGTGGGGATGATGGAGTATAGCCAGATTATGATTTTGTAGGGATAACTTTCTTTGGCCATGTTATTTCGAAAGTTCCTGATTACTTTGCAAGTATGCTTGAAGTATTACTATTTTCATCTCAATATTAAACTTTTGTTTTGAATCTTATGGATCTGAACCTTCATACCACAATAAAGAAGATTATAAGAATAAATATGCTAGGTAGCATTCCTCATAAAAAATTCTGTTTTTATCACTTCCCTACCCGAGGACGAGTAGGAGTTAAGCTTGGGGATGCTTGATACGTCTCCAACGTATCTATAATTTTTGATTGTTTCATGCTATTATATTATCAACGTTGGATGTTTTATATGCATGAATATGCTATTTTATATTATTTTTGGGACTAACTTATTAACTCAGTGCCCAGTGCTAGTTTTTGTTTTTTCCGTGTTTTTGACCTTTTTCAGATAGGAATATCAAACGGAGTCCAAACGGAATAAAACTTTCGCCATGATTTTTTATGGAAAATATCAAAAATACCTGAAGGAAAAACTACCGGAGAGGGGGCCCGAGGGAGCCACGGGCCTGGGAGGCACGGCCACCCCCCTGGCCGCGCCTGGGAGGCTCGTCACCTCCTCGTGGCCCCTATCGATTTGTTTCCAATGCCACACGGTCTTATAAATAGAGAAACCCGCAGAATTAAACCTAGATCGGGAGTTCCGCTACCGCAAGCCTCCAGAGCCACCAAAAAACAATCGGGAGCCCGTTCCGGCACCCTGCCGGAGGGGGAATCCATCTCCGGTGGCCGTCTTCATCATCCCGGCGATCTCCATGACGAGGAGGGAGTAGTCCACCCTCGGGCTGAGGGTATGTACCAGTAGCTATGTGTTTGATCTCTCCCTCTCCTGTTCTTGAGATGTCCTGATCTCTATGTACCATGGGCTTTGCTACTATAGTTGGATCTTATGATGTTCTCCCCCCTCTCCCTTCTTGTAATGAATTGAGTTTTCCCTATGAAGTTATCTTATCGAATTGAATCTTTAAGAACACTTGATGTATGTCTTGCACGTGTCTATGTGTGGTGACAATGGGATATTCATGTGAGCACTTGATGTATGTTTTGGTGATCAACTTGCGGGTTTCATGACCTCGGGAACCTATGCATAGGGGTTGTCACACGTTTTGACTCTCCATTAGAAACTTCCGGGGCACTCTTTGAAGTTCTATGTGTTGGTTGAATAGATGATTTTGAGATTGTGTGATGCATGTCGTATAATCATACCCATGGATACTTGAGGTGACAATGGAGTATCTAGGTGACATTAGGGTCTTGGTTGATATGTGTCTTAAGGTGTTATTCTAGTACTAACTCTAGGATAGATTGAACGGAAAGAATTGCTTCGTGTTATTTTAGTACGGACTCTTGAATAGATCGATCAAAAAGAATAACTTTGTGGAGGTTTCGTACCCGACAATAATCTCTTTGTTTGTTTTCTACTATTAGTGACTTTGGAGTGACTCATTGTTGCACATTGAGGGCTAGTTATATGATCCAATTATGTTATCATTGTTGAGAGAACTACACTAGTGAAAGTATGAACCCTAGGCCTTGTTTCCAAGTATTGCAATACCGTTCGTGCTCACTTTTACTATTAGTTACCTTGTTGTTTTTATAATTTCAGATTACAAAAACCTTTATCTACTATCTATATTGCACTTGTATCACCATCTCTTCGCCGAACTAGTGCACCTATACAACTTACCATGTATTGGGTGTGTTGGGTACACAAGAGACTCTTTTTTATTTGGTTGCAGGGTTGCTTGAGAGATACCATATTCATCCTACACCTCCTACGGATTAATAAACCTTAGGTCACCGACTTAAGGGAAAATTGCTACCGTCCTACAAACCTCTGCACTTGGAGGCCAAACAACATCTACAAGGAGAAGGTTGCGTAGTAGACATCACACACCTCTCCACCAGCGCTACTACTATTATTACGTATTTCTTTTTTATGTCGTATATTCATACGCCACTATACAAGTTTTCATAATACATCATTGTCATATAACAACTCCTCCTCGTCATCATTTTCATCAAACAGATAACTAGATTTCAAAAACTTTACAAGTCCAGACCAAACTGCTAGATCGAGACCAATAATGAGAAAACTATTAAACCTTAAACTAGAGCTTAATCCTACTACAATACTATTAATGAGCAGAATCTGGTGGTGCAGAATCTGATGGTGGTGGGGGCATTCTTGGCGGAAGTATCCCGACAACACTTCCCCCATCGGGCTCGTGAGCCGGGCATGAAGATCTCACTTGTTGTAGTGCCCATTCCATATCCAATTGGGGACTACTATGAGGTGGCATCCGAGCTCGCTCTGTAGCATTGGCCTCCGCGAAGATGACGCCTGCTGCAACTTGTAGTTGTGTTTGGGCATAACTCTTGCACTCCTTTACTTCAAACTCTTAGTGACTACACTGAATCTTCCGAAACATTTCCTCCGCCTCTTTCAGTTCCCGCATACAATCTCTCCATCCGAACACTGCATCGTCAACCCTTTTTCCCCGTGCCAATATCTTGCTCCGCCACTTCAACTCCTCTTCACGGGAACGTCTAGGAGCCATGGAATCCCTGTAAATTTGGCATCACATTTGCTTAACAATGGACATATTAAGTAGACATCACATAGAACAAATCTCATGAAGAAATCAGATCCATCCATCCATCTAAGTAGACATCACAAATTAAGTAGACATCACATATTAAGTAGACATCGCATATCATGAAGAAATCATATCAATCCGTCTAACCATCTAAATGCATCCATTCACGTCATCCATCCATCTAACCATATAAATTTCATCCATCCATCCATCTAACCATCTAAATTTCATCCATCCATTCATCTAACCATCTAAATTTCATTTAATCCATCCATATGGGAGAGAGGAGGTACAGGGAGAGATATCGCTGCGTGGATGGACGGGATGTGGGGGAACCGCCGCGTGGGGATGACCTGGAGGGGAGCCGCTGCATGGGGATGACCGGGAGGGGAGCCGCCGTGTGGGGGGAGGGCCCGGACGGGGAGCCGCCGAGTGGAGATGACCGCGATGGGGAGCCGTCGCGTGAGGAGGGCCAGGACGGGGAGGGCCGCCGCATCGGAGCGCCGGTGCGGGGATATGGTGCGGTGGTGCGAGGATGAGATCGATCTGAGAGTGAGAAGCGAGGGGCGCGTGGGGGAAGATGATAAATAGAGGGACCCAATTAGCAGCAGCGCTGGATGGGAACATCGCTACTTCTACGCTATTAGTAGTAGCGTTGCCCCCTGACAGCCGCTACTACTACCGTTTGCCCCCCATCGATCGGGATGGGACCAGTTAGTAGTAGTGGCGGTTAATAATCTAGCGCTACTGCAAATTAGCAACAGTGACCGTTATTTTCCAGTGCTACTAATGATGTCGTACCTATAACGTTTTTCCTAGTAGTGAATGGTCCTTGCTCCTGGCCCACAATAATTGGCTCCGGTTTGTGGTAGGAACCGGGACCAAATGGGGTCCGTTAGTACCATTTCCAGCCACGAACCAGGACCAAAGGTTGACCTATATATACCCCCTGCGACCAGACCAGTGCACTGCTCTATTTTTTGGTCGGCCGTGTGAGAGCTTTGAGGTGCTCTAGCTCACCTCCTATGAACATGAGGTGTTCGATCAAATGCCCAAGTCACACTTAATCTTTCTCCTCTCGAAGCTCCTTGTCCAAGATTCATTTTCCTCAAGATTTGGCTAGGTTTGGCGGTCCGTCCCGTCCTCACCGCCGTCGATCACCCGCGCCCATCTCGGCGCCGGCAACACCATTGTTAGCCTCTTCTTCTTATATTCTTTAGATAGATAGATACTTGTGTAATTTTCTTAATTTTATTATTGTTTGTTATTATATAGTGCGATGGTTTTGCTATCCGCCTCCGTCGTCCCTCGTCCTCTCTATTAATACACTTTATTATATAACACACGCAGATGCACCGACAATGGATGTACGGTGACCGACGCACCTCCGAGTATATTAAGAGCCTGCATAATTTCCTCGAAGCGGCTGAGACAAACAAGCAGAATGGTTTTATGCACTGTCCATGTAATGTCTGTGAGAATACGAAGGCTTTCTCCAACTCTAAGACCCTACACATCCACCTGCTTGAGAAGGGTTTTATGCCACTATAATGTTTGGACCCAGCACAGAGAAAGAGGGGTTATGATGGAAGACAACGAAGAAGAAGAGGATGGTGACAACTATGTGCCTCCTAAATATGGTGATGCTGCAACGGGGGAAGATGAAGATCAAGAGGAACCATACGATGTGCCTGCTACTTCTCGAGCATGCGTTCGTTTCCCGTGAAGAGGAACGGTTTGATGCAGCAAAGTAGATAAGTATTTCCCTCAGTTTTTGAGAACCAAGGTATCAATCCAGTAGGAGATACAAGCGAGCCACCAATAGATATACCTGCACAAGGAATCAAACTCTTGCACCTAACGCTATAAAGGGGTTGTCAATCCCTTCACCGTTATTTGCAAGGATGAGATCTAGTAGAGATAGATATAATAGGATGCATGAACGGAAAGTAAAACTAAGAGTAAAAACAATGAAGCAAGTATTTTTGGTGTTTTTGGTTTTAGATCTGAAAATATAATATGGAAAATAGACCCGAGGCCATAGGTTTCACTAGATGGCTTCTCTCATGATGGCAAGTCTTACGGTGGGTGAACAAATTACTATCGAGCAATTGATAGAAAAATTGAATAGTTATGAAGATATCCAAGGCAATGATTATGCATATAGGCATCATGTCCGTGACAAGTAGACCGAAACGATTATGCATCTACTACTTTACTGCACACATCGACCGACTCCTGCGTGCATCTAGAGTATTAAGTTCATGAAGAACAGAGTAACACATTAGGTAAGATGACATGATGTGGAGGGATAAACTCAAGAAATATGATGAAAACCCCATCTTTTTACCCTTGATGGCAACAATACAATATGTGCCTTGCTACCCCTACTATGTCACAGGGTGAGGACACCGCAAGATTGAACCCAAAACTAAGCACTTCTCCTATTGCAAGAATTACCAATCTAGTTGGCCAAACCAAACCAATAATTCTAAGAGACTTGCAAGGATATGAAATCATGCATATAAGAATTCAGGAAATTCTCAAATAATATTCATGAAAAATCTGAACATAAATCCACAATTCATCGGATCTCGACAAACACACCGCAAAAGAGTATTACATCGGATAAATCTCCATTAAGATCATGAAGAACATGGCATTGAGAAGAAAAGAGAGAGAAGAAGCCATCTAGATACTAGATATGGACCCATAGGACTGTGGTGAACAACTCACGCATCATCGGAGGGGCAATGGAGTTGATGTAGATGCCCTCCGTGATCGAATCCCCCTCCGGCAGATTATCAGAAAAGGCTCCAAGATTGGATCACTCGGGAACGGAGGCTTCTGGCGGCGGAAAAGTGTTTTCGTGGCTTGTTCTAATAATGAAGGAATATTTGGGTATTTATAGGTTGAAGATTAGGGTTAGGGGAGGTGCCAGGGGCCCACAAGCCTGCCTAGTGCGGGTGCCCCCCTGGCCGCGACAAGCGGGCTTGTGGCCCCGTGGCAACTCCTCTTACTTGGTTCTCAAGTCTCGTGGCTTCCATATTTTCCGGAAAAAATCTTTCCGGAGGTTTTATTCCGTTTGGACTCCGTTTAATATTCCTTATCTATGAAACTCAAGAACAAGGAAAAACAGAAACTGGCACCATGATCTAGATTAATAGGTTAGTCTCAAAAATAATATAAAATAGCATATTAATGCATATAAGACATCCAAAACAGATAATATAATAGCATGGAACAATCAAAAATTATAGATACGTTGGAGACGTATCGGCATCCCCAAGCTTAATTCCTGCTCGTCCTTGAGTACGTAAATGATAAAAACAGAAATGTTGATGTGGAATGCTACCCAACATATTTATCCATGTAATATTGTTTATTGTGCCATGAACTTTCAGAACCGTTAGATTCAAAACAATAGTGTAATATTGACATAAAAACAATAATACTTCGAGCACACCAACAAGGTAGTCGTGTCCTTTTGAAATGACATGGCCTTAGAAAGTTATCCCTACAAAATCCTATGGTCTAGCTATGCTCCATCTTCCCGACACAAAGTATCTAAATCATGCACAACCCCGATGAACAAGTCAAGAAATCGTTTCACACTGTTGGTGTTCTCAAACCTTTTCAACTCTCACGCAATACGTGAGCGTGATCCATGGATATAACATTATAGGTGGAATAGAATATGGTGAGGGTGCAAGGAAAAAGGAGAAGATAATCTCACATCAACTAGGCGTATCAACGGGCTATGGAGATGCCCATCAATAGATATCAATGTGAGTGAGCATGGATTGCCATGCAACAAATGCACTTAGAGCTCTAAGTGTATAAAAGGTCAAAAAGAAAACTAAGTGGTCCTGCATAATGAATATCCACTAGTTATATGAAAGTGACAAAATAGGAGACTCTCTATCATGAAGATCATGGTGCTACTTGTTGGAAATATGCCCTAGAGGCAATAATAAATGGTTATTATTGTATTTCCTTGTTCATGATAATTGTCTATTGTTCATGCTATAATTGTGTTAACCGGAAACCATAATACATGTGTGAATACATAGACCACAACGTGTCCCTAGTGATCCTCTAGTTGGATACCTCGTTGATCAATAGATGGTCATGGTTTCATGACAATGGCCGTTGATGTCGTTGATAATGGGCTCACATCATTAGGAGAATGATGTGATGGACAAGAACCAATCCTAAGCATAGCACAGTATATCGAGTAGATCGTCTGCTAAAGCTCTTCCAATGTCAAGTATCATTTCCTTAGACCATGAGATTGTGCCACTCCTGGATACTATAGGAGTGATTTGGGTGTGCAAATGTAGCGACCCGACTCAAAACGAGTCAAGCCTCTGTGTGTTCTGTGCCATCCCTGGATCAGTATGCTGGCACACACAATACATCAATGTATATATCAAAGTGCAATCACATGTAAATAACGTAAAACTGATATATACCTTAAAATAGCAGCGGATACAGTCAACGGGAGTGGAGTCCCAATAACACCAACGGCAAGTTGAGTGCAGACTGTAACCCTGAATCGTACTATTATCTGTCGTAGAAGAGTATCTGCAACATAAGACGTTACAGCCGTGTAGGTCAGTACATTGAATGTACTGGCAAGATCACCATAGTAGAACAGAAGAATAAAGACTATTCTATATGCAAAGGATTTGAGGCTCTGTGTCTGAGTTTTTGCGTGAAAGCTGATTTTATTTTCCTACAACAAAGGAATATCAGGAATTTCACTATGGAGTTACCTATCATGACATGGTTCCGCCAACCAATGTCTCAATTGCCCATAAGTATCATTAAGTTGCCCACAATTAGTTATTAGTCTAGTGTTGAGAGTTCAGAGATAGATCCAAGTCTAGAAGCTCAAATTGTCCGTAACCGGGGACACGGCTAATCGATTAGGTTTAACTCTGCAGAGTGTTGTGTACTTTACCCACAAGATTCTTTCCCTCCTGGTAAGTCCTCGCACTGCCTGGTGTTTGAGAACAGGATGAAAGAAACATGGTCTTTCAGAGTGCTTCCCTGACTGTCTGACAGTGCCCATCCCATCCTAACGTCGACTACATCTCGTAGCACTGCCCAGCAGAGTCACAACAAAGATCAACAAAGCCAGAGCCCATAATGACTTGTGGCTACACAGGTAAGCTTCCGGGCATGAAGTATTCATCCTTCTCTTTGAGTCTGGGTGAAGCTTTCCGCAAGATGTCATGGCGCTTCTCCATGCATCCCGGCCATCCACTGGTTTCTCCAGGGATGCCCAATCAACCATCCTTCACCCAGTAGTGTGTATTGAAAACTTGTCTTCTCGAGTCTTGAAGTCTTGAGGTCTTGAAGATGCAGGACTTGAAGATGTCTTCATGAAGTCGTCGTTTTGACGTGGAGTCCTTCTTCACACCACTCACGAACACTCATACCAGACCCCGTCTACTTTAGCATAGCATTGCACTAACTAGCGTTCCCGGGGCTTTAGTAACAAGTGGTGGGTTCCTACCTCATGCATTCTACTCAACTACAAGAGTTTCAATAACACTACGGGAGGGATCTGTTGAATGATGTCTCTACATGCAATAAAACATAGGTATGAAAAGATGGTCAAAGTGAACTTGCCTGTACTGTTGATGCAGAGAAACATCGCTCTCAGAAATAACTTGATAGACTATACGTCACTCTCCGATGAAATCTATAACAAACATTGCATACATATAAGCAATCATACTAGCAATCAATTCTAACAATCACACGGTAACACAAAAAACAAAATCAACAAGGTTGATGAAAGAAATACTTAAGACAAAGTTGAAACACAAAAATCCAACAAATTCAAAAGTAACACAAAACCCAAAACAAAGTAAACTATAATAAAAGGATTTTAGTAAATATTTTTCTAGCAAAATGAATTACTTTTGAAAAACAACTAAAACTATGAAAACAACATTCTAAACAACATAAGTGTTTGCTTACAAGCACAACCATAAACTAAGAGAAAACAAATTATGAAACAACTAAGTTAGCAGAAATTAATTAATAAAATATATATTACAAAACAGAATTAGATCATCTAAAACTTTTGGGAAAAGAGTTTCTATAAAAACTAAATTGTTTTATAAAACATTACCTAATGAAGAAAAGTATAGTTTCCTATAATAATAGAGTAAAACTAAACAATTTTTGTTTAAAACATTTATTTACAGAAAAGAATTAGTAAAACTTTATTTGAAAACAGAATCTAAATACTTAAAAATTTAGTTAAAAGAATTGTTACTAACAAATTTGCTTTTAAAACAACTATACCTATTTGAAAGAGGGTATAGATCCCTACAACAAAATTTTTTAAACTAAACAAATTAACTTTTGTTAACAGCAAGCAATTTACTAAGGTTTGGAACAACAAAACTAAATGGAATCTGAAACTTAATATAAATCATATTCAGATGTTCAAAATAAAACAAAGTAAATCAATATAAATAAACTAATATGAAACTTAACAGATTCTGTTTGGTTTGAAAACACTATTTAAAATTATTATAAAATTCTCAAACTCTACCAAATGATAGCTATGGTCACTAGTAACAAGTAGGAAAAATAATCATTCAAAAATTCATTTTAGAACTCAAGATATTCAGAAAACAAAATTTAAATCCAATCTGTCCAAATTCAAATTTATATTTTCAAACATAGGCAAAATTTGATATCTACAGAAACTAGATAAAATTTGTGACAGCATGCAAAAGGAATCAATTAAAAACATTAAATAGTTTAAAAGATATAAGAAAAATGAAATCTAAACCGATTCTGGAAACAGAAATTAAATCAGAAAAGAAAAAATTCATTTCTAACGGTGAGGGGGCTACGTGGCATGCTCTAGTTCGTCCAGGTAGGCGTGTGCTAGGGGGTTTCGGGCGGTTGACCGGTGCTTTAGAAGAAAACGGTTCGCGTTTAATAGGTTCTAATCTGGATCGTCAGATCCAGATCGCACGTGGGAGAGGGGTGGTGGAGCTCACCGCGGTGGTGGGTCGCCGGCGAGGGCTTCTCCGGCGAGGCCGAGGTGAAGTGGTCAACGTGGGCGGCGCTCCGGTGGTCCTCCGGCGACGGCGAGGGCATTAGTCGACGGCAGCGAGTACGGCGAGCACGTCGGTGGCGTCAGTGAGGCTCGGGGGCGTCGGAGTCGACGGGCAGGAGCTCCTCGAGCTTCGGATGGGGAGGTTACTCCGGCGAGGGCGACAGTGAGGCGGGTCTGGGGTCTCTAGGGCTCGGGCAGGGGATGGGGTGGTGCGCACGGGTGAGAGGAGCTCGATGGTGCGCTCGGGAGAGGTCGGGGAGGTCGGAGACGGGCGCTAGCAGGGGAGAGGCGCGGCGGCGACCGAAAGCTCCGGCGAGCGATTCCGGCGAGGTGAGGGCTCGGAGAGAGGGGGAAGCAAGAGGAATGGGCTGAGGGGGAGCGGGGCTTCTTATAGGGGCTCAGAGGGGTCGGGGGAGTAAGGAGGGAGGAGATCCGCGTCGAGGGAAACCGGCGACGGCGTCGGGTGCGTGGGAGGAGGAAGGCGACCGGCGATGGTTTCGATCGGGCGCGTGGGACCAGGGTGTCAGCGACAGAGAGAGGGCGAGCGTAGTCAGCGGGCGACCGACCGGTAACGTTTTCGGCATTTAATGCTGGTGGGCTGGCCGTTTTATTATAAAACCGTTACCGTTTTCTATTTATGATTTTTCTAGAGCCATAAAACTTATTTAAAGCATTCGAATAAACACCAAATATAGTCAAATTTCATATCACAATTAACATAATAATAAATTCCATTTAATGGACATTTTTATTCTGGCATTTGAATACTTTGGAAAAAATATTATTTTCAAAAATTGCCCTTTTGCTTTTAAATCCCTTTGCAAATATTTTTCAGAATAACCCCTGGTTTTTATTATTCAAATAAATCACCAAGAAGTCCCTGGTGTGGAGTGTCATGTTACTCCTCTCAATTTTTTTTCCAGGGGTTTGAATACTTTGCAAATTGAAATAGGAACCAAATATGAAATGATTCCAAAAGAAAATCCAGAGATTTTCACATTCACTATTCAAAGATTTATTGTAAACTTCCAACTCATATTTCATATAATTTGAAGAAGTCATTTTATCTGCTCTCATGAAAATCATTGAGTTGCTTAAAGTTTTCTGAATTTGAAATATTTTCAAAATGGAAATTCAAATCATTTTCAAATCCCTTTTCATTTCTTTAAATGGAAGAAGTCATGTCATCTTCACTCTGGGGTTTTGTGATGAAATCAATTTGAATTCCTGGTGATCAAAATGCAGAGTGAAAGTTTTGGGAAAGTCATTTATTCCCCCTCATCAAACTTTCAAAATTTTCAAAAGTTTCAAATTTCACTCACTTTCAATCATTCAAGCAAACAAACAATCATTCTAGATTTATTATGACATTCCAAAGTTTGGGATGTTACAAATCTACCACACTTAAAATGAATCTCGTCCTCGAGATTCGGAGGGCTAGAAAGAATAGGTTAGGGTTTGGGGTCTTCTAACAAATCCATTGACCAAGAAGGCGTGGGGTCTACCACACTTAAAATAAGAGTTACTGGTCCTTCAAAATCTTGACAGTCCTTTGGGTGCTTCTGTCTGTTCACAACCTTCACAGTAACTTCCTGGGTGACGATCTTCCGTTATATCAAAATCTTGTGTCCTCACAACAAAGTGTACTTCCTCCAATACTGGGTCTTATTAACTGATAGGTCTCGTGATCATTCTAAATAACTTATCGATGATCTCATGGTGGTCTACCATTAGTGGTTACCCTGCAGTGAAATGGGTCTTGGCTTCATTCCTCACCGTAAAATTTCCTACGTGTGACAGAAACTGTCATGTACAAGGGTTCTTACATCATACCTTTCTAAGGCTTAAACAAAATCTTCAAAGAACGTCGTCTCTTTACTATGGGTAAGTCACTCAGATTTACCATTCCGAATAGCAAGAGAATGATAAGAGTAAGTCGTCATGGTGGCCAAACCATGTCGCACTGAAATCATTACCTTGTATAAGGTTTAGTGAATCTCGTATTCTAACACTTGGGCTTCCTCACAAGCATTGCAGAAATCTCTCTTGTCAACGAACAAAGTTCGGATAAATCCTTTGATTTCTGCAAGCTGAACAAAAGATCTAGCGTTTCCTTCACAACTCTCAGGTTTTCGTAAACTCCCAAGAAAACGATTGCTGATTAGTCGTAGCTTCTTCCAAATTTCTTCCTTCACAAAGGTGGGGCTTGATCCTTATCAATCCTGAGGTCAGTGAGTTATGGGTTCACTTGAATACTTGGATAACTTTAACTCACTCTTGGGGTTACTATCGTTCCATATTCCAGCATTACCTTCAGTTCACTCCATTATACCCTTGAGGTAACAATTACAGACTTATTCTTGTCTAGACTCCACTCAGCGGAATCCATTTTCCTTTCCATTGGTCTGTTTAACCTTGGGTATGGTCTCACTACAATCATTCTTTTTCTCAACGTTCCAGCTTCGAAAGCACTTTGTCTCAAAGGTTATTATCCGGATAGTTTGCGGCGGTTCCACATTCTCTTCATCTGTATTCACTTATCCAAACTCCTAAATCCGGGAAAAGGTACATGTGGTTACTACCACACTTAAAATGAAATGCACTCATGTCTTGCGTAGACCATATTTTCTCATATCCTCGAAAATGGTCAAAGATCTTGGGTCATAGAGTAACAACTCATGTGATACAACATAAGATAAATCAGGACACCATAAATTCCATTGATCTCATGGATTTATTACAACTCTGAGACTTCCGTTGCAAGATAAGCTCATGAAAAACAAAGGTGCTTCATGATACGTGTATTTCCATCTTCAAAACTTAACTATCCCATTCTAGCTTTCTTCTCATATTCAATCCTTGTTTACATCCTCAATCACTTCTTAAAACTCCTAGAAAATACTTTATTACAAATGCTGCTATCCACATAGTTTGGTATGGTCTAGCATCAACTCTCAACTTTATTCATTCATCTCCCCTTGGAGATATTTTAGTACCACTAAAAATTTCCGATGTGCTCCTTGAAATCCTCCATCTTTTCCTTGATTAGGGTGGACATGAGCTTCATCTCCATCATCTCCGTATGCACCTCTTGCAGGTATTCCTGAGTATGACGGAGTCTTGCTTCAAGTATTTCTCCAATATGGCATATGGCTTCCATGGCAGCTTCACGAACAGCGTCAAAGAAAATAGCTTGTGGTACACGAGATATGTAAAAGTATTGTCCAGTAGTCTTTGGGAAAACTCCCTTTGCACGGTGAAGGTGTACCTCCACATACCAAAGTTTCAATCCATTATCCATGAATGGGTAGCCTTTGTAGACTGCATCTCCTTCAAGATGGATGTGCTTCATCATATCCTTCAGGATCCTTGGGTAGTCATGATCACTGGTCAGGGTCATGATTGTTTACGAGCCTTTGAGGAAAGACTCATAAAGGGTGGTCATCTGCGTGTGTCAGAAAAGGTACTCAGAATTGACATATGTCTCGACTTGGGTAAACATCCATGTTATCCAAATTCAAACTTCAAATTCACTTTCCAACATCTTTAGAGTGTATTGTCATCCTTAAAAAATGATTTATCACCTCAAAGGATAAGAGTGCTACCTATTACATTTATTACATCCAGAATCCAAAACTCAGACTACTCATGTTTAGCCATTCTTCTCTGGGCATTTATCGGCATAGTGTCCTGTCTTCTTGCACTGGAAACAGATGAGCTCTGACAAATCTCGGGGCTTCTTGATGTTGGTGTTTGCTCCTTGGGTTCTTGATTCCTTTCTTGGGCACTTATCGGCATAGTGGCCCATATCCTTACACTTGTAACATCTAATATGACTCAAGTCCTTCTGTTCAGGGGCTTGTCTCTTCCTAAGGTTGTTTGTTCCGATCAAAACTTCAATTTCCTGTGGATCAAACTCCACTTATTCTGTCGGGAAGTTTCCCAGATACTCTTTTCTTTCCTTCGTACAGTCCTGTGAGAAATGTCCTTCTTCTCCATATGAATAGCAGACATTGCAGTAAAATCTGGTTAGGCCTTCTCCATTAGGGTCTTCAACATCTTCCTTCATCACAAGTTCTCCTAAATTTTCTCTAAAGGCTTCCTTCATTGCTTCCTTCTGCTGCTTGATGACTTCTTGTACCTTGGGGTACATTTGGCATTGAGCCGGGTAATGCATAGTCCCTTCACACAAGAAACATGTCACCCTACTAGTTGGGCACTCCTCAACTGGGTGATTTTCTTCACAATGACGACATCCATCCTTGTGTTCTTCCTGGGTGTGTCCTATCTCTCCACATATCTTGCATGCGCAAATCTTCTTCACAATTTTGCAATGGGGCTTCTGGGTGTTGGTGACAACATGAGATTTTTGTAGAGTCATCTTGAATTCTTCCCAAGTGATTGATGCTTGCCTATCATGGATATCTTCATGCATCTTCCACCAATGTGCAGCACCTTCTGCAAAGTACCGAAGAGCATACTGGACCATCTCGTTCCTTGCAACATGGTTACTCCTTAGGTGATCCTCCATGTTCTGAATCCATTCTTCTGTCTCTAACCGAGTCATCGATCCAGAATACCCAAGTCCAGCTTCATTCGTCATCTATTGGGTTCAAGGGTTTTGGGGATGAGATGGGTATGAGAGAGAAAGGAGAGGATACACACAATACAAACAATGGTTTTGAAAATTGATTTTTGTTGTGGCTGTCGAAAATTACACACAAATGACAACTCGCAAATCATCGTACCTAACGTAAGTATACAACAGGGGTTTGGTCTTCTAGGGCATAACTTGGAAATTGTTCATGGTCCTCGATTTCTTCGGGTCTTCATAGTCTTCAACTCGTGTAGCTTCAAGTATTCTAATGTATGATGAAATATTCTTTACTTGGAAAGGACCATCAGTTGTTTCGATATCTTGTCCTTCTTGGAGTGGCTTCAATTGATCCTTCGTGTGGTCAAAAGGGAAGGGGTATTGTCTAACTATTTGATAAAACTCAGGAAGGATGAGAAATAAAAGATCTTTTGAAAACAAAGTTTTCGAGAAATCATTTCCTAAGGGCTTTCCAGTTTCTAGGGTCACGTCCTACAGTCAGCATGTTCTCTGATACCATTTCTGTAGCGACCCGACTCAAAACGAGTCAAGCCTCTGTGTGTTCTGTGCCATCCCTGGATCAGTATGCTGGCACACACAGTACATCAATGTATATATCAAAGTGCAATCACATGTAAATAACGTAAAACTGATATATACCTTAAAATAGCAGCGGATACAGTCAACGGGAGTGGAGTCCCAATAACACCAACGGCAAGTTGAGTGCAGACCGTAACCCTGAATCGTACTATTACCCGTCGTAGAAGAGTATCTGCAACATAAGACGTTGCAGCCGTGTAGGTCAGTACGTTGAATGTACTGGCAAGATCACCATAGTAGAACAGAAGAATAAAGACTATTCTATATGCAAAGGCTTTGAGGCTCTGTGTCTGAGTTTTTGCGTGAAAGATGATTTTATTTTCCTACAACAAAGGAATATCAGGAATTTCACTATGGAGTTACCTATCATGACATGGTTCCGCCAACCAATGTCTCAATTGCCCATAAGTATCATTAAGTTGCCCACAATTAGTTATTAGTCCAGTGTTGAGAGTTCAGAGATAGATCCAAGTCTAGAAGCTCAAATTGTCCATAACCGGGGACACGGCTAATCGATTAGGTTTAACTCTGCAGAGTGTTGTGTACTTTACCCAAAAGATTCTTTCCCTCCTGGTAAGTCCTCGCACTTCCTGGTGTTTGAGAATAGGATGAAAGAAACATGGTCTTTCAGAGTGCTTCCCTGACTGTCTGACAGTGCCCATCCCATCCTAACGTCGACTACATCTCGTGGCAGTGCCCAACAGAGTCACAACAAAGATCAACCAAGCCAGAGCCCATAATGACTTGTGGCTACACAGGTAAGCTTCCGGGCATGAAGTATTCATCCTTCTCTTTGAGTCTGGGTGAAGCTTTCCGCAAGATATCATGGCGCTTCTCCATGCATCCCGGCCATCCACTGGTTTCTCCAGGGATGCCCAATCAACCATCCTTCACCCAGTAGTGTGTATTGAAAACTTGTCTTCTCGAGTCTTGAAGTCTTGAGGTCTTGAAGATGCAGGACTTGAAGATGTCTTCATGAAGTCGTCGTTTTGACGTGGAGTCCTTCACACCACTCACGAACACTCATACCAGACCCCGTCTACTTTAGCATAGCATTGCACTAACTAGCGTTCCCGGGGCTTTAGTAACAAGTGGTGGGTTCCTACCTCATGCATTCTACTCAACTACAAGAGTTTCAATAACACTACAGGAGGGATCTATTGAATGATGTCTCTACATGCAATAAAACATAGGTATGAAAAGATGGTCAAAGTGAACTTGCCTGTACTGTTGATGCAGAGAAACATCGCTCTCAGAAATAACTTGATCGACTATACGTCACTCTCCGATGAAATCTATAACAAACATTGCATACATATAAGCAATCATACTAGCAATCAATTCTAACAATCACACGGTAACACAAAAAACAAAATCAACAAGGTTGATGAAAGAAATACTTAAGACAAAGTTGAAACACAAAAATCCAACAAATTCAAAAGTAACACAAAACCCAAAACAAAGTAAACTATAATAAAAGGATTTTAGTAAATATTTTTCTAGCAAAATGAATTACTTTTGAAAAACAACTAAAACTATGAAAACAACATTCTAAACAACATAAGTGTTTGCTTACAAGCACAACCATAAACTAAGAGAAAAAAAATTATGAAACAACTAAGTTAGCAGAAATTAATTAATAAAATATATATTACAAAACAGAATTAGATCATCTAAAACTTTTGGGGAAAGAGTTTCTATAAAAACTAAATTGTTTTATAAAACATTACCTAATGAAGAAAAATATAGTTTCCTATAATAATAGAGTAAAACTAAACAATTTTTGTTTAAAACATTTATTTACAGAAAAGAATTAGTAAAACTTTATTTGAAAACAGAATCTAAATACTTAAAAATTTAGTTAAAAGAATTGTTACTAACAAATTTGCTTTTAAAACAACTATACCTATTTGAAAGAGGGTATAGATCCCTACAACAAAAATTTATAAACTAAACAAATTAACTTTTGTTAACAGCAAGCAATTTATTAAGGTTTGGAACAACAAAACTAAATGGAATCTGAAACTTAATATAAATCATATTCAGATGTTCAAAATAAAACAAAGTAAATCAATATAAATAAACTAATATGAAACTAAACAGATTCTGTTTGGTTTGAGAACACTATTTAAAATTATTATAAAATTCTCAAACTCTATCACATGATAGCTATGATCACTAGTGACAAGTAGGAAAAATAATGATTCAAAAATTCATTTTAGAACTCAAGATATTCAGAAAACAAAATTTAAATCCAATCTGTCCAAATTCAAATTTATATTTTCAAACATAGGCAAAATTTGATATCTACAGAAACTAGATAAAATTTGTGATAGCATGCAAAAGGAATCAATTAAAAACATTAAATAGTTTAAAAGATATAAGAAAAATGAAATCTAAACCGATTATGGAAACACAAATTAAATCAAAAAAGAAAAAAAATCGTTTCTAACGGTGAGGGGGCTACGTGCCATGCTCTAGTTCGTCCAGGTGGGCGTGTGCTAGGGGGTTTTGGCAGTTGACCGGTGCTTTAGAAGAAAACGGTTCGCGTTTAATAGGTTCTAATCTGGATCGTCAGATCCAGATCGGACGGGGGAGAGGGGTGGTGGAGCTTACCGCGGTGGTGGGTCGCCGGCGAGGGCTTCTCCGGCGAGGCCGAGGCGAAGTGGTCGATGTGGGCGGCGCTCCGGTGGTCCTCCGGCGACGGCGAGGGCATTAGTCGACGGAAGCGAGTACGGCGAGCACGTCGGTGGCGTCAGTGAGGCTCGGGGGCGTCGGAGTCGACGGGCAGGAGCTCCTCGAGCTTCGGGTGGGGAGGTTACTCCGGCGAGGGCGACAGTGACGCGGGTCTGGGGTCTCTAGGGCTCGGGCAGGGGATGGGGTGGTGCCCACAGGCGAGAGGAGCTCGATGGTGCGCTCGGGAGAGGTCAGGGAGGTCGGAGACGGGCGCTAGGAGGGGAGAGGCGCGGCGGCGACCGAAAGCTCCGGCGAGCGATTTCGGCGAGGTGGGGGCTCGGAGAGAGGGGGAAGCAAGAGGAATGGGCTGAGGGGGAGCGGGGCTTCTTATAGGGGCTCAGAGGGGTCAGGGGAGTAAGTTGGGAGGAGATCCGCGTCGAGGGAAACCGGCGACGGCGTCGGGTGCTTGGGAGGAGGAAGGCGACCGGCGACGGTTTCGATCGGGCGCGTGGGACCAGGGTGTCAGCGAGTAAGAGAGGGCGAGCGTAGTCAGCGGGCGACCGACTGGTAACGGTTTCGGCATTTAATGCTGGTGGGCTGGCCGTTTTATTATAAAACCGTTACTGTTTTCTATTTATGATTTTTCCAGAGCCATAGAACTTATTTAAAGCATCCGAATAAATACCAAATATAGTCAAATTTCATATCAAAATTAACAGAATAATACATGCCATTTAATGGACATTTTTATTCTGGCATTTGAATAATTTGGAAAAAATATTATTTTTAGAAATTGCCCTTTTGCTTTTAAATCCCTTTGCAAATATTTTTCAGAATAACCCCTGGTTTTTATTATTCAAATAAATCACCAAGAAGTCCCTGGTGTGGAGTGTCATGTTACTCCGCTCAAATTTTTTTTCCAGGGTTTTGAATACTTTGAAAATTGAAATAGGAACCAAATATGAAATGATTCCAAAAGAAAATCCAGAGATTTTCACATTCACTATTCAAAGGTTTATTGTAAACTTCCAACTCATATTTCATATAATTTGAAGAAGTCATTTTATCTTCTCTCATGAAAATCATTGAGTTGCTTAAAGTTTTCTGAATTTGAAATATTTTCAAAATGGAAATTCAAATCATTTTCAAATCCCTTTTCATTTCTTTAAATGGAAGAAGTCATGTCATCTTCACTCTGGGGTTTTGTGATGAAATCAATTTGAATTCCTGGTGATCAAAATGCAGAGTGAAAGTTTTGGGAAAGTCATTTCATTCCCTCTCATCAAACTTCAAAATTTTCAAAAGTTTCAAATTTCACTCACTTTCAATCATTCAAGCAAACAAACAATTATTCTATATTTATTATGACATTCCAAAGTTTGGGATGTTACAGCAAAACATCGCAACATAACTGGGTGGCTGTAAAGGTGCACTACGAGTATCTCTGAAACTGTCTGTTGGGTTGGCACGAATCGAGACCTAGATTTGTCACTCCATGTGATGGAGAGGTATCTTTGGGCCCACTCGGTAAGACATCATCATAATGAGCTCAAAATGACTAAGGAGTTATCCACAGGATGATGTGTTACGGAATGAGTAAAGAGACTTGTCGGTAATGAGATTGAACAAGGTATAGGGATACTGACGAGATAATCTCGGGCAAGTATCATACAGGTAGACAAACGGAATTGCATACGGGATTGATTGAATCCCCGACATCACGGTTCATCCGATGAGATCATCGTGGAGCATGTGGGAGCCAACATGGGTATCCAGATATCGCTGTTGGTTATTGACCAAAGAGGTGTCTTGGTCATGTCTACGTGTCTCCCGAACCCGTAGGGTCTACACACTTAAGGTTCGATGACGCTAGGGTTATAGGGAAATAGCGTACGTAGTTACCGAAGGTTGTTCGGAGTCCCGGATGAGATGCTGGACGTCACGAGGAGTTCCGAAATGGTCCGGAGACAAAGATTGATATATATAAAGTGAGGTTTTGGTTATCGGAAATGTTTCATGTGTCACGGGTAAACGTACCGGGACCACCGGAAGGGTTCCGGGGGTCCACCGGGAGGGGCCACGTGCCCCGGAGGGCTGCGTGGGCCAAAGGTGGAGGGAACCATCTCCTAGGTGGGCTGGTGCACCCCTCCCACCTGGCCCAAGGTGCAACAAAGGAGAGAGGGGGGCAAACCCTATCCCAGATGGGCCCTAGGCCCACCCTAGGGCGGTTAGGGCAGACGCACCCCTCTCCCTTCCCTTTTGGCCGCTAGCTAAGATCCCATATAGGGGATGCCACACCACCTAGGGTGGGAACACCAGGGGTGGTCACCCTCCTCCCTCTCTTCCTATATATAGTGGAGGGTTTGGGGCTGCCGGACACACGACTCTCTCTCCCTCTCTGCGCAACCCTACTTCTCCTACTCCTCGTTCTCCGTAGTGCTTGGCGAACCCCTGCCGGAGACCACGCAGCTCCACCATCACCATGCCGTCGTGCTTCCAGAGCTCTCCCTCAACCTCTCTTTCCTCCTTGCTGGATCAAGGAGTAGGAGACGTCACCGGGCTGCACGTGTGTTGAACGCGGAGGCACCATTTTTCGGCGCTAAGATCGGATTCCACCGTGTTCTTGTAATGCTTCCACTTAGCGATCTTCAAAGGTATGAAGATGCACTCTCCCCTTACTTGTTGCTGGTCTCTCCATAGATAGATCTTGGTGAACACGTAGGAATTTTTTTGATTTACTACTACGTCTCACAAGAGTGGCATCATGAGCTAGGTCTATGCGTAGAATCTATGCACAAGTAGAATACAAAGTTGTTGTGGGCGTCGATCTTGTTAATTTTCTTACCACTACTAGTCTTATCTTGATTCAGTGGTATTGTGGGATGAAGTGGCCCGGACCAACTTTACACGTACGCTTACGTGAGACCGGTTCCACCGCCTCACATGCACTTGTTGCATAAGGTGGATAGCGGGTGTCTGTCTCTCCCACCTTAGTCGGATTGGATTCGATGAAAAGGGTCCTTATGAAGGGTAAATAGCAATTGGCATATCACGTTGTGGTTTTGGCATAGGTAACAAACGTTCTTGCTAGAAACCTATAGCAGCCACATAAAAACTTGCAACTACAAATTAGAGGACGTCTAACTTGTTTTTGTAGCATATGCCTTGTGATGTGATATGGCCAAAAGCATGTGATGTGATGCATTGTGATGTATGAGATCGATCATGTTCTTGTAATAGGATTCACGACTTGCATGCCAATGAGTATGACAACCGGCAGGAGCCATAGGAGTTTTCTTATTTTATTGTGTGACCTGCGTTTCAATCATAAATGCCATGTACTTACTTTACTTTATTGCTAAACGTTAGCCATAGTAGTAGAAGTAATAGTTGGCGAGACAGCTTCACGAAGACACAATGATGGAGATCATGACGATGGAGATCATGGTGTCGTGCCGGTGACAGTGATGATCATGGTGCCCTGAAGATGGAGATCAAAGGAGCAAGATGATATTGACCATATCATGTCACTATATTGATTGCATGTGATGTTGATCATGTTTACATCTTATTTTCTTAGAATGACGGTAGTAAATAAGATGATCTCTCAACAAAATTTCCAGAAAGGTGTTCACCCTAACTGTGCACCGTTGCTAAAGATCATTGTTCCGAAGAACCACATGATGATCGAGTGTGATAGGTTCTAACGTTCGCATACAACGGGTGTAAGCCAGATTTACCCACGCGAAACACTTAGGTTGACTTGACGAGCCTAGCATGTACAGACATGGCCTCGGAACATGGAAGACCGAAAGGTCGAACATGAGTCGTATAGAAGATACGATCAACATGGAGATGTTCACCATGGATGACTAGTCCGTCTCACGTGATGATCGAACACGGGCTAGTTGACATGGATCATGTATCACTCGGATGACTAGAGAGATGTCTATATAAGTAGGAGTTCATTAAATAATTTGATTATGTGAACTTAATTATCATGAACTTAGTCTAAAATTGTCTTTACAATCTATATTGTAGATCCAATGGCCAACGCTAATGTGACCCTCAACTTCAACGCGTTCCTAGAGAAAACCAAGCTGAAAGATGATGGAAGCAACTATGCGGACTGGGTCTGTGGCTTCAGGATCATCCTCATAGCTTCCAAAAGATTGTATGTCCTTGATGCACAGGTAGGTGACGCACCCATATTCCCAGCAGATCAAGACGTTATGAACGCTTGGCAGTCACGCTGCGATGATTACTCCCTTGTTCAGTGCGGCATGTTTTACAGTTTAGAACCGGGGATCCAAAAGTGTTTTGAGCAACACGGAGCATATGAGATGTTCCAAGAGCTAAAACTGGTTTTCCAAGATCATGCCCGGGTCAAGAGATATGATGTCTCCAACAAGTGCTTCAGTTATAAGATGGAGGAATACAACTCTATCAGTGAGCACATACTCAAAATGTCTGGGTTGCACAACCGCTTGACTCAGCTGGGAGTTAATCTCTCGGATGACTTGGTCATTGACAGAATCCCCCAGTCTCTTCCACCTAGCTATAAGAGCTTTGTGATGAACTACAACATGCAGGGTATGGAGAAGTCCATTCCTGAGTTGTACTCGATGCTGAAATCAGCGGAGGTCGAGATCAAAAACGAGCATCAAGTGTTGATGGTGAATAAGACCACTAGTTTCAAGAAAGGCAATGGTAAAAAGAACTTCAAGAAGGATGACAAACCTGTTGTCGTGCCCGGTAAGCAAGTTGCTGGGAAGAAGAACAAGCATGGACCCAAGCCTAAGACTGAGTGCTTTTATTGCACAGGTTACTGGTCACTAGAAGCGGAATTGCCCAAGTACTTAATAGATAAGAAGGTTGACAACGTTAAAGGTATATATGATATACTTGTTATTGACGTGTACCTAACCAGCACTCGTAGTAGCTCCTGGGTATTTGATACCGGTGTAGTTGCTCACTTTTGTAACTACAAGAAGGAGCTGCAGAATAAGCAGAGACAGGCAAAGGACGAGGTGACGATGCGCGTCGGGAATGGTTCCAAGGTCGATGTGATCGCCGTCGGCACACTACCTCTACATCTACCTTTGGGATTAGTTTTAAACCTCAATAATTGTTATTTAGTACCAGCTTTGATCACGAACATTGTATCTGGATCTCGTTTGATGCAAGATGGCTACTCATTTAAATCTGATAATAATGGTCGTTATATTTATATGAGAGAAATGTTTTATGGTCCTGCCCCGCTGGTCAATGGTTTATTTTTGATGAATCTCGAACGTGATGTTACACATGTCCATAGTGTGAGTACCAAAAAGTGTAAGGTTGATAATGATAGTCCCACTTACACGTGGCACTGCCGCCTTGGTCATATTGGTGTTAAACACATGAAGAAGCTCCATGCTGATGGACTTTTGGAGTCTCTTGACTTCGGATCATTTGACACGTGCGAACCATGCCTCATGGGCAAGATGACCAAGACTCCATTCTCCGGAACAATGGAGCGAGCAACTGACTTGTTGGAGATAACACATACCGATGTATGCGGTCCAATGAGCGTCGAGGCTCGCGGTGGCTACCGTTATGTTCTCACCCTCACTGATGACTTGAGAAGATATGGGTATGTCTACTTAATGAAACACAAGTCTGAAACCTTTGAAAGGTTCAAGGAATTTTAGAGTGAGGTAGAGAATCTACGTGACAGGAAAATAAAGTGCTTACAATCTGATCCTGGCAGAGAAATATTTAAGTCGCGAGTTTGGCATGCACCTAAGGAAATGTGGAATTGTTTCATAACTCACACCGCCTGGCACACCTCAGCGAAACGGTGTGTCTAAACGTCGTAATCGCACTCTATTGGATACGGTGCGATCTATGATGTCCGTTACCGACTTACTGCTATCATTTTGGGGATATGCATTAGAGACTACCGCATTCACATTAAATAGGGCACTGTCAAAGTCCGTTGAGATGACACCGTATGAATTATGGTTTGGAAAGAAACCTAAGCTGTCGTTTCTAAAAGTTTGGGGATGCAATGCTTATGTGAAGAAACTTCAACCTGAGAAGCTCAAACACAAAACGGAAAAGTGTGTCTTCATAGGATATCCCAAAGAGACTATTGGGTATACCTTCTACCTCATATCCGAAGGCAAAGTCTTTGTTGCCAAGAATGGATCCTTTCTCAAGAAAGAGTTTCTCTCGAAAGAAGTAAGTGGGAGGGAAATAGAACTTGATGAGGTAATTGTACCTCCACTCGAACCGGAGAGTAGTGCAGCACAGGAAGTTGTTTCTGTGGAGCCTATACTGGCTGGAGAGGAAGTTAATGATGTTGATCATGAAACTTCAAATAAAGTTACTATTGGACATCAAAGGTCCACTAGGACACGTTCCGCACCAGAGTGGTATGGCAACCCTGTCCTGGAGATCATGTTGTTGGACAACGGTGAACCTTCGAACTATGAAGAAGCAATGGCGGGCCCGAATTCCAACAAATGGCTTGAGGCCATGAAATCCGAGATAGGATCCATGTATGCCACCAAAGTCATGGACTTTTGCGGACTTGCCTGATGATAAGTGAGCCATTGAAAATAAATGGATCTTTAAGAAGAAGACTGACGCAGATGGTAATGTGACCGTCTATAAGGCTCGGCTTGTCGCTAAGGGTTATCAACAAGTTCAAGGAGTTGACTACGATGATACTTTCTCACCCGTAGCGATGCTGAAGTCTGTTCGAATCATGTTAGCAATTGCCGCATTTTATGATTATGAGATCTGGCAAATGGACATCAAAACGGCATTCCTTAATGGCTTCCTTAAGGAAGAACTTTAGAGGATGTAGCCAGAAGGTTTTGTCGATCCTAAAGATGCTAACAAAGTATGCAAGCTCTAGCGCTCCATTTATGGGCTGGTGCAAGCATCTCGGAGTTGGAACATTCGTTTTAATGAGGTTATTAAAGCATTTGGTTTGTACAGGTTTATGGAGAAACCTGTATTTAGAAGCAAGTGAGTGGGAGCTCTGTAGCATTTCTAGTATTATATGTGGATGACATACTGATAATGGGAAATAATATAGAACTCTTGGAAAGTGTAAAGGCCTACTTGAATAAGTGTTTTTCAATGAAGGACCTTAGAGAAGTGCTTACATATTAGCTATTAAGATCTATAGAGATAGATCGAGACGCCTCATAGGTCTTTCACAAAGCACATACCTTGAAAATATATTGAAGAAGTTCAAAATGGATCTGTCCAAGAAGGGGTTCTTGCCTGTGTTACAGGGTGTGAGATTGAGTACGACTCAATGCCCGACCACGACAAAGGATAGAGAAGAGATGAGTGTCATCCCCTATGCCTCAGCCATAGGCTCTATTATGTATGCCATGTTGTGTACCTGACCTAATGTGAACCTTGCCATAAGTTTGGTAGGGAGGTACCAAAGTGATCCCGGAGCGGAACATTGGACAACGGTCAAGAATATTCTGAAGTACCTAAAAAGGACAAAGGACATGTTTCTCGTATATGGAGGTGTCGAAGAGCTCGTCGTAAAGGGTTACCTCGATGCTAGCTTCGACATAGATCCGAATGACTCCAAGTCGCAAACCGGATACATGTATATTTTGAACGGAAGGGCAGTCAGCTGGTGCAGCAGGAAGCAAAGCGTCGTGGCAGCATCTACATGTGCAGCGGAGTACATAGCTACTTCGGAAGCAGCAAAGGAAGGAGTCTGGATGAAGCAGTTCATCACCGACCTAGGAGTGATTCCAAATGCGTCGGGCCCGATTAACCTATTCTGTGACAACACTGGAGCTATTGCCCTTGCGAAGGAGCCCAGGTTTCACAAGAAGACAAGACACATCAAGCGCCGCTTCAACTCCATCCGGGATTACATTCAGGAGGGAGATATAGATATTTGTAAAGTACATATGGATCTAAATGTCACAGATCCATTGACTAAACCTCTCTCACGAGCGAAACATGATCAACACCAGAATTCTATGGGTGTTCGATTCATCACAATGTAACTAGATTACTGACTCTAGTGCAAGTGGGAGGCAATAATATGACCTAGAGGCAATAATAAAACGGTTATTATTGTATTTCCTTGTTCATGATAATTGTCTATTGTTCATGCTATAATTGTGTTAACCGGAAACCATAATACATGTGTGAATACATACACCACAACGTGTCCCTAGTGAGCCTCTAGTTGGCTAGCTCGTTGATCAATAGATGGTCACGGTTTCATGACCATGGACATTGGATGTCATTGATAATGGGATCACATTATTAGGAGAATGATGTGATGGACAAGACCCAATCCTAAGCATAGCACAAGAGCGTGTAGTACGTCTGCTAAAGCTCTTCCAATGTCAAGTATCATTTCCTTAGACCATGAGATTGTCCAACTCCCGGATATCGCAGAAATGCTTTGGGTGTGCCAAATGTCACAACGTAACTGGGTGGCTATAAAGGTGCACTACGGGTATCTCTAAAAGTGTCTGTTGGGTTGGCACGAATCGAGACTAGGATTTGTCACTCCATGTGACGAAGAGGTATCTCTTGGCCCACTCGGTAAGACATCATCATAATGAGATCAAAGTGCCTAAGGAGTTAGCCATGGGATGATGTGTCATGGAACGAGTAAAGAGACTTGCCGGTAATGATATTGAACAAGGTATAGGGATACCGACGATCGAATCTCACGCAAGTATCATACCGGTAGACTAAGGGAATTGCATACGGGGTTGATTGAATCCCCGGCATCGCGGTTCATCCGATGAGATCATCGTGGAGCATGTGGGAGCCAACATGGGTATCCAGACCCCGCTGTTGGTTATTCACCGGAGAGGTGTCTCGGTCATGTCTACGTGTCTCTCGAACCCGTCGGGGCTACACACTTAAGGTTCGATGACGCTAGCATTATAGGGAAATAGTGTACGTGGTTACCAAAGGTTGTTCGGAGTCACAGATGAGATCCCAGACGTCACGAGGAGTTCTGGAATGGTCCGAAGACAAAGATTGATATATAGGAAGTGAGGTTTTGGTTACTGGAAATGTTTCGGGTGTCACCGGTAAACGTACCGGGACCATTAGAAGGGTTCCGGGGGTCCAACGGGAGGGGCCACGGGCCCCAGAGGGCTGCATGGGCCAAAGGTGGAGGGAACCAGCTCCTAGGTGGTCTGGTGCGCCCATCCTACCTGGCCCAAGGCACAGCAAAGGAGAGAGGGGGGCAAACCCTAGCCCAGACGGGCCCTAGGCCCACCCTAGGGCGGTTAGGGCAGTCGCATCCCTCTCCCTTCCCTCTTGGCCGCCGGCTAAGATTCCTTCTAGGGGCTGCCGCACCACCTAGGGTGGGAAACCTAGGGGTGGGCACGCTCCTCCCTCTCCTCCTATAGATAGTGGAGGGTTTGGGGGCTGCCGGACACACGATTCTCTCTTCCTCTAGGCGCAACCCTACTTCTCCTACTCCTCGTTCTCCGTAGTGCTTGGTGAAGCCCTACCGGAGGCCACGCAGCTCCATCGTCACCATGCCGTCATGATTCCGGAGCTCTCCCTCAACCTCTCCCTCCTCCTTGCTGGATCAAGGCGTAGGAGACGTCACCGGGCTGCACGTGTGTTGAGCGCGGATGCGCTATTGTTCGGTGCTAAGATCAGATTCCACCGTGTTCTTGTAACGCTTCCACTTAGCAATCTTCAATGGTATGAATATGCACTCTCCCCTTACTCGTTTCTGGTTTCTCCATAGATAGATCTTGGTGAACACGTAGGAATTTTTTTGATTTACTATTACGTCTCACAACACTACTTTGAAGCATAAGTGTGTAAAATATAGTAGCAATTGTCCCTTCTCTCTTTCTCTCTTATATATATATATATTATTTTGGTGGGCTTATTTGGCCGCTTTTATTTTTTTCTTTGGGCTTCGTTGGCCGCTTTTATTTTTTGTAAAGTATGGATACTCGTCCTAACTTGTGAGGGAGTCATAGCCTCCATCATCCTTTTCTCTCATGGGACAATGCTCTATTAATGAAAAATCATCACATTTTTATTTACTTATAGCTCAAATAAAAATAAATTACAACTCGATTCCTATGACAAGATAGAACTCTATATGCAATATGAAGTGATGATGCAAGTCATAGAAAAACTACATGGTGGAAGTCGCATGGGAATATATCTCGGTATGGCTATGGAAATGCCATAATAGGTAGGTATGGTGGCTGTTTTGAGGAATATATGGTTGCTGCTTTGAGGAAGCATGGTTTGATGTACCGGCGAAAGTTGCGCGGTACTAGAGAGGCTAGCAAAGATGGAAGGGTGAGAGTGCGTATAATCCATGGACTCACATTATTCATAAAGAACTCACATACTTATGGAAAAAGTCTATTAGTCATCAAACAAAGCATTATATGCTTGCTCCTAGGGGAGAGGTTGGTAGGATTTAACCATCGCGCGCTCCCGACCCTCACACATAGGTCAACAATCATTAGACAAGTCATGCTCTGACTTCGTTACATAGCGGTTCACCATACGTGCATGCAATGGGAATCACAAGCTTTAACACACATATATGTTCATTTCACGACTACTCACTAGCATGACTCTCATATTACCATCCCTATTATCTTAAAACTATATGCTAGGAATCTAACTTCTCATAGTTGTTAATGCACTTAATATGAATGTTTTTATTATATCCCTCTTGGATGCCGTTATATTAGGACTAAATTCATAACCTAAAAAAATTACCATGTTGTTTTAAGGAACTATCAAAATAATATAAGTGAGGAATGAGAGTTCAATAATTTCTATAAAATAACATCACCATGCTCTAAAAAGATATACGTCAAGCACTAGAGCAACAATCCCTAGCTCAAAAGATATAAGTGAAGCATATAGAATATTTTAACAAATTCATGATTCAGTGTGTATATCTCTAAAGATGTGTGCAGCAAAGATGATTTTGGAAAACTAACAAGAAAATATTCATATCATACAAGACGCTCCAAGCAAAACACATATCATGTGGTGAATAAAAATACAGCCTCAAGTAAATTTACCGATGGATTGAAGACGAAAGAGGTGATGCCTTCCGAGGCATACCCAAGCTTAGGCACTTTGGTATACTTGAATATGACTTGGGGTGCCATGGGAATCCCCAAGCTTAGGCACTTTCCACTCTTTATTACATAGTCCATCAAATCTTCACACGAAACTTGAAAACTTCACAACATAAAACTCAATAGAAAACTCATGAGATCCGTTAGTATAAGAAAAATAAATCACCACTTAGGTACTGTTGTGAACTCAATATTTATGTATATTTTTGTAATACCTACTGTATTATAAATTCTCCATGACTCATACCCCCCCCCCCCGATACGTCCCATAGATACATCAAAATAAGCAAACAACACAAAGAAAATAGAATCTGTCAAAAGCAAAACAGTCTATAGCAATCTGTAAACTTCGAATACTTATGGAACTGCAAAAAATCTGAACAATTAGGAAAAACTAGGGAAATTTGTATATCAGTCCTTTCTAAAAATTTCATATCAATTTGACGCTCCTAAAAATTCATCAAAATCCCGGACTGAGCGCAAAAGTTTCTGTTTTCCAGTAAGATCAAATCAACAACTACCATAGATCACCCCAAAGGTTTTACTTGGCTCAGACACTAATTTAAACACAAAAACACAATTAATACAGAAGTAATAATGTTCCAAACACATCAAAACTGAAGCAAAAAGCTGAAAGCAAAATAAAATTGGGTTGCCTCCCAACAAGCGCTATTGGTTAACGCCCCTAGCTAGGCAAAACACAATAGATCTAGGTATTGTCATCTTTGGTATGCAATCCACAAGTACCTATCATGATAGATTCACAAGGTAATTTTATTTCATTTCTAGGAAAGTGTTCCATACCTTTCCTTAATGGGAATTGGAATCTAATATTCCCTTCCTTCATATCAATAATTGCACCAATTGTTCTAAGGAAAGGTTTACCAAGAATAATATGACATGTAGGATCGCAATCTATATCAAGAATAATGAAATCTATGGGCACATAATTCCTATTTGCAACAATAAGAACATCATTCATTATTGACATAGATTTCTTTATAGTGGAATCCACAAGATGCAAATTTAAGGAGCAATCATCAAATTCACGGAAACCTAACACATCACATGAAGTTTTCAGAATAGTGGAAACTCTAGCACCCAAATCACACAAAGCATGGCACTCATAATCTGTAATCTTAATCTTAATAGTAGGTTCCCACTCATCATAAATCTTTCTAGGTATAGAAACTTCCAACTCAAGTTTATCTTCAAAAGACTTCATCATAGCATCAACAATATGTTTAGTAAAAGCCTTGTTTTGATTATAAGCATGAGGAGAATTCAACATGGATTGCAACAAGGAAATACAATCAATCAAAGAGCAGCTACCATGATTAAATTATTTTAAATCCAAAGGCGTGGGTTCATTGCTATTTAAAATTTTGACCTCTTCAATCCCACTTTTATCAATCTTCGCATCAAGATCTAAAAATTCTGAATCATTGTGATGCCTTTTAACTAAAGTTGACTCATCTCTAGTCCCATCAAGATTAATATTGGAAAAAAAACATTCAATGGGATCTACATCAATCACTTTAAGATCTTCATCAATATTATCACGAGATTCTGGCTTCGTGGCCATTTTATTGACTAAAGTAGCTTGTTTATCCAAAATTTGGCCCAGTAAGTTTTCAAGGTGAGTAAATTGAGATTTCAAACCATTGAACACTTAGACATATAATCAAGTTCCTTCTTGATGTACTGCCACATAGTTTTTTGTTCTTTAATTTCTTTCTTGAAGAAACTATTGTGATCATATTGAGGCGACATGAAACTTTTAACGTTATCCTCAATATCTTCCAACTTTCTAAGATAAGGATCAAAACCGTTGAGTTGAGCCATTATGACCAACCAACTTAACACGCAAGCAAGCAAAAAGCAAATGGGGAGAAAAACGAAGAAGGGCGAAAGGCAAATCTTTTTGGAAATAATTTTAGAAGTGGGGGAGAGGAAAATGAGAGGCAAATGGCAAATAATGTAAATGCAAGAGATGAGTTTGTGATGGGTATATACTTGGTATTCTTGACTTGCTATGTATCTCCCTGGAAATGGCGCCAGAAATCCTTCTTGCTACTTCTCGAGCATGCGTTGGTTTCCCGTGAAGAGGAATGGTTTGATGCAAAAAAGTAGATAAGTATTTCCCTCAGTTTTTGAGAACCATGGTATCAATCCAGTAGGAGATACAAGCGAGCCACCAATAGACATACCTGCAATAAAGGGGTTGTCAATTCCTTCACGGCTATTTGCAAGGATGATATCTAATAGAGATAGATATAATAGGATGCTTGAACAGAAAGTAAAAGTAAAAGTAAAAAACAATGCAGCAAGTATTTTTGGTGTTTTTAGTTTTAGATCTGAAAATATAATATGGAAAATAGACCCAGGGGCCATAGTTTTAACTAGATGGCTTCTCTCATGATGGCAAGTATTACGGTGGGTGAACAAATTACTGTCGAGCAATTGATGGAAAAGCGAATAGTTATGAAGATATCCAAGTCAATGATTATGCATATAGGCATCACGTCTGTGACAAGTAGACCGAAACGATTCTGCATCTACTACTATTAGTCCACACACCGACCGACTCCTTCCCTACATCTAGAGTATTAAGTTCATGAAGAGCAGAGTAACGCATTAGGTAAGATGACATGATGTAGAGGGATAAACTCAAGCAATATGATGAAAACCCCATACTTTTACCCCTTGATGGCAACAATACAATACGTGCCTCGCTACCCCTACTATGTCACTGGGTGAGGACACCGCAAGCTTGAACCCAAAAGTAAGCACTTCTCCTATTGCAAGAATTACTGATCTAGTTGGCCAAACCAAACAAATAATTCGAAGATACTTGCAAAGATATGAAATCATGCATAGAAGAATTCAGGAAAAAACCAAACAATATTCATGGATAATCTGAACATAAACCCACAATTCATCAGATCTCGACAAAAACACTTCAAAAGAGTATTGCATCGGATAGATCTCCATGAAGATCATGAAGAACATGGTAATGAGAATCAAAGAGAGAGAAGAAGCCATCTAGCTACTAGCTATGGACCCTTAGGTTTGTTGTGAACTACTCACGCATCATCGGCGGGGCAATGCAGTTGATGTAGATGCCCTCCGTGATCAAATCCCCCTCCGGCAGATTACCGAAAAAGGCTCCAAGATTGAATCTCCCGGGAACGGAGGCTTCTGGCGGCGAAAAAGTGTTTTCATGGCTCGTTCTGATAATGATGGAATATTTGGGTATTTATAGGCCGAAGATTAGGGTTAGGGGAGGTGCTAGGGGCCCAAAAGCCTGCCCGACGCGGGTGCCCCCATGGCCGTGGCAAGCGGGCTTGTGGCCCCGTGGCAGCTCCTCTACATTGTTTCTCAAGTCTCGTGGCTTCCATATTTTCCAGAAGAAATCTTTCCATATGTTTTATTCCGTTTGGACTCTGTTTAATATTCCTTATCCGCGAAACTCAAAAACAAGGAAAAAACAGAAACTGGCACTAGGCTCTAGATTAATAGGTTAGTCCCAAAAATAATATAAAATAGCATATTAATGCATATAAAACATCCAAAACAGATAATATAATAGCATGGAACAATCAAAAATTATAGATACGTTGGAGACGTATCAGTGCCCGATGATGATTTTTGCTGAGTCATTGTTGATGCAAAGAGACAATGCAAAAGTGAAAAGGAGAAGTTGAAGTTCGATCGCATGTTAGAGGATCACAAAAAAGGATTGTACCCCAATTGCGAAGAGGGCAACACAAAGCTCGGTACCATACTTGAATTGCTGAAGTGGAAGGCAGAGAATGGTATACATGACAAAGGATTTGAGAAGCTACTCAAAATATTGAAGAAGAAGCTTCCAAAGGATAACGAATTGCCCGATAGTACGTACGCGCCAAAGAAGGTTGTATGCCCTCTAGGATTGCAGGTGCAGAAGATACATGCATGCCCTAATGACTACATCTTGTACTACGGTGCATATGAGGATTTGAATGCATGCCCCCTATGCGGTGCATTGCAGTATAAGATCAGACGAGATGTCCCTGGTGATGTTGACGGTGAGCGCTCCAGGAAGAGGGTCCTGCCAAGGTGATGTGGTATGCTCCTATAATACCACGGTTTGAAACTTCTTTTTAGAAACAAAGAGCATGCCAAGTCGATGCGATGGCACAAAGAGGACCATAAGAAAGACAGGAAGTTGAGAGCACCCACTGACGGGTGGAAGTGGAGAAATATCTAGAGAAAGTGGAGGACTTTAGAGTTGACCCAAGGAACACATGGTTCGGTTTAAGTGCAGATGGCGTTAATCCTTTTGGGGATCAGAGCAGCAAGCATAGCACATGGCATGTGACTCTATGTATGTATAACCTTCCTCCTTGGTTGTGCATGAAGCGGAAGTTCATTATGATGCCAGTGCTCATCCATGGACCTCGACAACCCAGCAATGACATTGATGTGTACCTAAGGCCATTAGTTGATGAGCTTTTACAACTATGGAATGGAAGAGGTGTACGTGTGTGGGATGAGAAAGAACAGGAGGAATTTGACCTACATGTGTTGCTGTTTGTAACAATCAACGATTGGCCTACTCTCAGTAACCTTTCAGGACAGACAAACAAGGGATACAATGTATGCAAACACTATTTAGATGACACCGACAGTATATATTTGGACAAATGCACGAAGAATGTGTACCTGGGGCATCGTCGATTTCTTCCGACCAACCATCAATGTCAAAAGAAAGGAAAGCATTTCAAAGGTGAGGCGGATCACCGAAAGAAGCCCGCCCTCCGTACTGGTGATCACATACTTGATATGGTCAACGATTTAAAAGTATTCTTTGGAAATGGACATGGCAGACTATCTGTTCCGACTGACGATGTGGGATGCGCACCCATGTGGAAGAAGAAATCTATATTTAGGGACCTACCCTATTGGAAAGGCCTAGAGGTCTGCTCTGCAATCGACGTGGTGCACATGACGAAGAAGCTATGCGTGAACCTGCTAGGATTCTTGGGCGTGTATGGGAAGATAAGAGATACACCGGAGGCTTGGGAGGAATAGCAACGTATGCACGGAGAAGACGGGATGGATCCAAAGCAGTTTCAGGGTCATGCCAGCTATGCTCTTACCAAAGAAGAGAAGGAAATCTTCTTCGAATGCCTGCTCAGTATGAAGGTCCCGTCTGGCTTCTCATCGAACATAAAGGGAATAATATATATGGCAGATAAAAAGTTCCAGAACCTAAAGCCTCATGACTGCCATGTGATTATGACGCAACTGCTTCCGGTTGCATTGAGGGGGCTTCTAATGGAAAACGTTCGGTTAGCCATTGTGAAGCTATGTGCATCCTCAATGCAATCTCTCAAAAGGTTATCGATCCAGAAATCCTGCCAAGGTTAGGGAGTGATTTGGTGCAATGTCTTGTTAGTTTCGAGCTGGTGTTCCCACCATCCTTCTTCAATATCATGACGCACGTCCTAGTTCATCTAGTTGACGAGATTGTTGGTCTGGGCCCTGTATTTCTACACAATATGTTCCCCCTTGAGAGGTTCATGGGAGTCTTAAATAAATATGTTCGTAACCGTGCTAGGCCCGAGGGAACCATCTCAATGGGCCTTCAAACAGAGGATGTCATTGGGTTATGTGTTGACTTCTTTCCTGACCTGAAGAAGATTGGTCTCCCTCAATCGCGGTATGAGGGGAGACTGACTGGAAAAGGCACGCAGGGAGCGGACTCAATAATATGTAGGGATTGGCATTCTTGGTCTCAAGCACACTACACAGTTCTATAGAATTCTACATTGGTGACCCCGTATGTCGATCAACAAAAGAATATTCTGTGCTCCAGACACCCAGAGCAGTGTGACGACTGGATTACATGTGAACACATCAGGACTTTCGGTAGTTGGTTGTAAACATGTCTCATGCGTGACAACACTGTTTCTGATGAGCTGTACTCGTTGGCCAGGGGACCATCTTCGACTGTATTGACTTACAAAGGGTACGACATAAATGGGAATACATTTTACACGATCGCCCAAGATCAAAAGAGCACCAACCAAAACATCGGTGTATGCTTTGATGTAGCAACCAAGAGGGGAAAGGACACATATTATGGTTACATAGTGTACATATGGGAACTTGACTATGGACATGATTTTAAGGTCCGTTTGTTTCAATGCAAATAGGTCAATCTCTCAGGAGGCGAGGTATAGGTAGACCCACAGTATGGAATGACAACGGTGGATCTGAACAATCTTGGGTACAAAGACGAACCATTCGTCCTAGCCAATGATGTGGCGCAGGTTTTCTATGTGAAGGACCTGTCTACCAAACCGAGAAAAAGAAAAGATAAGGAAGCGAATACATCATACGATGAGACAAAACACCACATAGTTCTTTCAGGAAAAAGAGACATCATGGGATTGGAGGGGAAGACAAACATGTCTAAAGATTATGAAAAGTTTCATGAAATTCCTCCCTTCGGAGTCAAGGTTGACCGAAGTACCCTGTTAAACGATGAAGATTATCCATGGTTACGGCGCAATAAGCAAAGTACACAAGTGAAGAAAAAGTGAAGGTTTCTCTCCACAACTATTGTGATGATGACTTTGATCGAGAATATCACTGTAGTTATATGAGTTATAAAAAATTAAATCCCTTTGTAACAGATGATATTTGTACACGAAGTACATCCAATTTTTTCCATAACCCTCTCAACTTTTTAGCACATTCTGTGTGGGTGAAATGCTGATACCATGCCAACTTTCAACATTTTCAAAGTTCATTTGTTGTGCTTTTCAATTTTCACGGTCATTTAGCTCAAAAAAAATTAAGTAAATGCATGAAAAATACCAAATGAAGCCAGTAAGGGTTGAAAATTGATGATGTGGCTTTGAATGGTGCATTTTGACCACACAAAAAGTCTGGAGTTCAAATAGTTCAAAAAATGAAATCCCTTTGTAATAGATGAATTTTCGTCCAAAACCCTGATACTTCGAAAGAGATTGTCCGTTTGGTACACGAAGTGCATCCAATTTTTGCCGTAACTCTCCTAGCACATGCTATGTGGGTGAAATGATGATACCATGCCAACTTTCAACCTTTTGAGAGTACATTTCTAGTTCTTTTCAATTTCAGGGTCAATTAGCTCAAAGAATGAACTAAAAAGCTTTTATCAAACTCTAATAGCAAAAGGAATCCACTACAAGATTTTATAAACCTCTAGTATTTTTGAAACTAAAATTATATAAAATTTATGCAACCGAAATTACCAAAGTATATTTTGTTGGAAACATGAACAGCAAAAAGAAATTTCATAAAGAATTTTTTCTGTTAGAAACTTTAATAGCAACTAAAATAACCAAATCTGTTTTTGATCCAAACAGACATTTAAAATAACCTCAAACTTACCAAATTGCAGGAAAAAGAATCAGTGAAAAATATATTTTTTAGTAAAGTTATTCACAAACTAGTGGCTCACACAAATTTCAAAATATTCAAATTTAAAAACTATTCAAAGTTGAAAACTAATGGCACTAACAGAAAGTTTATAATTTCCGTGACCTAAAAGCAAAAAGAATCACTAAAAACAGTAAGTAGGAACGAAATAAAATAAATAAAGCATAAAACCAAACAAAAAATGATTATTTTTTTAAAATCCACCTACTAGCACTACAGGAATCAGCTTCTTTGCCGTCTGCCATGGCGGACGGCAAAGGCATCAATGGCGGACGGCAAAGCCCTTTGCCGTCAGCCAGCAGATGGCAAACAGTCCGGCTCAACTCCTGCCGGTAAAGGCCTTCTTTGTCGTCTACTTCAACGAAGCGGACGGCAAAGGTTTATGCCGTCGGCCGTTTGCGGGCAGCAGACGGCAAAGAGCGTGGACGGCAGTGAGGTGAGGTGGGAGCCGTCCGCCGGCGGACGGCAAGGAGGCTAAGTTCTTTGCCGTCTGCCGGCGGATGGCAAAGTGCCCAAATAGGAGTCCTTGGGAAGCTGCCACGTGGCACTCTAAGCCGTCAGCCAGCCGACGGCAAAGAGATTTGAATCTTTGTCGTCTGCTGGCTGACGGCATAGCTGGCATTGTTTGCCAGTCCTATTTGGGAACTTTGCCGTCAGCCAGCAGACGACAAAGATCTTAGCCTCTTTGCCGTCTTCCAGCTGATGGCAAAATACCCAAATCCCAGTGTTCCCAGGTTGCACAGGTAGCTGCCACGTGGCAGGTTTGCCTTCCGCTAGCTGTCGGCAAAGCTCTTTGCCGTCCGCTAGCGGACGGCAAAGATCCTATATAACCCATGTTTTTAATTGAATTCATTCAATTTGACAGAAATTCATAGATATACATAGATACACATATATATCCAACAAGCATATCCAACAATATATTTCCATATATATGCAACAAGCATATCCAACAATATATACATTTATATCCAACAAGCATATCCAACAATATATCCATATGACATAAGAAGTTTCCAACAACATATCCGTAGTGATATACACATCCAAACTAGTTCCCAAACATGTTTTCATAAACAAAAAGGAAGCACATGCAAGGAAAATATAATAGTCCATCAATGCAAGCTTCCGCATCTCAAGCAAATCTGCAAATTGGGAAAGATGAAAGTTTGAAGAAGAAGAATATCTAGAAGAAGAAGAGGAAAATAAGAAGAAGATTTTATCTTCTCTTTATTTCTCTCCTCCCCCTCTTCTTTATCTTATTCTTTTCCAACAAATGTAGTTAAAAAAGCCAATTTAGAGCTAAGCTAGGTAAAAAGGTCATTTTGGAGATAAGCTAAGTTCAATGTATCATATTGGAGCTAACCTAGGTAAACTTGGTCATTTTGGAGCTAAGCTAAGTTAAATGGATCATATTGAAGCTAACCTAGGTAAACTTGGTCATTTTTGAGCTAACCTAGGTAAAACTGTCAATTTTTGCTAAGATAGGTAAAAATGCTAAGTGTGTAGGTCAATTTAGAGCTAACTTAGGTAAATAGGTCATTTTGGAGCTAACGCGGGTAAAATGGATCATATTGTAGCTAACTTAGGTAAACTTGGTCGTTTTGGAGCTAACGTAGGTTAAATGGATCATATTGGAGCTAACGTAGGTAAACTTGGTCATTTTGGAGCTAACCTGGCTAATTAGGCCATTTTTGACATAACTAAGCTTATTGTGTCATTTTAGAGGACAACAAGCTAAGTATATGACATTTATGAGGTTAGCAAAGTTATTATGCCATTTACGAATAAAAACAAGTAAGAGGAGGAAAAGAAGAAGAAGAAGAATAAGAAAAGAAGAAGAATAAGAAAAGAAGAGGAAATGTTCTTCTTCTTCTTCTTCTTCTTCTCTTCCTATTCCTTCTTTTCTTCCTATTCCTTGATTTTCTTCATCTTATTATGTCATTTGTGGACTAAATAGGCTAAATTATGTCATAAATGGGCTAAATAGGATAAATTATGTCATAAATGGGCTAAATAGGCTAAGTCAGAGGAGGAAAAGAAGAAGAAGAATAAGAAGAAGAAGAAGAAAAGAAGAAGAATAAGAAAAGAAGAATAAATGTTCTTCTTCTTCTTCTTTTCTTCTTCTTCTTCTTCTTCTTCTTCTTCTCTTCCTATTGTTGGAAATATGCCCTAGAGGCAATAATAAATTAGTTATTATCATATTTCCTTGTTCATTATAATCGTTTATTATCCATGCTATAATTGTATTGATCGGAAACTCAGATACATGTGTGGATACATAGACAACACCATGTCCCTAGTATGCCTCTAGTAGACTAGCTCGTTGATCAAAAGATGGTTAAGGTTTCCTAGACATGGACATGAGATGTCGTTTGATAACGGGATCACATCATTAGGAGAATGATGTGATGGATAGGACCCAAACTACAAACATAGCATATGATCGTGTCAGTTTATTGCTACTGTTTTCTACATGTCAAGTATATGTTCCTATGACCATGAGATCATGCAACTCACGGATATCGGAGGAGTGCCTTGTGTGTATCAAACGTCGCAACGTAACTGGGTGACTATAAAGGTGCTCTACAGGTATCTCCGATGGTGTCTGTTAAGTTGGCATGGATCGAGACTGGGATTTGTTACTCCGTGTGACGGAGAGGTATCTCAGGGCCCACTCGGTAATACAACATCACAACAAGCCTTGCAAGCAATGTGGCTAAGTGTTAGTCACGGGATCTTGTATTACGTAACGAGTAAAGAGACCTGCCAGTAACGAGGTTGAACTAGGTATGGAGATATCGACGATCGAATCTCGGGCAAGTAACATACCGAAGAACAAAGGGAACGTTATACGGGATTAACTGAATCCTTGACATAGAGGTTCGACCGATAAAGATCTTCGTAGAATATGTAGGAACCAATGTGGACGTCCAGGTCCCGCCATTGGTTATTGACCGTAGAGGTGTCTCGGTCATGTCTACATAGTTCTCGAACCCGCAGGGTCTGCACACTTAAGGTTCGGTGACGTTTCGGTAGTGTAGAGTTATGTATGGTGGTGACCGAAGGTTGTTCGGAGTCCCGGATGAGATCCTGGATGTCACGAGGAGCTTCGGAATGGTCCGGATGTAAAGATTCATATATAGGATGTCCCAGTTTGGTCACCGGAAAAGTTTCGGGCTCATCGGTAGTGTACCGGGAGTATCGGTAGTGTACCGGGAGTGCCGGTAGTGTACCGGGGGACCTCCGGGAGGGGTATTTCGACCCCAAGAGGTCCATGGGATGTGGGAGAATAATAACCAGCCCTTAGTGGGCTGGGAAAACAGCCACAAAGGACCATGGCGCAGGAGAGAAAGTCCTAAAGCAAAAAGTGGAAAATCAGCCAATAGGAGGCAATCCTACTCCAACTAGGATTGGAGGTGAAGTAGGATTCCTCCCACCTCCTATTTCGGCCGACCCAAAGGCCTTGGCTGCCTCTCCTCTCCTCTCCTACTATATATACTAGTGGATTGGGTGGTTTTTGGACAGAATTTCCGGCCACGTGCTACCCGTTTCACCGGTGCACAGTTTCTCCTCTAGATCGGTTTTTCGCAGCGCTTAGGCGAAGCCCTGCCGGAATCACTCCACCACCATCACCGGAGCGCCGTCACGCTGCCAGTGAACTCTCTCTCCTCTCCACCTCCTCTTGCTGTATCAAGACGGTGGAGATCGTCATCAAGCTGCACGTGTGCTGAACGCGGAGGTGCCGTCCGTTCGGCGCTAGATCGGAAGGACCGTGATCGAGATCGCGAGGCGGTTCGTGATGAGATCGCGGAACGGATCATGATGAGTTCGCGGGACAGATCGTGATCAAGATCGTGAGACGGATCGTGATGAGATCGCGGGACGGATCGTGATGGGATCGCGGGACGGATCGTGATGAGATCGCGGGACGCTCGGCGATTTGGATCGCGAAGATGTTCGACTACACCAACCGCGTTTATTAAAGCTTCCCGCTTAGCGATCTACAAGGGTATGTAGATCCACTCTGCCTCTCGTAGATGCTCATCACCATGGATAGGTTTGCGTGTGCGTAGGAAAATTTTTGTTTCCCATGCGACGTTCCCCAACAGTGGCATCATGAGCTAGGTTGATGGTTCGATGAGATCTCGAGTAGAACACAAAAGGTTTGTGGGCATTGATGCTTAGATTGCTTCCATCCTTGGTCGGATTTTGGTTCAGCGGGATTGTGAGATGAAGCGGCCCGGACCAACATTACTCGTACGCTTACGAGAGACCGGTTCCCTAGACGCAACTTGTTGCTTAGATGGCTTGCGGGTGACAGTTTCTCTCACTTTAGTTGGATCGGATCCGACAAAGGCGGTCCTTGAGAAGGTTGAAAAGCAATCTTTGTATCACCGTTGTGGTTTATGTGTAGGTGAGAATCGTTCTTGCTAGATACCCGTAGCAGCCACGTAAAACATGCAACAACAATTAGAGGACGTCTAACTTGTTTTTGCAGGGTATGTTGTGATGTGATATGGCCAATTACATGATGAGATATATGTGATGTATGAGATGATCATGTGATGTATAGAATTTCACGACTTGCATTTTGTTGAGTACGGCAACCGGCAGGAGCCATAGGGTTGTCTTTAATTATTGTATGACCTGCGTGTCAATCATTAAGCGCTATGTAATGCTTTACTTTATCGCTAAGCAGTTGCAATAGAGGTACAAGCAGGGCTGGCGCCACAACCCCAATGGCAACACATTGATGGAGATCAAGATGATGGAGATCATGGTGTTGTGCCGGTGACGATGGAGATCATGTCGGTGTTTCGAAGATGGAGATCTTAAACACAAGTTCATGGCCATATCATGTCACTTATGAATTGCATGAGATGTTAATCCTTTTATGCACCTTGTTTTGCTTAGTACGGCGATAGGATTATAAGGTGATCCCTCACTTGAATTTCAAGATGAACTGTGTTCTCCCCGAGTGTGCACCGTTGCGAAAGTTCGTCGTGTTGAGACACCACGTGATGATCGGGTGTTATAGACTCTACGTTCACATACAACGGGTGCAAGCCAGATTTGCACGCGCAGAACACTCGGGTTAAACTTGACTAGCCTAGCATGTACAGACATGGCCTCGGAACACGAGAGACCGAAAGGTCGAACATGAGTCATATAGTAGATATGATCAACATAATGATGTTCACCATTGCAGCCACCTCAACTCACGTGATGATCGGACTTGAGTTGGTGAATTTGGATCATGTATCACTCGAATGTCGGAGGGATGTCAATTTGAGTGGTAGTTCTTAAGTAATATGATTAATTGAACTCATTATCATGAACATAGTAAAAGTGTCTTTGCAAATTATGTTGTAGATTACTAGCTCGCGCTGTAGCTCCCTTAAATTTGTATATGTTCCTAGAGAAATAGAGTTGAAAGATGTTGGTAGCAATATTGCGGACTGGGTCCGTGATCTGAGGATTGTCCTCATTGCTGCACAGAAGGCTTATGTCCTTAATGTACCGCTCGGTGCGCCACCCCCTCTAGCGTCGTCTATAGATGTTGTGAACATCTGACAGGCACGTTTCGATGACTACTTGATAGTTTAGTGCGTCATGCATTACGGCTTAGAATTGAGGCTCTGAAACATTTTGAACGTCACGGAACATATGAGATGTTCTAGGGGCAGAGATTGTGATCTCAGGCTCGTGCCTGTGTTGCGAGATATGAGATCTCCAACAAGATTCTTTGCCTGTAAGATGAAGGAGAATAGCTCAATCGTTGAGCATGTACTCAGATTGTCTGGGTACTACAATCGCTTGAATCAAGTGGGAGTTGATCTTCCAGATAAGATAGTGATTGATATAGTTCTCCAAGTCACTGTCACTAAAGCTACTAGAACTTAGTGATGAACTATAATACACCAGGGATAGAAGTATTGATCCCTGAGCTGTTCGCAATGTTTGACACCGCGAAGGTAGAAATCAAGAAGGAGCGTCAAGTGTTGATGGTTAATCAAACCACTAGTTTCGAAAAGGGCAAGAGCAAGGAGGGAAACTTCATGGATAGCAAGTCAGTTGTTGCTCCAGTGAAGCAACCCAAAGTTGAACTCAAACCCGAGACTAAGTGCTTCTATTATGAGGTGAGAGGTCGCTGAAGTGGAACAACCCTAGATACTTGGTAGATAAGAAGGCTGGCAACATTGATAGAAGTATATTTGATATACGAGTTACTAATGTGTACCTTGCTAGTACTCTTAGTAGCACCTGGGTATTGGATACCGGTTCGGTTGCTAAATGTTAGTAACTCGAAATAAAAGCTACGGAATAAATAGAGGACTAGCTAAGGGTGAGGTGACGATATGTGTTGGAAGTGTTTCCAAGGTTGATGTGATCAACATCGCACGCTCTCTCTACCTTCAGGATTAGTGATGAACCTAAATAAATGTTATTTGGTATTTTGCTTTGAGCATGAACATCATTAGATCATGTTTATTGCAATACGGTTATTCATTTAAGTTAGAGAATAATGGTTATTCTGTTTACATGAATAATACCTTCAATGGTCATGCACCCAGTGAGAATGGTTTGTTGAAATCTTGATCGTAGTATTACACATGTTCATAACATTGATGTCAAAAGATACAAAGTTAATAATGATAGTACCACATACTTGTGGCACTGCCGCTAAATGTCATATTGTTATAAAGCGCATGTAGAAACTCCATGCTGATGGATATTTGGACTCATTCGATTTCGAATCGGTTGAGACATGCGAACCATGCCTCTTGGGCAAGATGACTAAAGGACCCCGTTGGATGGAGCGGGCAAGTGATTCATTGAAAATGATACATGTTGATGTATGCAATCTAGTGAGTCTTGTAGCGTGCAGTGGATATCGTTATTTTCTTACCTTCACTGATGATTTGAGTAGATATAGTGTATATTTACTTAATGAAATACAAGTCTGAATCGTTTGAAAGGTTCAAGCAAATTCAGAGTGAAGTTTAAAGATCATCGTGACAAGAAGATAAAAATGACTGCGATATGATCGTGGAGGTGAATATCTAAGTCACGAGTTTGGCATACAACTTAAGACAATGTGAAAGTTGTTTCACAACTAAACGCCACCTGGAACACACCATAGTGTGATGGTGTGTCCGAACATCATAGTTATGCTCTATTGGGCATGGTGCATGCTATGATGTCTCTTGTCGTTTTACTACTATAATCTTGGGGTTATGCATTAGAGACAACTACATTCACTTTAAATAGGGCACCATCTAAATCCGTTGAGATGACACCATATGAATTACGGTTTGATAGAAACCTAAGCTGTCATTTCTTAATACTTGGGGCTGCGGCACTTGTGTGAAAAATGTTTTCACCTAATGAGGTCGAACCCAAGGCGGACAAATGCATCTTCATAGAATACCCTAAAGATCAGTTGGGTGAACATTCTATCTCAGATCCAAGTGCAAAGTGTTTGTTACTAAAACGGATCCTTTCTCGAGGAAAGGTTTCTCTCGAAAGAATTGAGTGGGAGGAAGATAGAACTTGATGAGGCTGTTAAACCTTTGTTCAACTAGAGAGTAGCGCAGCGCAGAAAGATGTTTCTGTGAAGCCTACGTTAGTTGAAGAGGAAGTTAATGATGATGATCATGAAGCTTCAGGATCAAGTTACTATCGAACTTCGTGGGTCGACAAGGATGTGTACTGCTCCTAAGCGGTACGACAACCCTGTCTTCGAGGTCATGTTGTTGGACAGCGATGAACCTACGAGCTATGGAGAAGCGATGATGGGCCCGGATTCCAACAAATGGTTGGAGGCCATGAAATCCGAGATAGGATCCATGTATGAAAAACCAAGTATAGACTTTGGTAGACTTGCTCGTTGGTCGGCAGGTCGTTGAGTACAAATGCATCTTTAAAATGAAGACACACACTGATGGTGAATGTCACTATTTGTAAAGCTCGACTTGTTGCAAAGATGTTTGTGACAAGTTCAAGGAGTTGACTACAATGAGACTTTCTCACTCGTAGCGATGCTAAAGTCTGTTGGAATTATGTTAGCAGTTGCTGCGTTTTCAATTATGAAATCTGACAGATGGATGTCAAAACATCATTTCCTTAACGGTTTACTTGAGGAAAGGTTGTATGTGATACAACCAGAAGGTTTTGTCAGTCCTAAGGATGCTAAAAGGTGTGCAAGCTTCGGTGATCCTTCCATGGACTGAAGCAAGCATCTCGGAGTTGGAATATACACTTTGATGAGGTGATCAAAGTTTTTGATGTTTGTACAAAGTTTACGAGAAACTTGTATTTGCAATAAAGTGAGTGGGAGCACTATAGAATTTCTGATAAGTATATGTGGAGGACATATTGTTGATCAGAAATAATGTAGAGTTTCTGGAAAGCATAAAACGGTCATTTGGAAAGTGTTTTTCAAAGGAAGACATGGATGAAGCTACCTAATTGTTGAGCATCAAAATCCATGGAGATAGATCAAGATGCTCAATGAGACTTTCAATGAGTGCATACCTTGACAAGATTTTGAAAGAGTTCAAAATGGATCAGTCAGAGAAAGAGTTCTCGCCTAATTTATAAAGTGTGAAAGTTGAGTGAGACTCAAAGCTCGACAACGGCAGAAGAAAGAGAAAGGACGAACGTCGTCCCCTATGCCTTAGCCATAGGCTCTATATTATGCCATGCTGTGTACCGCACCTGTGTGTGCCTTGCCATGAGTCCGTCAGGGGGTACAAGAGTGAACCAGGAGTGGATCACTGGACAGCAGTCAAGATTATCCTCTGTAACTAAGAGACCGAGGAGATGTTTCTCGATTATGGAGGTGATAAAGAATTCGTCGTAAGGAGTTACGTCGATACAAGCTTTTAACACTAATCCGGATGACTCGTAGTAGCAATCTGGATACGTATAGTGGAGCAGCCATTTGGAAATAGTATCAAGTGGAGTGTGGTAGCAGTGTTTACGGTTTGACATAGAGATTTGCAAAGTACACACGGATCCGAATATCGCAGACCCGTTGACTATAAGACCTCTCTCACATGCAAAGCATGATCGAGCCCCAGAACTCATTGGGTGTTAGATTCATAACAATGCGAATCACATGGTGATGTGAACTAGATTATTGACTCTAGTGCAAGTGGGAGACTGTTGGAAATATGCCCTAGAGGCAATAATAAATTAGTTATTATCATATTTCCTTGTTCATGATAATCGTTTATTATCCATGCTATAATTGTATTGATCAGAAACTCAGATACATGTGTGGATACATAGACAACACCATGTCCCTAGTATGCCTCTAGTAGACTAGCTCATTGATCAAAAGATGGTTAAGGTTTCCTAGCCATGGACATGAGATGTCGTTTGATAACAGGATCACATCATTAGGAGAATGATGTGATGGATAGGACCCAAACTACAAACATAGCATATGATCGTGTCAGTTTATTGCTACTGTTTTCTGCATGTCAAGTATATGTTCCTATGACCATGAGATCATGAAACTCACGGATATCGGAGGAGTGCCTTGTGTGTATCAAACGTCGCAACGTAACTGGGTGACTATAAATGTGCTCTACAGGTATCTCCGATGGTGTCTGTTAAGTTGGCATGGATCGAGACTGGGATTTGTTACTCGGTGTGACGGAGAGGTATCTCAGGGCCCACTCGGTAATACAACATCACAACAAGCCTTGCAAGCAATGTGGCTAAGTGTTAGTCACGGGATCTTGTATTACGGAACGAGTAAAGAGACCTGCCAGTAACGAGGTTGAACTAGGTATGGAGATATCGACGATCGAATCTCGGGCAAGTAACATACCGAAGAACAAAGGGAACGTTATACGGGATTAACTGAATCCTTGACATAGAGGTTCGACCGATAAAGATCTTCGTAGAATATGTAGGAACCAATGTGGACGTCCAGGTCCCGCCATTGGTTATTGACCGTAGAGGTGTCTCGGTCATGTCTACATAGTTCTCGAACCCGCAGGGTCTGCACACTTAAGGTTCGGTGACGTTTCGGTAGCGTAGAGTTATGTATGGTGGTGACCGAAGGTTGTTCGGAGTCCCGGATGAGATCCCGGATGTCACGAGGAGCTTCGGAATGGTCCGGAGGTAAAGATTCATATATAGGATGTCCCGGTTTGGTCGCCGGAAAAGTTTCGGGCTCATCGGTAGTGTACCGGGAGTATCGGTAGTGTACCGGGAGTGCCGGTAGTGTACCGGGGGACCTCCGGGAGGGGTATTTCGACCCCAAGAGGTCCATGGGCTGTGGGAGAATAATAACCAGCCCTTAGTGGGCTGGGAAAACAGCCAAAAAGGCCCATGGCGCAGGAGAGAAAGTCCTAAAGCAAAAAGTGGAAAATCAGCCAATAGGAGGCAATCCTACTCCAACTAGGATTGGAGGTGAAGTAGGATTGCTCCCACCTCCTATTTCGGCTGACCCAAAGGCCTTGGCTGCCTCTCCTCTCCTCTCCTCCTATATATACTAGTGGATTGGGTGGTTTTTGGACAGAATTTCCGGCCACGTGCTACCCGTTTCACCGGTGCACAGTTTCTCCTCTAGATCGGTTTTTCGCAGCGCTTAGGCGAAGCCCTGCCGGAATCACTCCACCACCATCACCGGAGCGCTGTCACGCTGCCGGTGAACTCTCTCTCCTCTCCACCTCCTCTTGCTGGATCAAGACGGTGGAGATCGTCATCAAGCTGCACGTGTGCTGAACGCGAAGGTGCCGTCCATTCGGCGCTAGATCGGAAGGACCGTGATTGAGATCGCGAGACGGTTCGTGATGAGATCGCGGAACGGATCATGATGAGTTCATGGGACAGATCGTGATCAAGATTGTGAGACGGATCGTGATGAGATCGCGGGACGGATCGTGATGGGATCGCGGGAGGGATCGTGATGAGATCGCGGGACGCTCGGCGATTTGGATCGCGAAGATGTTCGACTACACCAACCGCGTTTCTTAACGCTTCCCGCTTAGCGATCTACAAGGGTATGTAGATCCACTCTCCCTCTCATAGATGCTCATCACCATGGATAGGTTTGCGTGTGCATAGGAAATTTTTTGTTTCCCATGCGACGTTCCCCAACACCTATTCCTTCTTTTCTTCCTATTCCTTGATTTTCTTCATCTTATTATGTCATTTGTGGACTAAATAGGCTAAATTATGTCATAAATGGACTAAATAGGCTAAATTATGTCATAAATGGGCTAAATAGGCTAAGTAAGAGGAGGAAAAGAAGAAGAAGAAGAAGAAGAAGAAGAAGAAGAAGAAGAAGAAAAGAAGAATAAGAAAAGAAGAATAAATATTCTTCTTCTTCTTCTTTTCTTCTTCTTCTTCTTCTTCTTCTTCTCTTCCTATTCCTTATTTTCTTCCTATTCCTTGATTTTCTTCATCTTATTATGTCATTTGTGGACTAAATAGGCTAAATTATGTCATAAATGGACTAAATAGGCTAAATTATGTCATAAATGGGCTAAATAGGCTAAGTAAGAGGAGCAAAAGAAGAAGAAGAAGAAGAAGAAGAAGAAGAAGAAGAATAAGACAAGAAGAACAAGAAAAGAAGAATAAATGTTCTTCTTCTTCTTCTTTTCTTCTTCTTCTTCTTCTTCTTCTCTTCCTATTCCTTCTTTTCTTCCTATTCCTTGATTTTCTTCATCTTATTATGTCATTTGTGGACTAAATAGGCTAAATTATGTCATAAATGGACTAAATAGGCTAAATAAGAAGAAAAATATCGTTATCACAGAGGTGAAGGACCGGTCGGGGCTGCGCTAGTGCCAGACTGAGGTGAAGGGCCGGTCGGGGTTCCACCAAGGGCAGACTGAGAAGCATCGGTTGATGCTTGTCGGGAAGCATTCTACACCAAAGATCATTTCCAATGTCTCGTTAGCATGATGCAACATAAATGTGAATAGTACTAACGACCATTCAAATCAAACTCACCGTGTTCACCGGAGCAATCTGGGGCATCGGCGGAGGGGTCTGGCCGCTTTTCTGGCACATGCTCTACACATTTGGTTCTCACGAGTTAGTCATATTACTTAGTAATGGAACAAACATTATGTGCATGATTTCGCTAATATGCAGGAGAAACGTACCACCAAGATGTCATATAGGGCCCGGTTTTGAGCATCGTTCCGGTTCCTCTCCTCCTCCAACAGCCTAGCCGTCCTCTCCTCCTCCAACAGCCTAGCCGTCCTCTCCTCCAGCTCCCTCTCCCTCTCCTCCGCCTGCCTTCTTTCCGCCTCCAAAAGCGTCTGCGTGTTTGCTCTCTCTTTCTCAAGAGCAGCCTGCAACACACCACTCCTCGTTAGCATTGTAATCATCAATGGACGCACACACAATGTAATGGATAAGAAAGGTATCCGAGTCCGTATAACTAACCGCCATGGCGAGTTCCGATGGCCATGCACGAGGCATTATCTCAAGATCAGAGCTACTCTGGCGCTTCTTGATCTGCGTGAGAGTCTTAGGACAACATATCAGTCCATCAACAATGGCAATCGAGCCATGGGACCTCCCACCACCAGATATCATAACCAGCTCTGTATCAAAAGGATCGTGGCTCGGGTTAAATTCCTCCCCTTTCCTTGACTTCCCCTCGTCTCTGTACCTCACGAGCTTGTTGCGGGAGGAGATGTTGGTGAAGGTCTCTGGATGATCTAGGTCAGACTCCGAGAATGCCTTGGCCTTCTTGTATGGGGCACTATGGGCCATGCCATAGAGGTCGAACAGACCTGGCACGGGCTTCTTATTGTGGTGCGACTGAGAGAGAGGAACAAAATATTAGTCAAGGGCTTAAGCTAGCATGAAGAATGAAACTGCTATGTAAATAAGGTCATTTTGGAGCTAAGTAAGGTTATTATGTCATTTTTGAGGGAAAAAAGCTAAGTTTAGGTCATTTTAGAGGTAACCAAGATTATTATGCCAATTTTGACCAAACTATGCTAATTATGTCAGTATTGAGCTATCCAAGGTAGTTATGCCTTTTTAGCTAACTAAAGCATATTTAGGCATTTTATAGAGCTATCTTAGGTTATTACGTCATTTTAGAGCTAATTATGTCATAAATTAACAAGCTATGATTATTTTAGGTCATTATTGAGCTATCAAAGGTAGTTATGCAATTTTTTAACTAAGTAAGCATTATTGAGCTATCCAAGGAAAAATGCTATCATGTAGAATGAAATTGCATGAATCATGAAGCAAACCACATACCTAGTGAACCCCGTACTCAAACAGGTTGGAGCTCCCTTGATGGTGTGGCACACCAACCATTTGGGCACGCTTATCCTTGGCCCTTTGGTGTTCGACTAGCCATTTGGGAGAGCACCACTCATCCACCAACACCTCCCAATAGTCCATCCTATCCGCACACCATCTCGGGGGCACCTAAGTTAGTCAAGAGAAATTTCAGCGCTACGCCTACGAATCAAATCAAGAGAACTAAGTTCAAGGCCTTAAGAATAGGTAATTACCAGCATGTACTTCTCCTTAGTCAGAAACTTGCCGCGACACTTCTTCTTCGCCCTCCTAATGCGCTTCGAGGCGTAGTAGTCTCGAACGGCCTGCACCCGAGCCTCGTGCCGTAAGTTCTTAAGTAGGCGCTTGCACTTGGCTTCGACAACCGAAATCGTAGCCTCCTGCTCTCCATCTGAAATCCTGTAGAAGGTCTCCAGTCAAACAAGACAACGTTGATTAGTAAAATCACTATGTAGTGTTGATCTTTAATTCTGTAAAGGAGAAATTACCCAGAACCGATGGAACACAATGTCAGCCACCGTCTCGCACTCGACACTGGCGACCATCTCCCCTGGCGGGGCCGGGGTAGCTTCGTACAGCTCCCAACTAAGTGCTAGCTGTGGAACCTGACCCTCACCGGGCAACGTGACCAACCCAGGGAAGTGCTGCCGGCAAAGCACACCAAGGACCTGGTTGGGCCTGCGGACACCACGGGGGTGTACCCAACCGCTGCAGTATGTCAAGGCCAATGCATTAGATATTAATTTGAAGAAACATGAAGGCAAAAGGTTAAAAAAGAGTAAATTCACTTAATTCAACCCATTAGGATGTATCAACCACCTCTGGTCGGGGGTCGTCGGCACGGGCGGGAGCTTTGTACCGCCACGCTGGTAGACCTTCTTGCCCTTGTCAACCAGCTCGCCCTCGCTGTAGCTATCATCAGAGAAGGTGTCCTCGCTATCATCAGTAGGGCCACTAGCATCCGGAGCCTCGTGCGAAGAAGACTCCGGGACCGGAGTCTTCTGGGACGAAGACTCTGGGACCGGACTCACGTGGGGCGAAGGAGAGGCGCCCCGAGTCTGGTGACGCGAAGGATCGGCGACCCCAGTCTGGTGGGGCGAAGGATCCGCGACCCGAGTCTGGTGGGCCGAAGAATCGACGACCGGAGGCTCATGGACCGTAGTCCGAGACGGGTCCACGTCAGACGGAGCGGTCCTGTGGTCGGGTGAATCAGCTGGGGGTGGCGGCGAGGAAGGCGTAGCAGCCTTCCTACCTCTCCCGCTGCCACGTCCACCTCTAGCAGCCTTCTTCGTCCTCCCTCGACCTCTGCCGGCCAAAGAAGAAGCACCTGCCGGTGCTGACTGCATACTGTCTAGCAGCGCTCTCCAGAGGGGCTGCGTTGGAATAATGGAAGCACCCCTCCCAGGAGCGCTCGCACGAGACTCGGAGCGCTCTGGACCCTTGCCCACCATCCTGTCAACACCTGCAATGACAAAAAGTAAACGAAATTAGTATAACATAAAAAATTTGAATAACTGACATGAATACTATGTATATAATTTAAGAGTATCATCATCATGAACATAATGAAAAATTGAATACCTGACATTACTAATATTACTCTGAATCGTCTATATATGCTCCGGGATCATTAAATGCATCATCATCATCACTATCAGTGATGAGATCATCATCATCATTAATAAATGCATCAACATGTGGAAGGCCTCCTTTACGTAATTGTTCAAGCACTGAAAGGTCATCTGCAACAGTAACTTCTTCTTGTTCCGGCTCTTGTTCCGGCTCAGGGGTGAAGTCGGATTCACTATCGCTGTCTACTTCAATGTTCAGGGGTACAGTTGAGCGATTCTTGAAACGTTTTTTGGAAAGACGTGTTTCTTGGAAGAATTCTCCTTCGTCATATGTGTCTTGGTCATAATCCTCTTCATTGGGGGGAGGTGCTCTAACATGTGGCGGCACTTCATAAACGACATCCCAACCACTAAAATTTAAATCACTTTGACAGGCCCACGGTAGATAGAAAACTTGGCTTGCCTGTTGAGCCGTAATATAGACATCGGGAACATCCAAATGGGTGCTTTGTTTGATTTCGACTAGACCTATATGTTCATGAGTCCTTCTAGTATCCTTCGGCTGGAACCAATAACATCTGAAGACTACGACGTTTGGTGGGTTTTCACCATAGAATTGAAGTTCATAAATTGCTTCAACTCTTCCATAATACTCGATACCTCCTTCGCCGATAGCAGAGACACAACAATTTGTAGACTTTCGGTCGGCCATACATAGCTCTTTGCCATAGGTACGAAAGCGATACCCGTTGATGTCGTATTTGTCAAATGAACGGACCTTATAGTCAAAACCATTAGCTATTTGTCTCAATTCGGCATCCATAATCTCTGAATTAGCCTACAAGTTTAATACGAAAGGATTGTCGCATTAGTTGCAAATCAGCCAAAGAAATGAAATGGTCTAATGGAAATTACCGTTTGTTTGAACCAAGAGATGAAACCGGGACAGGCGCCTCCTTGCTTTGCCAGAAGCTCATACTCTTCGACGGAATCCTTTTGTATCACCGCTCCATACGAGAATATGGCGACGTATCGACTGCATCAAATATCCCGGAATAAGAGCAGTTCAACGGAATTAGAAATTGCGAAACAATGTACGGAGATCTTACTCGATGTACGGCCGCACTTCTGTTAGGTTGTTGAAGAGATACAGCGAAATGGTCCGCCATTCTTCGACACCCAACGGTACTGGTTTGGAACCACTGGCTGGTGCGAGATCCCCTTTGAATAGGCTGAGGTTGGATCGACCCTTTTTAGGGTCGTCGGCATTGTACCGAGGCTTCGGATTATGCAAATGACGATTTTTGGCTTCGTAGTGTGCTGTCACAAAGTTTGTCGCCTCCTCACTGATGAATGCCTCGGCCATCGATGCTTCAATTCTACGTTTGTTTTACATTTTGCTCGAAGCGTCTTCTGCATTCTCTCAGTTGAGAAGCACCAACGATTTTGCATGGGCCCTCCCAATCTTGCTTCGGGGCGGGAGATGCAAAATCGAATGCTGCATTGGATTAAACATGCTCGGCGGAAAGATTTTCTCTAACTTGTAGATCAACTCCGGCGCGAACTGTTCCATTTCTTCGAGGAGGCCAGGCGATAGTTCTTTCGCACAAAGAACACGGAAGAAATAGCTCAGCTCTGCCAGTACCAGCCATTCATCCTCAGGGATGAAGCCACGCAACATCACCGGCATTATCCGCTCAATCCATATGTGCCAATCATGACTTTTTAGACCAATTATTTTCAATTTTTCAAGACTCGCTCCCCTCTTTAGATTTGTTGCATACCCATCGGGGAACATCAACTGCATTTTCACCCACAGAATAATTTCCCTCATAGCTGGCCTTCCAAGATTGAACCATGCCTTTGGCTTCGTCCAGTTCCGCTTTCCTGTCGGATCTTGCATGTTTTGTAACGGTCCTATCACATAGCTCCTCTTGATCGACTCTAGCCTTAGGATTATCCTTTGACTTCCCCTCTATGCCGAACAATGTGCCAAAAATGGCTTCGGCGATGTTCTTTTCGGTGTGCATCACGTCGATGCTGTGTGGGCAAAGGAGGTCTTTGAAGTAAGGCAGATCCCATAAGCATGTCTTGTGAGTCCAGGCGTGTTCCTTATTATACCCCTTGAAATACCCTTGGACGCGCTGGATCTGGCTCGAGAGCGTTTAACTGATCTAGGATTTTTGGCCGGTCAACGCAGGTGGTGTAGAGTGTTTGACAACTGTACCTTTCATGAAGTTCTTCTTGTCTTTCCTGAACTTATGGTGAGGATCCAGAACGGTCTATGCAAGTCGAAGCAACTATACTTGTGCCTTGCTGTCAGCCAACGAAACTCAAGAGCTCCCTTGCATGTGGGGCACGGGAACCTTCCATGCACACACCAGCCAACGAATAGCGCATACGCCGGCAAGTCATGCGTCGAGTACATGTACCAGGCACGCATTATGAAGTTCTGTTTGCTAAAGGCGTCGTATGTCTTGAACCCATTATCCCAAGCTTCTTGCAATTCGTCCTTTCGCGGGTGCATGTACACATTCATATTCTTCCCCGGATAGTTGGGCCCTGGAATTATCAATGTCAGGAAAATGTTCTTTCTTTGCATAATCTGTCCGCGGGGAGATTGAGTGGAATGAAAAACACGGGCCAACACTGTATTGGGTTGCCGTCTGACCATACACACTGAACCCATCCGTGCTGATGGCGTCTCGAGGATGCCTTGGATCTGCCGTTTTTTCCTTATGTAATGCATCGAAGCGCTTCCACGCTTCACCATCCGATGTGTGCACCGTCATCACATTCCCATCTACATCACGTTCGGTTCTTTTGCCCGTTTTGTGCCATGTCATCTGTCTGGCCGTCTCTTTGACCATGAAAAGACGTTGAAGTCTTGGTATGATTGGCAAATACCAAAGAACATTAACGGGTATTTTGGTCTGCGTCTTCTCACCGATACCATTGTCTACCACAACATACCTGGATGACTCGCAAATGGGACAATAGTTCAAGTCCTCATACTGGTGCCTAAATAAGACACATCCTTTCTCACAGGCATGTATCTTCTCATAGGGCATCTTAAGAGCACGGAGGATTTGTCTGACTGGTACAGTTTGCAGGTAGCACATGGCCTTTGGGTAGAAATCATCCGAATACTGTCATCATCGCGTCGTAGCATTCTCTACCCAAGTTGAACTGAGCCTTCAAAGCCATGATTTGTGAGATGGCATCCAGCTGATAAAGCTCGGTGTGCTTGTGGAGAGGACATTTTGAGGACTCCAACATTTTAGTGAAGGCCTTTGCAGATTCGTCCATCTCCTCGTCCGAGTCCCGAGGATCATCAAAGTCTTGCAACATGTCTTCCATCCCGGTACCATGCTCGTCGGTGCGACGACGAACCACCTCGGGTCTGGCACGTTGGGCAGACTCACCATGAAATGTCCAGACCGTGTAACCAGGCGTAAAACCAAACTTCTGCAGGTGTTTACTCATTTCAAGCTCTTCCCTCTTTTTAAAGTTGTCGCAACCGGACACAGGGGCACCAGCTTAATCTCTGGCCATTAGCAAATGTGGCTCTAACAAACTCTTTGGTTTTTGTTAACCATTCGCCGGTCCAAACTTTCTGATTAGTGTAACTGGTGTACATCCACGCACGATCACTCATATTGACTTCCTACTGGACAGACAATAAATATATACATAATTAAGGAAACCATATCCATCAGTTAATGGAGTTTGTCAGTTCTATTACGTCCATGCAACCTACATGCTAATAGGTAAAGATAGGTCCTAATCCCATCCGAGTATGTGTAGATTGACTTCGTTTTCCCATGCTCTGCTCCGGATCCGATGCAAAATTTTGGCAGCACCTCCCCGCTGTTCTCCTGATACACGTCTCGGCAATAAGCAGAGAGGATGTGTACCCGGAGAACAACAGGGAGGGACTTACGAAATTCTGCATCGGATCTGGAGCAGAGCATATAGGAAAACGAACCCAATCTACACATACTCGGGCTGTCCATGGATAACGTTGGACAATTCGAAAGAATCACGTTATAAATATGCAAATGCATATTTATAGATGTAACCCTTTCGAACGGGAGAGACGCATAGTGTTCACGCATACTAATGATTCAATCTACCTACAGCTAGCAAGTTTCATTGGCACGAAGACCGGAACGGAGAAAATGAAGGGGAGGAGGAGATGTCATTTGTGCTCACCCACGAACGCAGGGGCGGAGCTCGTTGAACGCACGGGGAGGTCGTCGAACACCAAACCCTCGCAGCGACGAAACAACTGCACATTTAAATCCACCCGATCAACACAAATATATATATGATATTTTTCATAAAAATCAGAAATTATATGACCTAACTCATTCGCACATATATGACCCCGTCGGCCTCTGGAAGGCCGAAGCACCCTTTCGGTCAATAGGAGGCCGAAGAG